>CM051259.1:54627063-55211381 GCA_027921565.1 Artemia sinica | reverse complement strand
CAATCAATCAAATCATTTTAGAATACTCAAACCTCTATTATAAACGCTAAAGTAAAAATTATTTTGCCCAAGAAGCTTGGCTTGTTGGGGGCCTACAACATAATAAAGCACTAAAACAACCATAAATATTACTCTAAATTAAACAAGTTTATTTGAAATAAAGATTAAAGAGAATAAAACACTACCATACAGTAAAGAAAAAAAAGAAAAGAAAAAAATATAATAATAATAACGATATATAAGGGAAAAACACAAAAAGGAGAAACACTAGGAAAAGAGAAAACAGGAGAAATAAACGAAGGAGAGAGAAATTACTAAACTGGAAAGACACGACGAATAACTGCCTTTGCAGACAGAAATAACGGGACATCTGGTGGGACTTGAATTCCATAACTGAATTGATTTATAAACAGGAAAAACCTCTGGGCTGCTGTAGATGAACGTTTGGGCAAAAATAAGTCTACGAGAAGAAACTGCGTTAAAAAAGTAGAGTACCTACCAGAGCCTGTCCGTGAAAAAAATTGCTGCAGAGGCGGTGGAAGTGTACCTAGAAAAGTAGAATGCGCTAAATAAAGATTACTTTTACCCATAATACGATCCAGCAGAGCTATTCGAGTATCATTATAAAGATCAGAGGAAGGGTAAATCCGAGGGAGAAGAAAAGTAGCCTTCACTACCCTATTTTGGCTCTTTGAAGTGAGCAGAAAAGAGATTTATTAGTATTACCCCAGACAGAGCAGCAATAAGAAAGGTAAGGAAAAATAAAGCATAATAAAGAGAAAGCATAACATCTGGGGGAAGAAATGAGTAACCGGTGCAACATTGAAGAGTGGCGGAAGATGAGGGAACGGGTGTGAGTTATATGAGGCTTAAAAAGAGAGAAAACAGTCAAGATACACACCAAGAAATTTCACCATAGCAGCTTGCGGTATAACATCACGTCTCTCACGTAACACGTAACATCACGTAACATTACGTCTCTCATACGATAAGGGTACCTGAAGTGTAAAATGGCACTTTTTTGGCTTGTTGTCGAGAGTCATACCATTGACCAGCACCAATCTTTTACTTTGTCAAGAAGACCTTGAGCTAGGGAAGTGGCAGATGGCAAGTCCACTGCAGCAATGAAAAAGTTACTGTCATCAGCAAAAAGAATAGGGTGCACAAGGGGATGAAGACCATCATTAATGTAAATTAAAAACGAGATCATTAATGTAAATTCCACCCCATCTGTTTCTTTGTTTCTCCCCAAAAAACAAAAAGTGGTCCAAGCACAGAGCCCTATGGGACACCCTTCAATATAGGCAACGTAGTGGAAGAATTACCATTAACTGAAAACATACTAAGATCTTCCCGACAGATAAGACCTTAAACCATTCTAGTGGGACTCCATGTACTCCAAATGTAGATAGTTTAGACAAAAGAACAGAGTGGTCAACCATATCAAAGGCTTTTGAAAAGTCAAGAAATAGACCCAAAACACACAAGCCCTTGTCCAGATTAACACGCACAAACCCTGTTGCATCTGAAAATGCATACGAGGTAGAAAAGTGGGACGAAAACCATACTGATGGTTAGTTATGAGAGAATTTCCTGCAGTCGTATTAGTACTAAAAACAAATGAAGAGAGTCTACGATACACTACTCTTTCAACAACATTAGAGATGACAGGAAGAAGAGAAATGGGTCTATAATTTGAAATTAGAGATGAATCACCTTTTTTATGTAAAGGTAAAACATTAGCAACTTTAAATGAATGAGGGAAAACACCAGAAGAAAGAGAGACGTTAGTTTATGTGTGAGATGGGTGTTTAAAAACAAACTGACCAATTTTTTTAAGAATATTATTACTCAAACCAAAACCATCAACTGAACGGCTACTTGAAGCTGGGATACAATAGTATAAATTTCAATATCACTGCATGGGGAAAGGAAAAAATGACTTTTCTGCTATGGGAAAAACTACTTACTCTACTCTTGGTTGAATGGGAACTGAAAGAAGAGTGGTGAAATGCGATTGAAGGCGTTTGCTGAAGAATTTTTATCCACAATAGATCCATCAGCATTCCTGTAATGACATGGGGGGGGGGGACTGTTTGAGTTTCTTGCGAGAAATAGCTTCATTAACTACATTCCAAACCTTTCGCAAGTTCCCTTACACTCATCAATTAGACGCGAAAAATAGAGCTTTTGGCTGCACGTACTGAAGTCGTAAGTACAGTTTTATAATGTTTATACTTCAAAAGATCATCCTGTGTTTTACTTTAACATGCAACCTTGAACAGAGACGCCTTCATATGTGTAGCATTGTCTCAGACCTATGGACATCCATGGGCATTTGGGTATAGAATTCCTGGTCTCTTCCTAAGAGGAAAATGCTTATCCAACAGAGCTCCATACGACACACAAATAAACTTGTTGCACATCAACATCATTAGCTCAAGAACACTAGACCAATCATTACTCTGAAGACTAAGAATTAAATTAGAAATGTTATTTATCTGTAAAAGTTCTAAAAGAAGATTCACCTTGCTCATCTCAACAGCAATCTTAGTTTTAGGCACAAAAACTGATAGATTAAATAGAGAAGTGATCAGACAGATCAGTGAAAACAAGACCAGAAGTAAACTTCAATTTTGGAGAATAAGAAATGAAAATACTATCTATCAAAGTGGCAGAATTTTTTGTAGGATAAACACGAGAAGGAAAAAAAATTGAAGGAAGTAGCCAGAAGATGAAAGCACATCAAAGAGTTGGTCACATTCATCACTTGATCCAACATTTAAAATATTACAATTAAAATCTCCCAAAACACAAATACGTTTTTTTAGAGAAAGTCCCCACACCAGAAAGCGATCAAGCAAATCACAGAACAGATGTGTTGGAAAAGGAGGGGGGCTTATAAAACAACAAAACAGTATCACATGCGAAACTGGCTTTTCATATCAATGACAAGAGAATAAACAGTCCTACTATTAGACACTATTGAAGTAAACAAGGATTCAAGGTCATACCGTCTACTAAATTTAATATCAGATTTTATAAATAAAGAAATGCCCCTGAGCACTTTGTTACGATTCGAGGGACATGAATAGCAATATAACCATGCATATCATAAGCTGTTAAATTATCACTATTCAGATAACCATGTTTCTGTTAAACCAATTACATCAAAAGGGCAAGAATTATCAGACCACAAATATGATTTCAGACTATCCCACTTATCTCGTATCCCACGTACATTCAAACAAAATACATTATTAAAGCAACTATATATTAAAGAGAGAGAAGGCATGATTTTATCACAAAAATCAAGAGTAGTGTGATAATTGCAACTAGAATTGACCATAGATTCAAGAAGAGGGTCAAGTGTGTGGGGCCTCTTGTTTGCCAGCACTACTTGGATTGCTCAAGATAACTGATTTAAGAATAGAAGAATTCAAAAGAAAAGAAAAATCAGCCATATTTTACCACACATAACAAATGCACACAATATCTTCACAAATGAACAAGATATCAAACAAACAGGCTGAAATAGCAGAGGGTAAATTGAAACTAAAAAGGTGAAACTTATAAGGCAACAAATGAAAAGATATCAAACAAAAAGAGAAGAAAAAAACCTGCAAGACAAAGAAACAGTAAAAAGCTACAAAGCTAAAAAAAAAATTTAAAATAACAAACAATTACAAGGACAAAGGCAAAAAAACAAAATAAAGAAGAAAAAGGCAAAACAATAAAGAAGCAACCAGAGGAAAGAGTTATCAACGGTTTATGGAATTTACTTAAAAGAATAATGTAAAACAACATAAATGCAAGCATAAGTAAAAACCATTAAATCATAAAGAGTTAAAAAAAACAACAAAAACAACAGAGATAAAAGGGAAAAAATGGTTTATTTCAGTCCTAGGAGAGGCTTGGATGGGCTGTAGTTGACTGATGGAGAATATCAACTTGAGATGCCTCTTTAACAGTGATCACTTTACACATCAGAAAGCTTGGTAAGTATTTCTCCTCCACTAGACCATGTAGACCATGTTTTGATAGATGCAAAATTGCTTTGGCACACAAAATCCTATTAAGGTCAATTCCATACAGTCGTGATCCCTTTGTGTCAGCAAGTGAAATGGTGAAAACATCCTTATTGGAGCTATGTTTTCAATCCATTCATTGTTGCCAATCGCTGTCCACAAGTTATGCAAGCTGTCTATTGTTAATATATAGGTTTTTATCAAAGAGGTTATCGTATAAACTTTGAAAAAAACCTCATTCGATTTAAAATGAAAGTTCTAGATCCGTTTTTTTAAAGTCAAGAATAATCGGACAGTAAGCAACCCCCCCCCACCCCATGCAATAAAAACTTGAAACGTTTTGCAATCAAAAAACGAACAAAAATTTAATTAAAAAAAAAACTATCCGAAAAATAAGTTTTTCAAAGAAAAGTAAGGGTCATTTTAAACTTAAGCTCAGGAGATATGAATACCTGTTAAATTCAAACTCAAAGCGACCAGAAATTACTACTAAAAAATAAATGAAACCCCAAACGAACAGAAATTAAATAAAACAATCATAGCAAAAAACATACAACAAGTAATAATATATATGAATAAATAGATTTTAAAGCAAGTAATGCTTAGATTGAATATGAAAATCAAGCTTAAAACGAAAAAAAAAATAGTTTGCTATTAAAGTATAAATGAAACTTAAAAACGAACAGAAATTTTAAATAAACAATCAATGCGAACAGCATACAATACATATTAATGTAAATGAATAAATAAATCTTAAAACGAGTGAAACTTAAAATGAAATATACAAATCAAGTTTAAATCGAATAAAAATAACTACAAACAAGAGTTCGGGTATCGCCTCACTGCAGAAGCCTAAAACCTACTGCGTCATTGGCGCTTTACTGAAAACGAATTCTACTCCAAAAGGAGCGCCTTAGCACCGCCTTCGAGTTCAACTGAGAGAGATTGACCTTTGCAATCGCCTCGATTGACCAAAGCAACACCAGTTGACGTTAGCATTCGCTTTGATTCAAACCTAAATTAAATAATGAGTGATAGTGAGTTAGTTTTTGGATTGTTGGACAATTTAGTCGATGAAGATTATGATCGTGAGAGGCGTGGCAGGCAATATAAAGCTCATTCGCGTCGCAGAATACTCTCAAGTGAGAGTGATAGCGATCAAAAAAAAATGGCTCTCGGAGCCCAGAGTTTCAAACTCGTGCTCGGTATGGCTCTCGGAGCCCTGAAATTAGTTCTAGGAACGAAAAATCTTGCTCTCGGAGCCCCACAAAAATCCATGACACAAAGCGGAAGGCTTCTCCGGAAAAACACAAAGGTAAAAGATTTAAAGAAAAACACGTCAAATGACGCTCTATTCAAAAAAAGATTTCTGAAGAACGTTGTACGGTACCAAAAAGGGTCCCAAGATCCATAAGAAACTTGCCAAAGTTGCAAATAGAGCTTTTCCTCAGCCTTTGGAAATAGTGAAGCTAAAAGAGTTACTTGAACACCACCTAGGCCTGCGAATACCGAAAAAATTGTTCCTCCAAAGGTGAATAGCGAAATTTGGGCTATTCTCTCACCACAGGCTAAACAGAGGGATGCTAAGGCACTTCAAGTGCAGCGGACAATTGCTCACTCAACATTTTGTGTTTTAGAGGCAGCAAATGCGATTCATGAACTAGACAATGAGCATATTAAAAAAAAGGTTGTCAAAACCTTACAGATGCAGTTCACATGCTTGGCCTCACCAATACGATCTAAGTTTAAAAAGACGTCATGCGATGAAATTCGAATTGAGCCCAGATCCCACTGTAGCATCAGCTTTATGTGCTCCTGAAGTCAAAGTCACGGAGTATCTTTTTGGCAAAGATATTGCCAAAACAACGTCTAAAGCTAAACCCGTGGCGGATTTGAAAAAATCTTTTGGAAAACCAAAAAACGTGCAAAGTTGGGGGCCTACCGTTGTCGTCGATGGCAGAACGAGGCCCCCGTCCAAAATTATCGCAGAAAGCAGGGCCAGGACCGTCAAGAGAGGTCCAAATTCCAGAAATTCCAGAATTTCTAGAAAAGGGAATCGCAAATAGCTGGTATGTACTATTTATCATACCCCGCCCTTGATTTTTATGATTTTGTTGTTAATTTCAATAGGCAGTCACAACATTTGGCTGATAACTTTAAAGCTGGGAGAATTAGTAAGTACATCTCAAAATGGCAGTCAATAACCAGTGATTTGAATATTTTGAATATTGTAGCCTCAGGCTATAAAATTGAATTTGAGAAAACACCACTAAAAGCTTTGAAAACAAAAAAAACAAAAGTTTAACGTTTGAAGAAATAGAGGCTATAAGAAAAGAATTGATATTTTATTGCATAAAGGTGTTATTGTTAAAGTACCCGACTTCAGAATAAAGGAAATACGTTGTATTTCTCCTGTTTTTTACAGTCCCAAAGAAAGATGGGTCTACCCGGTTTATTCTTAATCTCAAAAATTTAAATGAAAACATTAAATATTACTATTTTAAAATGGAAAGTGTTCATTCTGCGGTTCTTTTGATGACAAAAATTGTTATATGACCTCTATTGACCTAGTCGATTTTTATTATTCATGCCCTGTTGATTTTGAAGATCAAAATGTGGCTTTGTTTTCAAGTTGACCTTTGTTATGCGTTCACTTCAATGCCGAATGGCTTATCATCTGCCCCGAGGGTTCTTACGAAACTTATGAAACCTGTTATCTCTCTGCTTCGAAGAAAAGGGTATTTGTCAGTTACGTATTTAGACGACTCTCTCCTTCTGGGAAGGTCATATTTATAGAGTGTTTACCGAAAAAGCGGAATCGTTAAAAACTCAAGCATTAAGGTACGCGAAGGGTGATTTTGCGGCAAGGATAATTTTAACATCCGATGTAAATTCGGAACTACAATGGTGGTTGGATATTGCCAATCATGCTTCTAAAGCAATTGAATCGAGATCAATTGACAAATATTTGTGTAGTGATGCGTCGAAACTAGGTTGGGCACTCGTGGATGAATATCCCATGAAAACGGCCACAGGTGAATGGTCCTCACAAGAGAAGAGATTTGATATCAATGTCTTAGAAACGAAGGCCGTTTATCTGGGATTAAATGTTTTGCCCATGAGATTAAAGGCATGCATGTTCGGCTGCGTTCTGACAATATAACCACAGTAGCTTATATAAATAAAATGGGAGGATCAAAATCTAAATTTTGTAATTATTTCGCAAATAAGGTCTGGCAGGTAGTATTGCAGGGCAAAGGATGGATATCTGCAGAACATGTGCCTGGGGTTGCTAATATCGTGGATAAGGCATCACGAAAATTTGATAATGAAAAGGAATGGAAATTGGATTCTGAAATATTTACTATTTTGAATTTTTTTGGTATGTCAGTCAATAGATATTGATTTGTTTGCGACTAGATTAAATTTTCAGATTAAACCATTTGTTTCTTGGAAACCAGATCCAGAATGTTTTTTCGTAGATGCATTTGCAATGAATTGGAAGCATTATTTCTTTTATGCATTCCCCCCATTCAGTTTACTTCTGAGGAACCTTCAGAAGGTGGAAACAGATCAGGCCACTGGTATTTTGATCTTTCCAAATTTGGACCACACAAGTATGGTATCCCTTACTATTAAAGCTTTTAATAGGAAGTCCAATATTATTACCAAACGATAATTTTACTTTGTCTCTCCCACAGAAACCGACCTTGCACCATCCATTGTCCAAGACGTTACACTTAGCGGCTTGCGTCGTCTCCGGCAAGGGCTTCACCACCAAGGATATTCTCCCTCCACAGTCGATATTATCATGGATGGGTGGCGGGATTCAACTAAGCGCCAGTACAAAGTTTACATTGAAAAATGGATCGACTTTTGTGGAAGAAACACAATCCAGGCCTTGGAGGCAACTCTACCGGAGACTTTGACATTTCTTACGGAACTTTTTCACTCAGGTGTTGGATACAGTGCTATTAATACTGCGAGGAGTGCTTTATCGGCAATTCTACCAAGCCTTCAGAGTTAGGCAGTAATCACATCACCAAGAAGTTATGAGAGGTGTCTTTAATAGAAGGCCTAGTCTACCCAAGATTTCAAGTATTTGGGATGTAAAATGTGTATTCGATCTCTTTAGACTGCCAGCTTGGGATATCGAAAATCTTTAATTAAAGACACTAACACAAAATTAGCAGTTTTATGATTTATCAGCTTGTGAAAGAGTTCAGTTTTTGGCCAGTTTATCACTTAGTAATATGGTACATAATGACGATAGAAGTTTTGATTTTCAAATCAATATATTGTTAAAAACATCGAAACGGGCAACCACAAATCAGTAGTTAAATTTCGACCTTTTCAAGAGTCGTCCCTGTGTCCGGCGACGCACCTAGCTAGGTATATTAGAATGACATCATATCCAAATAGAAATGACGCACTTTTCTTACACATCGTAAGCCTCATACTGCTGCGTCCAAGTCATCTATTTCTAGATGGATAAAAGAAGTTTTATTTATTGCAGGTATAGATATCAGTGTTTATGGTGCTCATAGCACACGGTCTGCCTCAACGTCCCACTTAAAGCAAAAGGAATTGATCGTAGATCAAATCATAAAATATGTAGGCTGGACAAATGCCGAAACGTTTGCAAGGTTTTATAATAAACCAATTGAAAGTGGTCAGCAGTTATCTGTCTTTTGAATATATTCACTGTATTTTGTTATATTTGAAATATCTTCCTATAAATGAATTTTTGTACAACAGCCTCTTTTAATGAATAGGGCTATTATTCATATTATGTTGGTATAGCTCATGCTGAACTTTAAAATCTCAGTTGAACTCGAAGGCGGAGCTAAGGCGCTCCTTTTGGAGTAGAATTGATAAATTAAACAAAAACTTACCAAGTTTGAAGTTTGATTGTAATTCTACTCCAAAGAAGGAGCGCCAGCGTAGCTGAGAGTTCAACTGCCCTCCCAATTTCCCTTCCCGTTGAACTCTCAGCGTTTCATCATGAGCTTAACCACCGCATATTATAATGACTTTAAAATATGGTGTTGCTTTGGTCAATCGAGGCGATTGCAAAGGTCTATCTCTCAGTTGAACTCTCAGCTACGCTGGCGCTCCTTCTTTGGAGTAGAATTACAATCAAACTTCAAACTTGGTAAGTTTTTGTTTAATTTATCAATTATATTACAAATGTTTTCTTTGTACTTAACATTTGAAAATAAATATTAAAATTACAGTAAAATTTTAAACTGATGAGCTTCCAGCAATAATATCATTAAACATCAAATATTCAGTTTAATTTATTAGTTCTTTCCAAGATTGGTCAAGAAAAATATAGTTTCACTACAAACAAAATTTGGATACTGCCCCCTTCTTTAACTGCAAAAACTAAAGCCTTCTGTGTCATTGGCACTTGACGAAAAACGAATTACTCTTATATCACAAATTTATTCTTTTCCAGTTCTTACAGCATTGAAAATGAAAATAAAATTACAGTGAAAAAAAAAATCTTGAACTGATGGATCTTTTAACAATTAATATCATTATATATCTAATATTCAATTGATTTTGTTTATACTTTCCAAGACTGTTCAAGACTCATATAGTTTTCAGTAAGGCGCCAATGACGCAGTAGGTTTTAGGCTTCTGCAGTGAGGCGCTACCCAAACTCTTGTTTGTAGTTATTTTTATTCGATTCAAACACTTGCATATTCAATTTAAGTTTCACTCGTTTTAAGATTTATTTATTCATTTACATTAATTTATATTGTATGTTTGTTCGCATTGATTGTTTATTTAATTTCTGTTCGTTTTAAGTTTCATTTATACTTTAATAGCAAACTATTTTTTTCGGGTGTTAAGCTTGATTTTCATGTTCAATCTAAGCATTACTCGCTTTAAAATTTTATTTTATTCATTTATATTATTACTTGTTGTGTGTTTTTTTTGCTATGATTGTGTATTTAATTTCTGTTCGTTTTGGTTTCATTTATTCTTTAAGAATAATTTCTGGTCGTTTTGAGTTTGAATTTTAACAGGTATTCATATCTCCTGAGCTTAAGTTTAAAATGGCCTTTACTTTTCTTTGGAAAACTTATTTTTCGGATAGTTTTTTTTTAAATTAATTTTTGTGTGTTTGTAACGGCTTACCATATCAAGTTGAATGTTCCAGGGCATCGCGAGGGGACGTTCAACTGGGCAAAAAGGCAACACATGCATACCACTATTACTGTTAATACTGCTGCTACTACTGTTACTGGAACTACTAATATCCTACAACACACCTTCTTACCACTCTACTTCTACTACTACCGCTACTTCTCTTACTACTACCACTACTAGTATGATACTAGCATGAAAGTGAAAATATGAGAGAATATAGGGGCAAGATTTGAACTTAATCAAAACAAACGATGTGCTTGCAGATTGTCAAAAGGGCGTATATCAGGAAAGGATAAGGGTATATTAAGTTGAAACTTTCAGGGAATACTTAAAGGAAAAAATCAATTGACCAAAAGGGAATATTTGCACGCTACTAACTACTACCACTGCTGCAACTACTGCTACTAAAACAAAGGCTACTACTGCTAACTGCTACCACTATTACTAGTGGTACTACTGCTATTAAAGCTAAAGGTATTAAAACGAAAATTTTGGGGAATGTTGAAACTATGTTGAACTAAAGCAAACACACTATGCGCAAACAGGTTGTCCGGAGGACGCATCAGCAATGGCTCAGGAATGGTTTTCTATATTAAGCTGAAACTGTCATCGTTTGCTGAGGGGCATATTTTACAAAAAACCAAAGGTGCTATTTCTATAGTGCTACTAATGTCACTTCAACTATTGCTACTACTGAAGGTAAGGGTATTTAAGTGAAACTTCCAAGGAATATTTTGGTGGATGTTGAACTGCATTACAAAAAATATAAGCATGCAGACTGTCAAAAGGGTGTAACCCCAACATCTCAGGAATTGCTTACATTATTAAGTTGAAACTTCCATGGTAAGTGGCGATGGATTTTTGAACTAACCAAAAGGCACTATGTGTATGCTACTAATACGGCTACTACGATTGCTGTAACTAAAGAGGCTAAAGGTTTGGAGATTAAATACTTTTTTAAATATCAAATTTAAAGCACTTCATTTAATAGACTCAACACAGTATAAAGATAAGTGTTTAAGGCAAAGCTTTGTCACCCTTTCTTGAATTAGCGTTTCTTTTACGCCAATTATTTACAAAATATACTATCCAGTCCTTTTAACAAGTTAGCAGTATCGTTATGCTCCAAAAGTTGATATCGAAAAACATCTTAAGGGGACAAATATAATACTTTTTACTGTTATGTTTAGATGGGACTAAAGTAGCGTTAGGAGATTTTGAAAGGCTTCCTGGTGTTTCATATTTAAGCTGTATATACGCCGCGGGACTTAAAAGGCATGTTGTTTACTCAAGAACATCCTTAGACACCCGAGATGGTAAATTGTAACTGTTTATTAGGGGGAAAAGGAAAAGTGTTTGTTTAGTATTGCATTTAGTTGAAACGGAAATAATGTTTAGGGGATCCTAAAAGGAAGTAGACTTTACAAATCTTTGAGACATACATAAATAAAGTCAAGTGTCTTTATGTCTGTCTGTTCAAGAATTTGCAGCTAAAAATAAATTGCACTTTAAACTTGAAATTTTCTGACTATAATCCTTGAACAATGATAATGTAAATCTGTGTATATAGATTCAATATCTTTTGCCTAAACTGGAAATTTAGCGTAATGAAAAAATGGCACTTGATTAAATGATTTTGAATATAACGAATAAATTGAATTTGAATAAATGACACTGCATATATTTTTCTGCACATATGGGAGTCACAAAAAAAAAAAATACAATTTAGATCTTTTAGACCGTTACTGGCGTTGAGGCAGTTGCTCTCGAAGTTAATTCATACAAATTCAGTATTACAAGTTTATGAAAACTTAGTGTCTTTGAGAGTTGGGACGGATGGAGGCGTGTGTTCTTAGAAAATTAATTGTTGAAATACTTCCTAAAAAGGGATTCAAATAAAAGTAAAGAGCCATACTAAAACTTAAGACGAGAGCAAAAATGAGTTAATTATTTATATTTTAAACATAAAACGGCCAGATATTACTACCAAGAAATTTATGAAACCTAAAGCTTTTCAATAATTTATGTTCGTTTAAATTACCAAAGTTTTATTATTGGTTAATATTATAAATATTTACCTATTTTTTCAGCTTTTCGGATGAAGAATTGAATTACCGAATTCTAATTGAAATTCTTAAGCTGCTTAAAGTCACCTGAGCTTTGTCTTTGATTGTATTTACTTACTTAATTACTTTACTTAGGTCCCAGCCATCCTCGTTGGACGTTTTGGGCAATTTCTCCTGTTAGCTCATGCGTGAGAGCTTGGAATATTATTTTAGTTGGTGTGGTACGTGATAGCTGGGTTATCTTGACAATGTCGAAATTGAAGTTCTCCGTCCATCGTTATTGTGGTCTGTTTCGGGAACGATGGTCATGTAAAGATCCTTTAAGGGTGATTTTCGTGAGATGACTTCGTTCCATTCACTTGACGCAGTTGTTGTTCAACCAGCCCAGTTACTGTTCCTTGACGTGCTGAGGATATTCTCAGTTTACGGGAGCCTTTGTCGTGATTTCACATTCGAGATGCCATCAGCGTATTGTATTCTAGCAGTGCGACAGAGCCATCTCATCTCGAAAGCTAGAAGTTTACTGTCATTTTGATTTTCGGTATCCATGTTTCGCATCCACAAATGACTATTGGAATTGGCACATTATAGTTGGCAAATTGGCACTAAACTGTTGAATAGGCACATTTTGAGTTTATTAGATAGATGATTACTTTTCCTGAGGTGGCCTAGTCTTCGGAAGCTAGAGCTAGCAAGTACAAGTTGACGTTTCACTTCAGAGCAATGGCTATTATCAGAGGAGATTAGGCTACCAAGATGCAGAAAGTGGTCAACCGTTTCAACCTGTCTCCTGCCTGTCGTTATAACAAAGAGGTTGTCTAGTTGATGTCTTGTAGTTACCATGACTTTGGTCTTGCTTGCATTGATCCCTATCCCGAACATCTTTGTGGATCTTAGAGTTTATCAGCTTGTGTCTGCAGTTTATTGTTGAGGAGTTGGCTATCAGCTCTTCTGTTGCTGCACCATATTCCGACTCTATCAGTGGCAGAACTAAATTCTGTTCTAGTGATAAACCATGCGTAAATTCCAAAATAAAGCAACTGGTAAAACATAAATTGTACCTAATACGAAAAAGGTCAAGTGAACCAAGCAAAACAGTTGGAAATTCAAATAAAATGGAAAATTAAAAAGGCACAAGCAAATTCCTATGAAAATGAAGTTTACCATCTTTTGGAGTCCAAGCCGTCGCACTTTTTAGTGAAGTAAAAAGTCTGACTTGCAAATGTTCTCAACCAGTTGACTTCATGAAGGAGGAGCCTCTAGAGAAAACTGCGAATGATTTAAATGCCCATTTTGCTTCAATTGTGCAGTGTTACCCCCCTCTTCCACCCGAGGATCCTCCAGTAAATTTAGCTACTCCTTCAGATGATAATTTAATTGCTGATAGTTCATCGGCAATTATAATCCGTAAACTCTCTTCGTTAAAAAGAACTTCCGTTGCCCCTTTTGACATTCCAGTTGCTCTCATTAAAGCATTTGCTAAAGAATTATCATTTCCCCTTCAGATAATTTTCAAATAATATAACAAAAACAGGATATTTTCCAAAGAAATGGAAGAAAGGGTTAATTACCCCCATTCCAAAAAAAGGAGCAGCTAATGATTTCTCTGGTGTCTGGCCGATCGCAGTTACGTCAGTTTTTAGCAGAATATACGAAAGCTTTGTTGCCGCATGGCTGAAAAAATATCTTTTGAAAGTAACTGATTGAAAGCAATTTGGTAACATCCCTAAGTGTTCGACAGTTCATTACCTCGTTAATTTAATTGATTTTATTTTAAAACACCTGGATGAACCTGGAAAATGGATAAATTTAATTGCAATTTTATTTCAGAAAAGCATTTGACCTTGTTGATCACAAAATCCTTTTAGAAAAAATGGCAGAAAAAAAATATACCCAGCTTTATTATTAAAATCATCAAGAGCTTCTTAACAAATAGAGAGCAAACTGTGAAGTATAAAGACCAATTTTCCACTTCTCTGCCAGTTTTTTGTGGAATTCCACAAGGAACTGTGATCGAGCCGCTGGGCTTCCTCCTCATGATAAATGAAATTATCAGACTAAGCGCATAGAAAGGCCCCTTAAAGGTACTTTAGTGTTTTGTAATAGAGAGTAAGAAGGTATGTAAATGTTATATTTGCTTTGTTCTGACTTAGAGTCTGGCTACATTAAAAAAAACACAAAAAAAAATGTCCGTTAAAGGTACATCAGACGGGAAGACCTTCTGATGTACGCCTAGTGGACGCGTTCTTGATCGCAAGGAGTTGATTGGCATCATGTTCTATAGTTGTCGGCAGGGGTGTCACGTTTAAGGGAAGGGAGCCCCCCTCCCCCCCCCCCCCGAAAAAAAGAGTTTAACTGCTAGTTACAAATAAAAATAAAGTCGTTTAAAATAGTGGCACAAAGTACCACTATTTCAATGGTTCATTTCTTATTATTATTATTGTTATTATTATTAATATTAGAATTTATTGGCTTATGGAAATATGTGACAAAAAATCAAAGAAAGAAGATCAGTCCTAGTCGGTTAAAAAGAAGAGATTTTAATAGGAATACCACTTAAATTAAAAGGTAAAATAACCAGCCAATATAACAAACAAATCTTCCATCCCCCTCCCTCCCTAACATTTTGGTTAGTGACCAGACAAAGTTCACGGGAAGTGATTACTCGTACTTCTTAGTCCCAGCTTGTTATCTTTGTGCACTTCTGTCATATGGCAACCCTTTTACAATTGTCACTAATTTCACATTTTCGAATTATTTTCTTTAACCTTTATCGTTCCCTCCTATGATAACTTAACTCTCCAAAAACACACAAAAAGAGTAAAAACAATTAAAAATGTATAAATAGATACCGTAGGATATTATAAACCACATATTTTGAGTTTTTGGAATATGGGTAGAATATTTCATAATTCCTTCTTTTTAGTAATTACTTTTATTTGTCACACTTTCTCTTTGGCTGCTTAATTATGGATGTGGGGGTATTTCCCGCAGCAACAGTTTTCCGGGGGGAAGTTTCTGGAGGGATTTCCCGGTTGAATTATTCAAGGGGGATACGCCTAGCATCATACGGCATTCGCTCTTTTCGCATATTTTCTGACATCACGAATGATGCAGCCTTATTCTTTTAAAAAACCTTACTTCAGTAAAGTTTTCCTGGCACCTATGTAAATTTAACTTAAAAGCTATTTTGGATAAACTGATCTGAGGTTCCCCCTCTTTGTTGGAGAAAAATTGTTGTTTCTCCCTTGTCTTGCGGTCCCGTTTGATCCAAATTGAATATCTAAATTTGAGCAATAGTTTGTCCTCACCTCAGTAACTTCCGGCTGTAAGTTTCAGACTGATCAATAATAAAAATTAATTGGCCCACTTCAAGGCCTCCTGCACGACTCCCCATCCCCACAAAAATGGATGTTTCCCCTTAACCCATAAAAAAATCCTTGAAAATTGCAAGCCAATCAGATGAAAACAGTTTTTTGGTAATTTTTTGTCCCCATTTTAGAGGGGGAGCCTCGCCCCCAAACTAAACTTTTTCTTGTATATTTGGATCCGCTTGAAGGTTCAGGCAAATAGGGAAAAGGGTTTTGGTCCATTTTAGGGCAACATTTTTGGGGGCCTGTGTCCTGAATAAGGAAAATTGGCCCATTTTCGGAGGAAAAATTATTCGGTCCAACTTGTGTGGTGCATTAAGGTCTCCCTGTCCCAAGAACTTAAGGATATAAGTTTCAAGCCATTCAGAAAAAAGTAAGTTTTTTTTTTATCTTTTTCCGTCTGAATTCTTAGGCGAACCAACATTTCCACAACTTTTTTTTTGTTATTTATTAGGTATCCCTTGACCCAAACAAGTTTAAGACTATAAGTTCCATAGCGTTTAGGAAAATATTTTTGCCGCTGTTTCGACCCTATGGCAAACCCTAATTCCGTGGGATACAATATTTTTTCTTGCCATGTTTCTTCTCTTTTGGAAATCCCTTAGTCTAAGGACTTGCAGGTAGAAGTTTGAGATCGATTGGAAGATAAAGTTGTTTTGCCTTTCTATGGGGGCCCGTCCCCCTAAAGAGTTTTCTGTACAATAGGTTTCTCTTAGCAAAGGCTTTACAACTGAAAGTTTCGAACTAATCGGAAAAACAAAAATGATACAGGAGCTCTGAGACATTATAATTTACACAAAACCTTTAGCAGTGGAACCTTTAATTCTTAGCTACCCAAACTACATATATCAGAATAATTTACTAAAGGTTTTAATGGTATCTTGTTGAACTTCATGTTAAGTTGTTCTCTATCATAAGAACTGTGGTACCTGCTGCTTAGAAATAACTACTTTTTGATTATTTAAAACTGAACTGAAACACATTAAATCACACATCTAACAGTTGGATTATTTCAATGTAGTTCATTTAAGTGTTGCATCACTTTTTTAAAATTTTATGAGGATAATTTTAAATTATTGTGGGATTGCATGTATAATATTTCCATACCAAACTGGGTACTTTTTACTAAAATCAAGATGTAGTGAACAGAGAGACCTAGTCTACGCTTTGGTTTTTGAAAACGACGGACCTGGGCTATTAATGATGAGATCTATCTAAATTAGGGAGTTAGACAGCGTCAACACTGGTTCAATTTATTTGAACTTCTTTGGAAATTAGATAAAGCCCGCCTATCTGAAAGTTTTGTCATCGATTCTTCGCTGCATATAGTAAAAAGTGTCTTCTTCCTTTTCTTCTTGCTAAAATATTGGGAGACCCTTGTGCATAATCTCCGCGCAATTTCAGCCCGTGTGGCAGCTGGGATTGAACCCCTGGCCCCATATTGTTGTGCAGAGCTCAATCCACTGAGACACCACAGGGCTATAAACAGCAGACAGGCTCAACAAGTCAGACACTGTTTACTATAAAGTGGGATGAACTCGAATCCTTTAGATTGAAAGGAGAGTCAATTCACCGCTACATTGCGGCAACTAAAAAAAATACTGGACACTGGAAAATACTGTTACAGGAAATGATACTGGAAAATAACTTTTCCAGAATATAATTTCGTTACGCGTGCCAATTATAGAAAAAAGTGTATAGGAGTTTTGAATATCAACTAGATTGATCCAGTTAATCAAATAAAACTTATAATTAATGGATCGGATGCTAGCTAAAATTCTGATTTTGGAAGAAAGTCCTTGCATTCAATTGGTTGCAGCTATTCCCACATATGTCTGGTTTAAAGGCAGGCACTCACTTGAAAGATAAGGATCCAGTACGGTAAACAAAGCAACACTGTGAATATTGTCCAGTTTCATGAAGTTAGACGAAACATCATTCACAAGTTTGCTGACACTTGCCTTTAGGAAGTGAGAAACTGGAAGCTCAGATTGAAAAATTTTGTTGAATTTGTTGGAGAGGCCAAGAGAGTAGTCCCCGAATTCAAGGTATGGCTTTGTCAACTTGATTTGTAATGTTGACAAGATAAAGTCATTGGTTGCAGTGGGTCGTCAAACGTGGTTTCTATGAAATACTGAGTAATAGCAACCCGATGCTCAATAAGCTCTTTATTCAGACCTGAAGGAACAACAAACGGGTTTATTCTGGTGCAAGAAATGAGAGTGCTTTGGATTGAAAGAACCCCTGAAATTCAGCATACTTATCTCGTATGGAAGCGCTTCTGGAAAAGTGGGCATAGATATTTCGCGCCAGGTCTTCTAGTGTCTTGGGAAGTGACAAACATGCATAGGGTGAACATAAGTGAATAAGATGGCATGACCATTTCACATTCAATATATGGGACACCATGGGTTTCATTAGCGTTGAAGCAGATCTATTGGCTCAAAACCTGACGTTAGTAGTGTTTTTACAAAATCCAACAATATTTTGCTAGGGAATCAAGAATTTTCAATGACTTGTTTGATGCAGTTAGTAAGACCTTCAGCCAATCCATCACTAAATTCATTTTTGTGATGGTAAAGTTCAGGGGGTAAAGTTCATTTCCGACGCAAATGCACATAAATTTTGATTCAGGATTCAATTCTGACTATAGAGGTAAGTTTATTTCTTAGCTACCTGAATAATCCGTTAATAAAAACCTTGCCCACAATTGCTGCATAGCCTAACCAATACTCCCTTATGTCGGTAGTTTACACCAATCAAAGCCATTGCATAAAAAATAAAATAAATGCGAGGCTACCTAAATAATATTCCAGGGTTCAGTTTCTTGAAATTTCGGCAATTACAGCACCGTAAGCCATTGTTGCTACATAAGCTTTTTTAAAAACCAAGCATACGCAATCTTTGAGAATTTTTCAGCCTTTCGTTTGAATAAAAAAAAAAATTCCCTTAAAATCCTTACTTTACCCCTGATTTCCCCAAGAATCTTTACTTTACCCCAGATTGCCCTTGGTCCCTAGATTGAAAATAAGTGTCCTTAAATGAAGTGATGTTCCCTAAAATAGGGTAATCTCCCTAGAAGTGGAAGCCCTGGTCTGACCGTCCGCTACTAAAAAAAAAAAAAAATTGTGTTATAATTATTTTTGTCACCTGTGTTCATATTACAAAAAATGTAGAATATTCTGATCGTTTCGCTAAAAATATAATGTTTTTCTTCTTTGTTTTTTTCTTGGTTTATTTGCCCAATGTTATTTTAGAAAATTTAAAAAGCATATTTTCCTAGCAATTATGTCAGTAAAATTGGCATTTTTGTTATAGAGCCCCTTTTTTTCTTTTCAGGATGATTTTGATCCAAGTGAAAAGCTGGGAATTTTATCAACTGGTTTCAACTATGTTAACTCTATTACTGGAAGTGGAGTCATTGGTAAACTGAGTTTTTTTTTTTAATTGAAAGTAAGGAACAGTATTTAAAAATTTAAATGAACCGAAATTATTCCATATATGAGGAAGTAATTCCCTTCTTCAACCCCTTAATCGTTACACTAAAGTTATTTAGTGCTTTAAAAAACTTTCCTATTCCAATTCATTATGTTTCAGCAATCGTTCTTAAGGAATTTTGACAAAAGGAAAACTTTAAAGTAAAGAGCCAGGGGCTGAGGACGGGGGGCAGCCCTCGCATATACGGACCAATTTCTGTTTGTTTTCAGCTTTAATGCTAGTGTAATCCTTACATTAGTGTTTCTTTTGAAAACATGTTTATTTTATTTTCATTTCTGATAATTTTTCGGATATGCCAGGGTCTAACCAAGATTTGATACTGGCTACGGACTCCATAAAACCCCTATTTGTTGAAGTTGGAATAAATACATCAATTATTGTAAATTTACTGGTAGCGTCCAGCTTTTCTGCTTAAGAATTTTAGCTTGACTTAACTTACTTAGGTCTCCTGCCAGGTGCTACTCGGCGTAGAGAGTGATGTCTGCCTCGTCCATCCACTTCGGTCCATTGCAAGGGTTTGTGCTTCACTCGGTCTGATATTTGCCATCGCAAGGAACTCGGATACGCTGTCGAACCATCGCTTCTTTGGTCGGCTTCTTTGGTCACTTCCAAGCGGCTTTGACAGGATCGAAGTCGAAAATCATCTTAGCAGGTAAGTGCAGGGGCATAAGAGGTATATGTCCAAACCACGTTAAGGTACGCTCGGCTGCTTGGGTAGAAAACTGGGACTGCTTGGTGATATGCAGCAGCTTTTTCTTACTCACGATGTCGACCCACCGTAGACCTTCTATGCTTCAGAGTCTTTGACTGGAATCTATTGATGGCCATTAGGGTTGCGGCTGATGCTTGCCAAGTCTCAGCTCCACAAAGCATCATAGAACCGACGAGGGCGTTAAAAATTTGCAGTTTGGTTGAACGACTGATATTTGGTTTTCACCAAAGGTGACAGTTCAACCTGCCCATGGCAAAAGAAATCATGAAGAAATCGTGGATCCCAGGTAGGTAAGCCTTTGGACAACTTCTATGCTAGTTATTCCGTCCAGATGGACTGGAGAAATTAAAACAGAGAAGATGGGTCTATGGCCATAATTTTCGTTTTGTTCCAGTTTATCTGCAGTCTCGCAATTGCGGCCTCTTCTCGAAAGAATTAGAGTGCTTCCAGTAACTGATCCATGGAGTCCGCTAGGATGGCCAGGTCGTCAGCAAAATCAGCATCTAAGATGACACAATCTCCAAAACATTTAGCGTTGGATTGTAATTCAAGTTTGGGACAAATTTCGAATATTATTTTTGATGAACAGTAATTTTTCTGCATAAGTTTTTTTTTCTATACATTTACAACAGAATTATGGGTAAACGGAGATGAATATTATTGTTCATACAGATGGATATTCTGATATACATACGCTTAAATACATTGAGACTCCCGCTTCGCAGCATCGATAATGTAGGTGTATATCAAAATATTCTCGAGAATCACGGGATTCGATACCAATTTCTACCCGCCTTCAAACCTCATTCATATTTATCTGAAGTCCGAATGAGAGCTATGATATCTGGACATTAAACTGCAGCTTTAGAAGCATTTGCCCCCCCCCCCCCCACTAAAAAATGCTCCATCATCTCTCTGTCGTAATAGTTGATGCACTCTCATTGAATGCTCAACATAATTGAATTCTATCTTATAAAATATGAAGCAAACCCGTTTAGGTAAATTAAGCTTTAAAATAAATGTGAAGAACATTTTACCGCAATAAAAAAGGAGGTAACACCCTTATTTAGGCTTGGTCTAAAGGAAGGGGGAGTTCAATTCCCAACTCAACCCCCGATCGTTCCCCTTGTATACTTATCGAAAGGCTCGTGTAGAGGTTAACACTTTTGGCATTGAATACATTCTTTTAGGCGTTTGCTCCCTCCCCTGCCTATACATTGACCTACCGCCACTCCTTCATAATAAATAATGCGGAACTATACTTCACTAAACACAATTTCATGTAAAACCAAGTAAAACAACTTATTTAAATAAAGCATTAAGATAAGTGTACATATTTACAGCTATCTTGAATTATCTACGTGAATTCTTACGAACGAATCCGTTACCGTGCGGTACTACTTCCTCTGCAACTGAGAAGATCATTATATAGCTTTTTGATACTTCAAAAGTGAATGACAGTCTCATAATTTTTAATCACTTGCAACTTGCTACTCCGTGGGACAAAATCGTAGTTTGGGCCCACAAAATGGCACAAAAAATATAACTTTAGCTTTTTAACTTAATGAGGGTTTTATTTACATTAAACAAATGAATACACCAACTGCCAGAAGGAAGCTTGTTTAGGCTATACACCCTTAAACAAAAAACTGATATTTACATCACTATCAACAACAGAAAAAAAATAGTAAATAAAAGAAAAAGAAAGAAAAGAGGAGAAAAATCGAAGAAAAAAAAAAAGGCACGGCGCAACCTCCTGCAACTTAGGTGACTAAAAAAAAACAATAACTAATTATCACCGTTCTCTCGCTACCCCTTCTCAAAACCACAAAAACAAATGCAGCAGAGAAACCACTCGAGAGAAAATTGCTAAGAAATATTACACTCTCCAAAATACAGAGATTTTTACCTACTCCTAAGACTACCAATATTTTCTTCAACTTATAAATCATTTGGTAGACTATTATAAAACCCTTGTCCAACGTGACGGATAGAGAAAAATGATCTTCGTGTTGAAGCCTGAGGTCGTCTTACCTGGGATGCTGTTCTGGTTGAGCATTCGTGGACATTACATCCTGCCACGAACATTTGACCGAAGCATTGTGGCAATAATCCACGCTCATCTTTAAACAAAAACAAAGCTGAATGAAATTTAGACACTCCGTGTAAAAGCAGAATATTTTCATTCAAAATATCTCATTCTCTGCAGTTTGGCCTTTAAAAACCCATTTTTTGTTCGTTTTCTTTTTTATGTCCACTCATCGTAAGTAAACTTTACTTTTTGGCCACCCGGCCGTTCAAACTGGAGATACGGCGGTACTTTATTAGATTAATTAAAAAAACTTTTCCAAAAAATAAGTTTTTCAAAGAAAAGTAAGAACTCCATTAAACAAAAAATGAGCAAAAATAAAATCAAATAATCTACCAAGCGCGAAACTACCACAAATCAGAATTAATAAATAAGTGAAACCCAAAAACGAACAGAAATTACAATAAGTAACAATAGTCAAACTCAAAACGAGCGGAAATTAACAAAAGTTGGGCTCAAAACCCCTGTGCTTTCCCAAGGCCGGAACAAAATTGGCACTTTACTGTTAAAAATATAAATGTTTTTACTTTTATAACTTTAATAAATCAAATAATATTAACAGTTTGATACTAAATATCAGTATATGTATATTAAACTGACAATGCACATTTATTTGTATTTTTTTCAGTAAAGTGCAAAATTTTGTTCTGGCCTTGGGAAGGCATAGGGGTTTTGACAACAACAACAACAAAAAAAAAAATAATACATTATACCACATCAGTAGAAAGGGGGGGACCAGTCCTGTACGAACCACGTGGTTTATGGTCCTTATTTGGGCATAGAGTCCCTAGGGGATATGGATTTCTGAGAAATTGATTGCGTAATCGATTTCGAATTTGGAACACCTGTGCTGTCAGTCATTAATCAAATTGTTTCCAGGCAAAGTTTAATAATGTCTGACAGGTACTGTCAACATTTCTCCAGGAATAGATCCAAGTCATTAATGTCTTTGCCTCGGAAACAACTCTTTGGTCGAACTCCAAAAGATATTAATAACCAAACGCCACGGAAACAGTTCTCCAAAAACATCTTAGCGATGAATTGTCTTAGCGCGGGAATCAGGTTTCTTATTAATTTGAAATGCGTTAGCGCAGAGATGCCAAAAAACAAAAGGAACACGCTGAAATTACGTTTAGGGATTATTTGGGCGAAACTGTTTTAGACAGGTTATGGAATTATTTCGGCGAAACAGTTAGAGAGACATTTAAAAGATGATTTTTGAAGAGATTTTAGAAGAGGATTTGAGGGTGAAACTCTGTGGTCGTTATAATACACAAGTTCCATTGAACAGTGTCGTGAGGTCCTCTACCCCAACCCCAAAGGGTTCCGATCCCCACCACCCCAACCCCGAAGGAAGCGCCCGGTCCTCAAGGTCCCCCGGGCTCCCAAAGGACCCCCCGGGCCCCAAAGGGCCCCTCCCCCCTTGGTCCCCAAAGGGCCCCTCCCCTCCCTCTCCCTCCCTCTCCTCCCCCTCCTCACCGTCCCCTCCCCTCCCCCTCCTCCCCTCCCCCTCCCCTCCCCTCCTCCCCCTCCCCTCCACTCCTCCCCCTCCCCTCCCCTCCCCATTTTTTAATATTTTTTTGTGCATTGAGACACAGAAGGGCCCCCTCCCCTCCCCCCGAGCCCCCCAAAGGGCCCCCGGCGCCCCAAAGGCTCCTGAGCCACCATTTTAATACTTTTTAAGGCTTTATTATATCTTTTCAGAACAAATTATTATTTTAGGGAATTATTTCGGCGAAACAGTTAGAGACATTTTAAAAGATGATTTTTGAAGTGATTTTAGAAGAGGATTTGAGGGTGAAACTCTTGGTCGTTATAATACACAAGTTCCATTGAACAGTGTCGTGAGGTCCTCTACCCAACACCAAGGGTTCCGATCCCCACCACCCCAACCCCGAAGGAAGCCACCGGTCCTCAAAGGTTCTCCGGATTCCCAAAGGGACCACCCGGCCCTCAAGGGACCCACAGACCCTCAAAGGCTCTCCCCAAGCCCCGTCTTTCGTTGATGTGTTTTGTCTGAAACTTATGATTTGGGATATGTAAATTACTATTTCGGACTTTTCTGAGCTAGATTTCTTAGTCTTTCGATGGTGTGTGTTGTCTGAAACCTATGATTTGGGATGAATGGATTGCTATTTATGACTTTTCTGAGCTGGATTTCTGAGCCGTTCATAGGAGTGTGTTGTCTGAAACTTATGATTTGAGATGTGTAGTTTGCAAGTTGGACTTTTCAGAGCTATGATTCTTAGTCTTTCATAGGCGTTTGTTGTCTGAAACTTCTAGTTTAGGATGAATAGTTTGCTATTTCAGGCTTTTCTGAGCTAAGGTTTCCTAGTATTTCGTAGGTGAATGTTGTCTGAAACTTATGATGTGGGATATGTAAATTACTATTTCGGGCTTTTCTAAGCTAGATTTCTTAGTCTTTCGTTGGGGTGTGTTGTCTGAAACCTATGATTTGGGATGGGATGGATTGCTATTTTTGACTTTTCTGAGCTGGATTTCTTAGCCGTTCATAGGTGTGTGTTGTCTGAAACTTATGATTTGGGATGGTTAATTTGCTATTTTTGACTTTTCTGAGCTAGGTTTCTTAGCCGTTCATAGGTATGTGTTGTCTGAAACCTATGATTTGGGATGTGTGGGTTGCTATTTTTTGACTTTTCATAGCCAGATTTCTTAGTCTTTCGTAGGTGTGTGTTGTCTGAAACCTATGATTTGGATTGTGTGGATTGCTATTTTTGACTTTTTCTGAGCTGGATTTCATAGCCTTTCGTAGGATGTGTTGACTGAAACCTATGATTTGGGATGAGTGGTTTGCTTTTTGGACTTTTCAGAGCTGGATTTCTTAGCCGTTCATAGGTGAGTGTTGTCTGAAACCTATGATTTGGGATGGTTAATTTGCTATTTTTGACTTTTCTGAGCTAGGTTTCTTAGCCTTTCATAGGTGTGTGTTGTCAGAAAATTATGATTTGGGATGTGTAGTTTGCTATTTCAGGCTTTTCTGAGCTAAGGATTCCTAGTATTCCTAAGTGAATGTTGTCTGAAACCAATAGTTTGGGATGAGTAGTTTGCTATTTCAGGCTTTTATGAGCTAGGTTTCTTAGCCTTTCGTAGGTGTGTGTTGACTGAAACTTATGATTTGGGATATGTAATTTGCTATTTCCGACTTTTCATAACGGATTTCTTAGTCTTTCGTAGGTGTGTGGTGTCTGAAACCTATGATTTGGGATGTGTGGGGTCGCTACTTTTTTTGACTTTTCTGAGCTGGATTTCTTAGCCTTTCGTAGGTGGTGTGTTGACTGAAACCTATGATTTGGGATGGTTAATTTGCTATTTTTGACTTTTCTGAGCTAGATTTCATAGCCTTTCATAGGTGTATGCTTTCAGAAAATTATGATTTGGGAGGTGTAGTTTGCTTTTTGGACTTTTCAGAGCTAGGATTCTTAGTCACTGATAGTGTGTTTGTTGTCTGAAACTTCGAGTTTGGGATGAGTAGTTGGCTATTTCAGACTTTTATGAGCTAAGGTTTCTTAGTATTTCGTAGGTGAATGTTGTCTGAAACTTATGATTTGGGATATGTAAATTACTTTATTTCGGGCTTTTCTGAGTTGGATTTCTTAGTCTTTCATAGGTGTGTGGTGTCTGAAACCTATGATTTGGGATGAGTGGTTTGCTTTTTGACTTTTCTGAGCTGGATTTCTGAGCCTTTCGTAGGTATGTGTTGACTGAAACCTATGATTTCTCCCTTTGTCATATGGATTTACCCATCAAATTTTTAAATTAGAAAATGAGTGACTCGTTCTATTATTAAAGACAATCTTTCAAACTCGTTCATCTAACCTTCAAAACAATAGGTTAGGTTAGGTATAAATAAATATTAATAAATGAATAGAAACATTTCTACATGTTTAAGTTAGGTTAGGTTAGGTTAACTTATCATGAGTGCTCATGATAAGTTAACCTAGCCTTTTCCGGCGAGTATGGTTAGGTTAGACTAGATTAAGTTAGGTTAGATTAGGTTAGGTTAGCCTACGTACGCTTCACTTAGGTTAGCTTAGGTTAGGTGAGAGACATGCAAAAAGTTAGGTGTATGATTATATGTTAGGTTAGATTAAGTTAGGTTAGGTTAAGTTAGGTTAGGCTAGCCTACGTACGCGCGCGTACGTAGGATAACCTAGCCTAACCTAACTTAACCTAACCTAACTTGACCTAACACTCACCTAACACTCATTTTCTAATTTAAAAATTTGATGGGTAAATCCATATGACAAAGGGAGCTAAAATTTAATTTAAAATTAGAAAAGAACTTTAAACTTTTTTCATCTCTTTGAGAAAAAACCAGAACTGAAGTGGAGCCTTTTTATTTTCTTGGAAAAATTAGAAGAGAACTTTGAATTTTTTATGTCTTTGAGGAATTAAGAACTGAAGTGGAAGCTTTTTTCATTTTCATTGGTAAATTCAGAATTGAGCTAACTTTTTTCACTTCTTTAAGAAAATTCAGAAGAGAACTTGAACATTTTGCACTTCTTCGAGAAAACTCAGAATTAAAGTGATGCTCCTTATCTTCATGTCGAATATTCAAATCAATGTATAACTTTTTTCTATCTTCTATGAAAAATTTGGAACAGAACTTTAAATTTTTCATCTCTTTGCAAAAAATCGGTAGTGAACTTAAGAAAATTAGAATTAAATTGAAACTTTTTATCTTCACTGGAAAATAATCACAATCATAGTATAACTTTTCCTATCTTCTACAGAAAAATTTAGAACTGAACTTTAAATTTTTTATGTCTTTGAGAAATTAAGAACTGAAGTGGAAGGTTTTTTCATTTTCATTGGTAAAATTCAGAATTGAGTTAACTTTTTTCTCTTCTTTCAGAAAATTCAGAAGAGAACTTGAACAATTTGCACTTCTTCGAGAAAACTCAGTATTAAATTGGAGTTCCTTATCTTCATTTTGAATATTCACAATCAATGTATAACTTTTTCTATCTTCTATGAAAAATTTGGAACAGAAATTTAAATTTTTCATCTCTTTGAGAAAAATCAGAACTGAATTTAAGAAAAAAATTATAAATAAAGTGAAACTTTGACCTTCATGGAAAACAATCGCAGTCATAGTATTACTTTTTCTATCTTCCATCTAAAAAATTTAGAATAGAACTTTAAATTTCTTTATTTCTTTGGGGAACTTAAAACTGAAGTGGAAGATTTTTATTTTCTCTGGAGAAATTAGAATTAAAGTGTGTTCTTTGGTAAAGTTCAGAAGAGAACTTGAACTTTTCTTCACTTCGTTGAGAAAATTTTAAATTGAACTAGAACTTTTTATCTTCTGGGAAAATATTCACAAGTATGGTATTACTTTTTCTATCTTCCACCGAAAAATTTAGAATTGAACTTTAAATTTCTTTATGTCTTTTGTGAAATAAAGAACTGAAGTGGAAGATTTTTATTTTCTCTGTAGAAATTAGAATTGAATTGTGTTCTTTGATAAAATTCAGTAGAGAGAACATGAACTTTTTCTTCACTTCATTGAGAAAATTTTAAATTGAACTAGAACTTTTTATCTTCCGTGAAAATAATCACAAGTATGGTATTAATTTTTCTATCTCCCACCGAAAAATTTAGAATTGAACTTTAAATTTCTTTATGTCTTTGTGAAATAAAGAAGAACTTGAAGTGGAAGATTTTTCTTTTCTCTGGAGAAATTAGAATTGAAGTGTGTGTTCTTTGGTAAAGTTCAGAAGAGAACTTGAACTTTCCTTGACTTCGTTGAGAAAAAAATTTTAATTGAACTAGAACTTTTTATCTTCCGTGAAAATATTCACAAGTATGATAATACTTTTTCTATCTTCCACCGAAAAATTAGAATTGAACTTTAAATTTCTTTATGTCTTTGTGAAATAAAGAACTGAAGTGGAAGATTTTTGTTTTCTCTGGAGAAATTAGAATTGAAGTGTGTTCTTTGGTAAAGTTCAGAAGAGAACTTGAACTTTTCTTCACTTCGTTGAGAAAATTTTAAATTGAACTAGAACTTTTTATCTTCCGGGAAAATATTCACAAGTATGGTATTACTTTTTCTATCTTCCACCTAAAAATTTGGAATTGAACTTTAAATTTCTTTATGTCTTTGTGAAATAAAGAACTGAAGTGGAAGATTTTATTTTCTCTGGAGAAATTAGAATTGAATTTTGTTCTTTGGTAAAATTCCGAAGAGAACTTGAACTTTTTTATCTTCAGTGAAAATTTGGAACAGTATTTTAAATTTTTCATCTCTTCGAGCCAGATCTGAACTAAAGTGGTAAAAATTTTTATATTATTTGGAAAAATAGAAATGATCAATGACTAATTTCTTTTTCATGAGAAAATTCAGAAGAGAACTTGAACTTTCCTTCATTTCGTTGAGAAAATTTTAAATTGAACTAGAACTTTTTATCTTCCATGAAAATATTCACAAGTATGGTAGTACTTTTTCTATCTTTCACCGAAAAATTTAGAATTGAACTTTAAATTTCTTTATGTCTTTGTGAAAAATGGAACTGAAGTGGAAGATTTTTATTTTCTCTGGTGAAATTAGAATTGAATTGTGTTCTTTGGTAAAATTCAGAAGAGAACTTGAATTCTTCTTCACTTCGTTGAGAAAATTTTAAATTGAACTAGAACTTTTTTTATCTTCTGGGAAAATATTCACAAGTATGGTATTACTTTTTCTATCTCCACCGAAAATTTAGAATTGAACTTTAAATTTTTTATTGGGGAAATTAGAATTGAATTGTGTTCTTTGGTAAAATTCAGAATAGAACTCGAATATTCACGATCAAAGTATAACTTTTCCTATCTTCTATGAAAAATTTGGAACAGAACTTTAAATTTCTTCATCTCTTTGAGAAAAAAATCTGAACTGAAAAGTGGAAAATTTTTATATTATTTTGGGAAAATAGATTTTGATCAATAACTTATTTCATTTTCAGTGAAAAAATTCAGAATCGAAGTTGAACTTTTCTTCTTCCGGGAAAATATTTGGAACAGAACTTTAATTTTTTTCATCTCTTTGAGAAAGGTCGGAATTGAATTTAAGAAAATTTAGAATTAAAGTGAAACTTTTTATCTTTATGGTAAATAATCACAATCATAGTATAACTTTTCCTATCTTGTACGGAAAAATTTAGAAGTGTCCAACTCAGAAAAGCCCGAAATAGTAATTTACATATCCCAAATCATAAGTTTCAGACAACATACACCTATGAACGGACTAAGAAATCTAGCTCAGAAAAGCCTGAAATAGCAAACTACTCATCCCAAACTATTGGTTTCAGACAACAAACACCTATGATGGACTAAGAATCCTAGCTCTGAAAAGTCCAACTAGCAAACTACACATCCTAAATCATAATTTTCTGACTAACACACATTTATGAAGGGCTAAGAGACCTAGCTAATAAAAGCCGGAAATAGCAAATTAACCATCCCAAATCATAAGTTTCAGACAGAACTCACCTATGAACGGCTAAGAAATCCAGCTCGGAAAAGTCAAAAAATAGCAACCCACATATCCCAAATCATAGGTTTCAGACAACACATACCTATGAAAGACTAAGAAATCCAACTCAGAAAAGCCCTAAAATAGTAATTTACATATCCCAAATCATAGGTTTCAGACAACACTCACCTATGAACGGCTATGAAACCTAGCTCAGAAAAGTCAAAAATAGCAAACTAATCATCCCAAACTATAGGTTTCAGACAACAAACACCTATGAAAGGCTAAGAATCCAGCTCAGAAAAGTCAAAAGTAGCAATCCACCCATCCGACCAAATCATAGGTTTCAGACAACACACACCAACGAAAGACTAAGAAATCCAACTCAGAAAAGCCCAAATAGTAATTTACATATCCCAAATAATAGGTTTCAGACAACACTCACCTATGAACGGCTAAGAAACCTAGCTCAGAAAAGTCAAAAATAGCAAACTAGTCATCCCAAACTATAGGTTTCAGACAACAAACACCTATGAAAGGCTAAGAAATCCAGCTCAGAAAAGTCAAAAGTAGCAATCCACCCATCCCAAATCATAGGTTTCAGACAACACACACCAACGAAAGAATAAGAAATCTAGCTTAGAAAAGCCCGAAATAGTAATTTACATATCCCAAATCATAGGTTTCAGACAAAATTCACCTATGAAAGACTAAGAAACCTTAGCTCAGAAAAGCCTGAAATAGCGAAACTACTCATCCCAAACTAGAAGTTTCAGACAACAAACGCCTATGACGGACCAAGAATCATAGCTCTGAAAAGTTCTAATAGCAAACTACACATCCCAAATCTTAATTTTCTGACAACACATACCTATGAAAGGCTAAGAAATCTAGCTCAGAAAAGACAAAAATAGCAAACCACTCATCCCAATCATAGGTTTCAGTCAACACACACCTATGAAAGGCTAATAAATCCAGCTCAGAAAAGTCAAAAATAGCAAACTACATATCCCAAATCATAGGTTTCAGTCAACACACACCAACGAAAGACTAAGAAACCTAGCTCAGAAAAGTCAAAAATAGCAAACTATATTGGTTTCAGACAACATTCATCCACGAAATACTAGAAAACCTTAGCTCAGAAAAGCCTGAAATAGCAAACTACTCATCCCAAATCATAATTTTCTGACAACGCATATCTATGAAGGCTAAAGAAACCTAGCTCAGAAAAGTCAAAAATAGCAAACTACACATCCCAAATCATAGGTTTCAGTCAACACATACCTACGAAAGGCTCAGAAATCCAGCTCAGAAAAGTCCAAAAAGCAAACCACTCATCCTAAATCATAGGTTTCAGACACCAAACACCTATGAAAGACTAAGAAATCCAACTCAGAAAAGCCGAAAACAGTAATTTACATATCCCAAATCATAAGTTTCAGACAACATTCACCTACGAAATACTAAGAAACCTTAGCTCAGAAAAGTCTGAAATAGCCAACTACTCATCCCAAACTCGAAGTTTCAGACAACAAACACCTATGAGTGACTAAGAATCCTAGCTCTGAAAAGTCCAAAAAGCAAACTACACTCCCAAATCATAATTTTCTGAAAGCCTACACCTATGAAAGGCTATGAAATCTAGCTCAGAAAAGTCAAAAATAGCAAATTAACCATCCCAAATCATAGGTTTCAGTCAACACACACCTACTAAAGGCTAAGAAATCCAGCTCAGAAAAGTCAAAAAATAGCAACCCACACATCCCAAATCATAGGTTTCAGACACCACACACCTACGAAAGACCCAGAAATCCGGTTATGAAAAGTCAGAAATAGCAAATTACATATCCCAAATCATAAGTTTCAGTCAACACACACCTACGAAAGGCTAAGAAACCTAGCTCATAAAAGCCTGAAATAGCAAACTACTCATCCCAAACTATTGGTTTTAGACAACATTCACTTAGGAAATACTAGGAATCCTTAGCTCAGAAAAGCCTGAAATAGCAAACTACACATCCCAAATCATAATTTTCTGACAACACACACCTATGAAAGGCTAAGAAACCTAGCTCAGAAAAGTCAAAAAATAGCAAATTAACCATCCCAAATCATAGGTTTCAGACAACACTCACCTATGAACGGCTAAGAAATCCAGCTCTGAAAAGTCCAAAAAGCAAACCACTCATCCCAAATCATAGGTTTCAGTCAACACATCCCTACGAAAGGCTATGAAATCCAGCTCAGAAAAGTCAAAAATAGCAATCCACACAATCCAAATCATAGGTTTCAGACAACACACACCTACGAAAGACTAAGAAATCTGGCTATGAAAAGTCAAAAAATAGCAACCCACACATCCCAAATCATAGGTTTCAGACAACACATACCTATGAAAGACTAAGAAATCCAACTCAAAAAAGCCCGAAATAGTAATTTACATATCCCAAATCATAGGTTTCAGACAACACACACCTATGAAGGGCTAAGAAACCTAGCTCAGAAAAGTCAAAAATAGCAAATTAACCATCATAAATCATAAGTTTCAGACAACACACACCTATGAACGGCTAAGAAATCCAGCTCAGAAAAGTCAAAAATAGCAATCCATCCATCCCAAATCATAGGTTTCAGACAACACACCCCAACGAAAGACTAAGAAATCTAGCTTAGAAAAGCCCGAAATAGTAATTTACATATCCCAAATCATAAGTTTTCAGACAACATTCACCTACGAAATACTAGGAAACCTTAGCTCAGAAAAGCCTGAAATAGCAAACTATTCATCCCAAACTAGAAGTTTCAGACAACAAACGCCTATGAAAGACTAAGAATCAGAGCTCTGAAAAGTCCAACTTGCAAACTACACATCTCAAATCATAAGTTTCAGACAACACACTCCTATGAACGGCTCAGAAATCCAGCTCAGAAAAGTCATAAATTGCAATCCATTCATCCCAAATCATAGGTTTCAGACAACACACACCATCGAAAGACTAAGAAATCTAGCTCAGAAAAGTCCGAAATAGTAATTTACATATCCCAAATCATAAGTTTTCAGACAACACACATCAACGAAAGACGGGCTCGGGGAGAGCCTTTGAGGGTCTGTGGGTCCCTTGAGGGCCGGGTGGGTCCTTTGGGAATCCGGAGAACCTTTGAGGACTGGTGGCTTCTTCGGGGTTGGGGTGGTGGGGATCGGAACCCTTTGGGGTTGGGGTAGAGGACCTCACGACACTGTTCAATGGAACTTGTGTATTATAACGACCACAGAGTTTCACCCTCAAATCCTCTTCTAAAATCTCTTCAAAAAATCATCTTTTAAAATGTCTCTAACTGTTTCGCCGAAATACTTCCCTAAAATAATAATTGTTCTGAAAAGATATAATAAAGCCTAAAAAAGTATTAAATGGTGGCTCAGGAGCCTTTGGGGCGACGGGGGCCCTTTGGGGGGCTCGGGGGGGGGGGAGGGGGCCCTTCCCGTCTCAATGCACAAAAAAATATTAAAAAATGGGGATTAAAAAGGGGGATGGGAGGGGGAGGGGCGGGGAGGGGGGGCACAGGGGGAATGAGGGGGTGGGAGGGGAGGAGGATGGGGAGGGAGGGGGGGGAGAGGTACGGGGAGGGGGGGGAGGAGATGGGAGAGGGAAGGAGGGGAGGGGGAGCCCTTTTGGGACCAGGGGGGGAGGGGGCCCTTTGGGGTACGCGGGGAGCCCTTTTGGGACCACGGGGGAGGGGACCCTTTGGGGCCCGGGGGTCCTTTGGGAGCCCGGGGGACCTTTGAGGACCGGGGCGCGCTTGCCTTCGGGGTTGGGGTGGTGGGGATCGGAACCCTTTGGGGTTGGGGTAGAGGACCTCACGACACAGTTCAATGGAACTTGTGTATTATAACGACCACAGAGTTTCACCCTCAAATCCTCTTCTAAAATCTCTTCAAAAATCATCTTTTAGAATGTCTCTAACTGTCCTTTTCGCCGAAATAATTCCATAACCTGTCTAAAACAGTTTCGCCCAAATAATCCCTAAATGTAATTTCAGCGTTTTACTTTTGTTTTTGGCATCTCTGCGCTAATGCATTTCAAATTAATAAGAAACCTGATTCCCGCGCTAAAACAATTCATCGCTAAGATGTTTCTTGGAGAACTGTTTCCATGGCGTTGGTTATTAATATCTTTTGGAGTTAGACCAAAAGAGTTGTTTCCGAGGCAAAGACATTAATGACTTGGATCTATTCCTGGAGAAATAGTTGACAGTACCTGTCAGACATTATTAAACTTTGCCTGGAAACAATTTGATTAATGACTGACAGCACAGGTGTTCCAAATTCGAAATCGATTACGCAATCCATTTCTCAGAAATCCATTTCCCCTAGGGACTCTATGCCCAAATAAGGACCATAAACCACGTGGTTCGTACGGGACTGGTACCCCCCTTTCTACTCACATCTATCTTAACTATAAAAATGTCAAGCCTTCCAATCACTTTCGACTGTTAAAAAGGGCACTAAGCCTTTCGATTTCCAATCGAGTGAGCCGTTTTTGAAACGACAACGCTTTCCATAAACACCTTATATGCCCCCAGGGCATAAATTACAACATATGAAGCTAAGAGAGGAAAGGAAATAATAAATAAAAAATAAAACCAAAAAAGGATGAGAAACTGTACAAGATACGAACAGACACACACAAGATACGAACAGACACACAACCCTAAGGTTGTAATAAATTAAAACTCTTACCTTAAGGGCTGTTAGGGTGGTTGTCAATCTCTAAGACCTAATTTCCAGAACTTTCAACTATGTTAAACAAAATGGCTATCTCAAAATTTTGATTGGATGTGTTTGGGGAGGTGGTGGGCAGAAGAGGGGCGGTAGTCACTCTCCAGTCACTTTCAACTATTAAAAATGGCACTAGCCCTTTCAATTCCCAATCGAATGAGCCCTTTTGAATTTTTCCTACGACAACACTTTCAATAAAAATCTTATATGCCCCCAGGGCATAACTTACAACCCTTGCCCTGAGGGCTGCGGGGGTTGTCACTCTCAAAGACCTAAATGAGCCCCTTTTGAAGTTTTACGACAACTCTATCTATAAAAACCTTATATGCTCCCAGGGCATAACTTACAACCTTTGCCCTTGAAGCTCTGGGAGGTTTTTTTCATCCTTAAATACATAATTTCCAGTTTTTTTTTCAACTACGTTGAAGTAAATAGGTATCTCTAAGCTTTGATTGATGTTTTTTGCGGGAAGGGTGGGCGTGAGAGGGGGGTTAATTACTCTCCACTCACTTTCGACTATTAAAAGGGCGATTTCAATTTCCGATCAAATGAGCTCTTTTTGAACTTTCTACAACAACTTTATATATAAACTTTATATGTCCCCAGGGCTTAAATTACAACCCTTCCACTGAGGGCTCTGAGGGGGTTATCACCCTAAAAGACATAATTTCAAGAACTTTCAACCACGTTGAACAAAATGGATATCTCAAAATTTTGATTGGATGTGTTTGGGAAATTGGTGGGCGTGAGAAGGGCGTTAGTCGCTCTCCAATCACTTTTAACTATTAAAAAAGGCACTAGCCCCTTCAATTTCCAATTGAATAAGCCCTTTTGAATTTTCTACGACAAACTTTTTCAATAAAAACCTTATATGCCCCCAGGGCATAACTTATAACCCTTGCCCCGAGGGCTGTAGGGGAGAGGGGTTTGTCATCCTTAAAGACCTAATATCCAATATTTTCAACTACTTTGAACAAAATGGCTATCTAAAAATTTTGATTGGATGTGTTTCGGGAAAGGTGGGCTTGAGGGGGGGGGGGGTCAATTACTCTCCACTCACTTTCGATTATTAAAAAGGGCAATTTCAATTTCCAAACAAATGAGCCCTTTTTGAAATTTTTACAACAACTTTCTATATAAACCTTTATATGCCCCCCAGGGCATAACTTAAAACCCTTGGGCACTGAGGGCTCTGAGGTGTTATCATCCAAAAAGACCTAATTTTCAGAACTTTCGACTACTTTGAAAAAAATAGATATCTCAAAATTTTGATTGGATTTGCTTGGGGAAATGTGGGCGTGAGAGGGGTTTGGCTGCCCTTCAATCACTTTCGATTATTAAAAGGGGACTAGTCCTTTCAATTTTCAAATGAATGAGCCCTTTTTGATGTTTTTACAACATCGCTTTCTATAAAAACCTTACATGCTCCCAGGGCATAAATTACAACCCTGGCTTGAGGGTTGTGGGGGAGGATGGGTTATCATCCTTAAAGACCAAATTTCCAAAACTTTCAAATACGTCAATAATGGCTATCTAAAAATTTTGATTGGATGTTTTTGGGGTAAAAATAGGCGTGAGAGGTGGGGTTAGTTGCCCTCAAATCACTTTCGACTATTAAAAAGGGCACTAGCCCTTTGAATTTCCAATCGAATGAGCCCTTTTTCAAGTTTCTACGACAAAGATTTCAATAAAAACCTTATATATCCCCAGGGAATAACTTATAACCCCTGCTCTGAAGACTGTGAGGGGAGTGTCCTGCTCAAAGGTATAATTTCCTAAACTTAAAACTGCGTAGAACTAAATGGCTGTCTCAAAAATTTGGTTGGATGTGTTTGGGGAAATGGTGGGCGTGCAAGGGGTTTTACCTTTCAATTACTTTCGACTATTAAAAAGGGCACTAGCCATTTCAATTTCTAATCGAATGAGCCCTTTTTGAAGTTTCTACGACAACGTGTTCTATAAAAAAAGCAGAACTTGAGTGCCCTGCTCAAAGGTATAATTTTCTGAACTTTAAACTGCGTTGAACAAAATGGCTATCTCAAAATTTTTATTGGATATGTTTGGGGAAATGGTGGTCGTGATCGGGGTGGTAGTTGCCTTCCAATCACTTTCGAATATTAAAAAGGCACTAGTTATTTCAATTTCCAATCGAATGAGGTATTTTTTGAAGTTTCTACGACAAACGCGTTCTATAAAAACCTTATATGCCTCTAGGGTATGACTTACAACCCTGGACCTGAGGGTTATGGGGGAGTGTCCTCCTCAAAAAATAATTTCTATCTGGAAATCAACAACGCAGAAAAAAATGGCTATCTAAAAACTTTGATTAGATGTGTTTGGGGAAAAGGTGGGCGAGAGAGGGGGCTTAGTTGCCCTCAAACCACTTTCGACTATCAGAAAGGGCACTAGACCTCTGAATTTCCAATCGAATGAGCCCTTTTTCAAGTTTCTACGACAAATATCTCAATAAAAACTTATATGCCCCCAGGGCATAACTTATAACCTTTGTCCTGAAGACTGTGGGGGGAGTGTCCTGCTTAAAGGTATAATTTCCTGAATTTAAAACTGCGTAGAACGAAATGGCTATCTCAAAAATTAATTGGATGTGTTTTGGGGAAATGGTGGGCGTGGAAGGGGTTTTAGTTGCCTTTCAATTACTTTCGACTATTAAAAAGGGCACTAGCCATTTCAATTTCTAATCGAATGAGCCCTTTTTGAAGTTTTTACGACAACGAGTTCTATAAAAGCCTTATATGCCCCCAGGGCATAACTTACAACCCTTGCCCTGAGGGCTGTGAGGGGTTTGTCATCCTCAAAGACCTAATTTACAGAGCTTAAAACTACGTTGAGTAAAATGGTTATCTCAATATTTTCATTGGATGTGTTTAGGGGAAGGATGGGCGTGTGGGGGGCTAGTTGCCCTCCAATCACTTTCGACTATTAAAAGGGTACTAGCCCTTTGAATTTCAAATCGAATGAATGTTTTGAAGTTTCTACGACAACGCCTTCTATAAAAACCTTATATGCCCCCATAACTTACAACCCTTACAACCCTTGCGCTGAAGGCTGCGGGGAAAGTGTCGTCTTCAAAAAACATAATTTCTATCTGGAAATCAAGTACGCTGAACAAATGGCTATCTTAAAATTTCATTGGATGTTTTTGGAGGAATGATGGACATGGGGGGGGGTTAGTTGCCCTCCAATCACTTTCGACTGTTAAAAAGGGCACTAGCCACTCCAATTTCCAATCGAATGAGTCCTTCTCGAAGTTTGTACGACAACTCCTTCGAATACGAAGTGCCTGGGTATGTAGAAAGAAAAAAAATTAAATAAATAAATTATTCATTGTGCCCATATCGTTCTTTACTTAGGCAGAGCTGTCGTGCTGCCTATGATACCCGTGACGAATACCGATTGAACTAAGACGCAACTTCTTTTCATTCAGTCTTTTCCTTGCCTCTCTCGCTGAAAATGGGGCACATAAATATTTCTGGTTTTGTATCGTTTTTCCCTTTAGCTGCTTTCCATTCTTGAATAATTCGATCTTAATCTCACGGTTGATAACATTAACCTTGAAATATTTCTTGTCCTTTTTGATCGTGATAACCAAAAAAGGTGCTCTTCTCAAATGCAGGACACATGCGAGAAGTGAAGTTTGGTTAAAGCTAATGAAATAAAACAAAATAGGATGAAAATATAAAAGTTTACGAACAAATTTGGGCTATATATTTGCACATTAGGGGGGGGGGATCATAGTTTATATTGAATATGTAACCTAATCTAACCTACATAGCTACCTTTTAGTCCCACTAAAGCCCAAATAATTAATGTTTACATCTTTGTCACGGAGTGAGCAATGTCTCACTATGCCGCGGAAACCTAATTATGAATACCAGCTTTCAGATTCCAATTCGGTCTTCTTCCATGTGTCCTGTATTTGAGAAGAGTATCCTGAAAACTGTGGTATCACTGTTATCTCCAAACCGTTCTTGAAAATCTCAGTAAGCATTTGCTTAGCCTGAACTTCGTATACCATAGGATATTTTGTAATGTTGTGTCGTGGTTTATATTCTTAGTGTTACATTCTCTTGGTGTTAATATTTCTGTTGTGTTGTGCCGTGGTTTATCTTCTTATTTTTATATTCTGTTGGTGTTTCAAAGTGCATTTTGAAAATTTTTCTTTTGAAACGTATGTTTTAGGATATTTTTGTAGTATTGTGTCGTGGTTTATCTTTTCAGTGTTACCTCTGTTGATGTTTCAAAGTGGATTTTGAATTTTTTTCGCTTGAAAACGTATGACTTGGGATATTTTAATAATATTGTTTCGTGTTTATCTTTTCAGTGTTACCTCTATTTAAGTTTCAAAGTGTATTTTAGCGTTTATTTTCCTTTGAAACGTATGACTTGGGATATTTTTTGTAGCATTGAGTCGCTATTTATCTTGTCAGTTGTGCCTCTGTTGATGTTTTAAAGTGCAGTTTAGAAATTTTTTGTTTGAAACGTATGATATAGAATATTTTTGTAGTATTGTGTCATGGTTTATCTTGTCAGTTTTACATTCTGTTGATGTTTCAAAGTGCATTTTAGCGTTTTTTTTTATTTGAAACGAATCACTTGGAATATTTTTTTAGTATTGTTGTCGTGATTTATCTTGTCAGTGTTACCCCTGTTGATGTTTGAAAGTGCTATTTTGAATTTATTCGTTTAAAACAAATGACTTCAAATATTTTTATAGTTTGTATCTTGGTTTTATCTTGTCAATGTTACATTCTGTTGATGTTTGAAAGTGCATGTTGGAATTTTTCTTTGAAACGTATGACTTCGGATACTTTATAGTGTTTTGTCGTGGTTTAAATTAAATTTCTTTGGACTACCGAAAACCATTCAACCTTTCTTAGAGAGGATATGCGAGAGTCAAATATCCTGAGATTATATCATTCAAAGAGAATGCTAACATAAAAATAATAGTTGATGAAGTGGGGCAACTTCTAGCTAATTGTTCTGGTAACACATTACACATTGGTAACACTTTTCGTCTTTGGTATTTGTGGCTTCATTTACTGTATCTGTTGGTATATGATCCATGGTAGTAATAGAGTTCACACGTACTTTATTTTACATCAATCCATCTTTATATTCATTAGTGATATTGTCTGCCAATGCTCTCTTTTATTTTTCCATCAATTTCACTGTCTATTTTCTATATTGTTTTTCACACAGGTAACTGTTCTGGAGCGTAGCCAAGATATAGTTTATGATATTAGCGCAGCAGTAGGCCTTTCTTTTTTCCTTTGCTTTAATTTGAATACTAACACCGGAAAGATGACGATAGGATCTATCAACAGGTAAAGTGTCACCAGAAACATTAGATAGAGGTTCCCTTCTTAATCAACTATTATTTTTATGTTGGAATTCTCATTAGGTTATATCATCTCTGGGTATCTCACTCTCGCATATACTCCATCACAAACGTTGAATGGTTTAGGTTTTCTAAAGAACCTAATCTAAACCACGACAAAACACAATAAAATATCCAAGTTGATGTGTTTCAAACGAAAAAAATTCGCAAAATGCAGTTTGAAAAATAAACAGAATGCCAACATTCACAGATAAACCACGACACAAAACTAGAAACATAATCTAAGTCACACATTTCCAACGAATAAATTTAAAAATGCATTTTGAAATATGAGCAGAGGCAACACTGACAAGATAAATCACGACACATACTACGAAAATATTCCAAGTCATACTTTTCAAGTGAAAAAAATCCAAAATGCACTTTGAAACGTCAACAGAATGAAACATTGACAAGATAAGCCACGACAAACACACTAAAAAAATATTCTTCGTCATATGTTTCAAACGACAAAAAAAAAAAATTCTTATATTCACTTTGAAACATCAACAGAGGTAACACTGACAAGATAAACCAAGACACGAGACTAAAAAAATATTCTTAGTCATATGTTTCAAACGAAAAATATTCGAATATTCACTTTGAAACATCAGCAGAGGTAACACTGACAAGATAAATCACGATACAATGCTACAAAAAATATCCCATGTCATACGCTTCACACGAAAAAATGTCCAAAATGCACTTTGAAACACCAACAAAATGTAACACTACCAAGATAAACAACGACACAACACTGCAAAAATAGCCTAAGCTATACGTTTAAAACAAAAAAATCAAAAATAAACTTTGAAAACATCAATTGAGGTAGCACTGACAAGATAAAATCACGACACAACACTGGAAAAAATAACCTATCATACGTTTCAAACGAAAAAAAATTTAAAAATGCACTTTGAAATATCAACAGAGGTAACAGTGTTAAGATAAAATCACGAAACAACACTACAAAATATTCCAAGTCATAGGATCAAACCAAAAAATTCAAAACTGAACTTTGAAACAATAACAGAGGTAACACTGACAAGATATATCACGACACAACAGTAGAAAAAATATCCTGTAATTTGTTTCAAAAAAGTCCAAAATGTACTTTGAAACATCAACAAAGCTACCACTGGCAAGATAAATCACGAAACAATATCACAAAAATGACCTTAGTCATACCTTTCAAACGAAAAAATTCCAGAATGCACTTTGAAACATTAACAGGACGTAATACTGAAGATAAACCATGACACAACACTACAAAAAATATTCCAAGTCATACGTCTCAAACAAAAAATTCCAAAATGCGGTTTGAGACATCAATAGAACTTAACAATGACAAGATAAACCACGACACAATACTACAAGAAATATCCCAAGTCAAACGTTTCTAACGAAAAAAATCCAAAATGCACTTTGAAAAATCAACAATATTATAAAATATCCCAAGGATACGTTTCAAACGAAAAATAAATCGAAAATGTACTTTGAAAAATAAACAACATTACAAAAATATCCCAAGTCATACGTTTCAAACGAAAAATTTCAAAGTATACATTCCATAATGCATTTTGAAACATCAACAGAATGTTTACAATGACAAAATTAACCATGACACAACGCTACAAAAATATTCCTAGTCATACGTTTCAAACTAAAAAATTCGAAAATGCACTTTGAAATATCAACAGAGGTAACATTCACAACATAAACCACAAAACAAACTCTACAAAAAATATCTTAAGTCATACGCTTCAAACGAAAGAAAGTCTAAAATGAACTTTGAAACATCAATAGAGGTAAAACTGACAGATAAATCACGACACAACATTACAAAAAATATCCTAAGTCATGCGTTTCTAACCAAAAAAAAATCCAAAATGAACTTTTAAACATCAACAGAATGTAACATATACAAGATAAATGATGAAACAACATTACCAGTATATCCCAAGTCATACGTTTAAAAAAAACTACTAAATGAACTTTGAAACATCAACAGAGGAAACACTGACAAGATAAATCACGACACAACACTAGAAAAAATATCCCAAGTCATATATTTCAAACGAAAAATTGCAAAATGTACTTTGAAATATCAACAGACCTATTACTGAAAAGATAAATCACGAAACAAACACTAGAAAAATATCGTAAGTCTTACGTTTCAAAGAAAAATTCCAAAACGGACTTTGAAAACATTATGAGAATGTAGCATTGACAAGATAAACCACGATACAACGCTAGAAAAATATACCAAATCATACTTTTCGAACTAAAAAACAATTTCATGCACTTTGAAACATCAACAAAGGTAATACTGACACGAAAAATCACGATATAACACTACAAAAATATCCCAAATTATACGTTTCAAACGAAAACCACAAAGCTACACACTGACAAGATAAAGCACGAAACAACATCACAAAAATGCCCTAAGTGATACGTTTCAAACGAAAAATTCCAAAATGTACTTTGAAGCATTAACAGAACGTAATACTGACAAGATAAACCATGACACAACACTAAAAAAAGTATCCCAAATCATACGTACGTTTCAAATGAAAAAATCCCAAATTGCGCTTTTAAAACATCAACAGAGGTAACACTGACAAGATAAACCACGATATAACACTAAAAAAATATCCCAAGTCATACTTTTCAAACGAAACAAATTCCAGAATGCCCTTAGAAACATCAACAGAATGTAACACTGACAAGATAAATCACGAAACAAAACTACAAAAATATCCTAGGTCATACGTTTCAAACGAAAAAAAATCCAAAATGCACTTTGAAACATCAATAGAATGTTATTCCAATTCCATATCCTTGTAATTCCAAAATGCACTTTGAAACATCAACAGAATGCAGCACTGACAAGATAAATGACGAAACAACACTATAAAAATATCCTAGGTCATACACATCAAACGAAAAAAACATTCCTAAATGAAATTTGAAACATCAACAGAATGTTACACTGACAAAATTAACCATGACACAAACGCTACAAAAATATTCTTGGTCATACGTTTCAAACGCCACGCCCACCACAAAAAAAAAAATCCGAAATGTACTTTGAAATATCAACAAAGGTAACATTGACAACATAAACCACAACGCAACATTACAAAAAAAAAAATCTTAAGTCATACGTTTCAAAGGAAACAAATTCTAAAATGAACTTTGAAACATCAATAGAGGTAAAACTGACAAGATAAATCACGACACACACTAGAAAAATATCCCAAGTCATACATTTAAACGAAAAATTCCAAAATGTACTTTGAAATATAAATAGATCTGTTACTGAAAAGATAAGTAACGAACCAACACTAGAAAAAATATCGTAAGTCATACGTTTGAAAGGAAAAAATTCCAAAATGCACTTTGAAACATTATCAGACTGTAATATTGACAAGATAAACCACGACACAACGCTACAAAAATATCCCAAGTCACACGTTTCGAACGAAAAACAATTCCAAAATGCACATTGAAAAATCAACAATATTACAAGAATATGAAAGTCATACATTTCAAACGAACAAATCCAAAATGTACTTTGATAAATCAACAAATTAAAAAAAATGTCTAAGTCATACGTTTCAAAAGAAAATATTTTAAAATATACCTTGAAACATCAATAGAGGTAACACTGAGAAGATACATCACGACACAACACTAGAAAAAAATTCCCAACTCATAAGTTACAAACGAAAAAAACTAAAAAATACACTTTGAAACATTAACAGAGCTAATACTGACAAGATAAACTACGAAACAACAACACAAAAACATCCTAAGTCATACGTTTCAAACGAAAAAAAATCCAATATGCTCTTTGAAACATCAACAGAATACAACACTTACAAGATAAACCAGGACACAACATTATAAAAATCTCCCAAGTCATACGTTTCAAACGACAAGAAAAAATCCAAAATGCACTTCAGAACATCAACAGAGGTAAAACTGACAAGATAAATCACGACATAACACTACAAAAATATCCCAATTCATACTTTTCAAACGAAACAAATTCCAAAATGCCCTTGGAAATATCAACAGAATGTAACACTGGACAAGATAAATCACGACACAACACTACAAAATCCTAGGTCATACGTTTCAAATGAAAAAGAAAATCCAAAATGCACTTTGAAACATCAACAGAAGGTTACACTGACAAAATAAACCATGAAACATCACTACAAAAAGTATTCCTAGTCAAATGTTTCAAAAAACAAAGCGAATTCTAAAATTCACTTTTACACCTTAATAGAATGTAACACTGATAAGATAAATCATGAGACAACACTAGAAAAAAAATCCTAAGTCATACATCTAAAACGGAAAAATTCGAAAATGAACTTTGGAACATCAACGGAGGTAACACTGACAAGATAAATCGCGACATAACAACAGAAAAAAAATATACTATGTCATACGTTTCAAGCAAAAAAATTCCAAAATACACTTTGAAACATGAACAGAATGTAACACTGACAAGATAAATGACGAAACAACAATATAAAAATGTCCCTAGGTCATACGTTTCAAACGAAAAAAAACATTCCTAAGCGCAATTTGAAACATCAATAGAATGTAACACTGACAAAATTAACCATGACACAACGCTACAAAAATATTCCTAGTGATACGTTTCAAACGAAAAATTCCGAAATGCACTTTGAAATATCAACAGGTGTAACATTGACAACATAAACCAGAACGCAACACTACAAAAAAGTATCTTAAGTCATATGTTTCAAACAAAAAAAATTCTAAATGAACTTTGAAACATCAATAGAGGTAAATCTGACAAGATAAATCACGACACAATATTCCAAAAAAAATATCCTAAGTCATGCGTTTCAAACCAAAAAAAATTCCAAAATGAACTTTGAAACATCAACAGAATGTAACATTGGCAAGATAAATCATGAAACAACATTATTAAAATATCCCAAGGCATACGTTTCAAAAGAAAAAACTCCTAAATGAACTTGAAAACATCAACAGAGGAAATACTGACAAGATAAACCACGACACAACGCTACAAAAATACCCCTATTCATACGTATCGAGCGAACAACAATTCCAAAATGCACTTTGAAACATCAACAGAGGTAATACTGACACGAGAAATTACGACATAACACTACAAAAAATATCCCAAGTCATACGTTTTACACGAGAAAAAAAAATCCAAAATGCACTTTGAAACATTAAAAGAATGTAACACTGACATGATAAATCATAAAACAACATTACAAAAATATTCTAAGTCATACGTTTCAAACGAAAAACTTCCAAAATGCTCTTTGAAACATCAACAGAATGTATCACTGAAAAGAAAAACCATGACACAACACTAAAAAAATACTCCAAGTCTTACGTTTCAAACAAAGCAAATTCAAAAACGTACTTTGAAACATCAACAGAATGTTACACTAACAAGATAAACCCTGACATTACGCTACAAAAATATCCTAATATCCTATATCATACGTTTCAAACGAAAAAAAAATTCCAAGAAGCACTTTGAAACATCAATAGAATATAACACTGACAAGATAAACTCTGACACAACACTACAAAAATTTTCTTAAGTCATACGTTTCAAAAACAAAATAAATTCTAAAATGAACTTTGAAACATCAATAGAGGTAACACTGGTAATACTTTTTTAAGTCCCCCAAAAAAATCTGTCAAAAAAAGAAAGCAAAGTGTTGCTACAAACATTATTTTTAATAATAAAAATCACGACTAACATATCTATATCTTTCTCATTTTGTATTTCAAAAATATTAAATGTGAAATTTTTGTTTAAGTATATTTCATGTTTTTTGAAGACATGTAAAAAAAGTTAAAAAAATTTCTATGTTAAGAAAAAGTTAAAAAAAGTTTTTAAAAAAGAACTTAAAAAAAGTATAAGAAATGGGGAGGGTAAAAATTTTGGGGGGGGGGGGGGGGTGAGGGGCATTGAGGCCCTTGGAAGTTTGATCATTGGTGACTAAGGGCTGTCGTACCACTGAATAAAATGTATATGACTTTTTGTAGTAGCTCCAATAGTCTACTATGAGCCCACAATGGGCTTCGTCAAATCCATAACCCCTCACTACGGGATTTATTTTTTTTCATCGAACTTTTTATCTTATATCATTATGTAATCTGTTTCGTAATAGCAACAGGAAAAGAAAATCGCCTTGTCCGGGTTTTTCAGAATTCAGTAAAACCTCAATTTACTTGAGGTAAAGGTCACATCCATTGCACCAGTCAAGGCTAGACGGTGACATTCACGAGTACCTGGCCCTTGATAGAGGTCACCGATTTCTAAAAACTGCCTGGCCCTCATCGAGTTCGTTGGCCTTCAAAAGGAAATGAACTTCACTCTCCGTGAAAAGGTGTATAGCAGCGGTATAATTAATTCTGTATGGGACCATTAGAATTAATTTTGTTTGGAACCAATAAAAATATAACATAAATATCTACTTATATACTACTTTTGTGTGCCTCTCTGATCGCCCTGTTTATGAAAGTTTCATTCGTTACTCAACATTTACTACCATTATGCAGCCTGTAATGTATTTGACATTTTCAAGACGAGAAATAGACCACTATCATTAATAATTTCTTCGTTTTATGTCAGTGGATATAACAATCTCTGTAATCTCATTGACTTGGGACGAAGAAAATTACTATCAGAAGAAAATAAAAAAAAATCTAATTATCATTCACCTGTAAACGAAATGAGAGTCCGCTGAGTTTGTGTTAAAAAAATATTCTGTCAATTCTCGGCGGATTTAGTTTGTCACTATTTTGTAGCGGTTTCCAAAAATAAACTAGTCAGAATATCAAATTCAGTTGCATAGATTGGGAGGCCAGTCTAGTGGAAATTTTCCAAATCTAGTTACCGAGCTTCACTTCACCCATGCCCTTCGTGGGTATAGTTTGTTCGTGAAGGTAGCCCCCTCCTTTCAAGAGAAGGCAGGGTCCCATGTGAAAATGCAGTACTTTATTGGGAGATTTCGGCAGGAGTGTCGGCAGGTTCATCTTTCGCGATTGCCTGCCGACACTCCGGATCGGATTCTTTACGACTTTGAACAAACCAGTAGTGGATGAAAGCGTCCAAGAAGAAGACCCAAGTTCCGGTGGAGTGATAGTCTCGGGATTTTACTGGACCAAGCTAAAATTTCGCTGTCTCGTGCAGAGGCCCTAGCTGCAGACCGTCCCACGTGGAGAAGGCTGACGAGGCTCTCAACGCCACCCCGGTATGAGAATTACGTAATTTTAATGTCCAGGCGGAAGAAATTGGGATAGATGGTATCCTAGCCTTGGTAAGTTTGGTGTAAGAACTAAAAACAGTAATGGTTTCAGACTGGGGCAATTTTGTAGGTGTAACAATCTAGTTATAACCAATATATTTCTTAGTCATAAAATGGCACATAAGTTAAAAGGGCATTCACATGATAATTATACTGCTAATCTTATTGTTATTGATTATGCTATTGTACACTGAAGACTGGCAGGATTGGTACAAGATACTATAGGAGTGTTGTTATTGGTGTTAATAGTAAAGATCACCATCTAGTGGTATCTAAGGTTAATTTAAGGGTAAAATATAGGAAGGATAACTACCTTCGGGTAGTTACAACGTAGGTAGATTCCAGGACGAGAAACTTTCCAGGAACAATTAGATACTAAACTTAAGAAATTAAAATTTGACACTATAGAAGATGGAAGGAATAATTTCAGAAAAATAGTTTGTCAAGCCACTGATGGTGTCTTAGGGAAGAAAGTTGAAACACAGCTAGGAATATTAGTTGACATTCCTTACGCTTAACAGAGAGGAGGAGGGGGCTGTACAAGAATTGCTTCAGTGATAGATAACATGAAAATAATAGGAATGTAAAGAAAGTGGGGAATGCATTAAAATATGAATTAAGGAGGAGTGAAGTAGAGGCCATAGATAAAATTACCCAAGATCTGGGATATGCAGCCAGACGGTATAATGGCAAAATATTGTACTGCCATGTGGCATGTTAATAAATTGAGAGACAATAGTCAACTGGACTAGTCCAAATTAAAGACAGGAACGGAGCCACAATTAGTGATAATGAAAGAGTTAAAGTGAAATGGGTGAAAATTTTTTGAGAATGTGCTAAACCGTGATAGAGTTAAAGAAAAATATATAGAAAGGAATGAAAAAGTTTGTGACAATTTTGGATATTAAGAAAAATTTATTTTGTGAGGTAGGATTAGTGACACTACTAAAAGGATTAAAAAGAATACGGGCCTCGGTGCTGATAGTATTGTAAACGCGTTTTTTAAATATTGTGGTTGTGAGGTTAGATATATGGTACTGATGATTATGAATATGATATTTAAAAAAAAGGAATTATCTAGTGATTGTAGGAAGACTCTAATTAAATCCCTACATAAGAAAGGTGACAAGAGTGGCTGTGGTAATTATAGAGGCATTAGCCTGGTTTCTGTGGGAAACAAATTATTTAATATGATGAAACTTTTTAGACTTAGAGATGCTGTAAATAATCATAGGCAGAGTGATAGCACTGCCTAAGTAAAGAACGATGAGGGCACAATGTATTATTTTTTTTTTCTTTCTCCATACCCGTGCACTTCGTATCGAAGGAGTTGTCGTAGAAACTTCGAAAAGCGCTCATTCTATTGCAAATTGGAGTGGCTAGTGCACTCTTTAATACTCGAAAGTGATTGGAGGGTAACTAGCCTCCCCCCCCCCCGCTCAAGGTCATCATTCCCCCATACACATCCAATCAAAATTTTGAGATAGCCATTTTGTTCAGCGTAGTTGATTTCCAGATAGAAAATATATTTTGAGCAGGAAACTCCCACAAAACCCTCGGGGCAAGGGTTTTAAGTTATGCCCTTTGGGCATATAAGAATAAGTTGGTACAATGTATCATTTACTATTTTTTTCCTTTAGAGCAGGGCACTTTGTATCAAAGAAGTTGTCGTAAAAAAATTCAAAAAGGGCTCATTCAATTTGAAATTAGAGTGGCTTGTGCCCTTTTAATAGTCGAAAGTAATTGGAAGGCAACTAACACCCCTTCAACGCCCACCATTTTCCAAAACACATCCAATCAAAATTTAGAGATAGCCATTTTGTTCAGCGTAGTTGATTTCCCGATAGAAATTGCGTTTTTGAGGAGGACACTCCCCCACAGCCTTCAGGGCAAGGGTTGTAAGTTATGCCCTGGGGGCATGTGAGGTTTTATAAGAGGCGTTGTCACAGAAACTTCACAAAAAGGCTCATTCTATTGGAAATTCAAAGGGCTAGTGCCCTTTTTAAAAGTCAAAAGTGATTGGAGTGCAACTAGCCCCCCCCACGCCCATCATTTCCCCAATTACATCCAATCAAAATTTTGAGAAATCAAATTTTGTTCAGCGTAGTTGATTTCCAGATAGAAAATATGTTTTTGAGGAGGACACTCCCCCACAACCGTCGGGGCAAGAGTTGTAAGTTATGGCCTGGGGTATATAAGGTTTTTATAGAAGGCGTTGTAGTAGAAACTTCAAAAAAGGCTCATTCGATTGGAAATTCAAAGGGCTAGTGCCCTTTTTAATAGTCGAAAGTGATTGGAGGGCAACTATCCCCCCCAACGCCAATCATTCCCCCAAACACATCCAATCAAAATTTTGAGATAGCCATTTTGTTCAGTGTAGTTGATTTCCGGGTAAAATTATGTTTTTGAGGAGGAAACTCCCCCACAACCCTCGGGGCAAGGGTTGTAATTTCTGCCCTGGGGGCATATAGGTTTCTATAGAACGCGTGGTCGCAGAAACTTCAAAAAGGGCTCATTCCATTAGAAATTGAAATGGCTAGTGCCTTTTTTTTGTAGTCGAAAGTGACTGGAAGGCAACTAACACCCCCTCCACGCCCATCATTTCCCCAAAACCCATCCAATAAAAATTTTTGAGATCGCCAATTTGTCCCACGACGTTCAAAGTTCAGGAAATTATACCTTTGATCAGGACATTCCCCCCCCCCCAGAGTCTTCAGGGCAATGGTTATAAGTTATGCCCTGGGGGCATTTAAGATTTTTATTGAAATCTTTGTCGTAGAAAACTTGAAAAGGGGCTCATTCGACTTGAAATTCAAAGGGCTAGTACCCTTTTTAATTGTCAAAAGTGATTTGAGGGCAACTAACCCCTCTCTCACGCCCACTTTTCCCCAAACATATCCAATCAAAATTTTTAGATTGCCATTTTATTCAAAGTAGTTGAAAGTTTTGGAAATTAGATAAATCATGAAACAACATTATTAAAATATCCCAAGGCATACGTTTCAAAAGAAAAAACTCCTAAATGAGCTTGGAAACATCAACAGAGGAAATACTGACAAGATAAACCACGACACAACGCTACAAAAATACCCCTATTCATACGTTTCGAGCGAACAACAATTCCAAAATGCACTTTGAAACATCAACAGAGGTAATACTGACACGAGAAATCACGACATAACACTACAAAAATATCCCAAGTCATACGTTTCAAACGAAAAAAAAAATCCAAAATGCACTTTGAAACATTAAAAGAATGTAACACTGACATGATAAATCATAAAAACAACATTACAAAAATATTCTAAGTCATACGTTTCAAACGAAAAACTTCCAAAATGCTCTTTGAAACATCAACAGAATGTATCACTGAAAAGAAAAAAAACATGACACAACCCTAAAAAAATACTCCAAGTCATACGTTTCAAACGAAACAAATTCAAAAACGTACTTTGAAACATCAACAGAATGTTACACTGACAAGACAAACCCATCTTTTCCCCAAACATATCCAATCAAAATTTTAGATTGCCATTTTATTCAACGTAGTTGAAAGTTTTGGAAATTAGATAAATCATGAAACAACATTATTAAAATATCCCAAGGCATACGTTTCAAAAGAAAAAAACTCCTAAATGAACTTGGAAACACCAAAAGAGGAACCCCTCTCTCGCGCCCACCTTTTTCCCCAAACATATCCAATCAAAATTTTTAGATTGCCATTTTATTCAACGTAGTTGAAAGTCTTGGAAATTAGGTCTTTAAGGATGACAACTCCTCCCCCCACAGCCCTCAGGGCAGGGGTTCTAAGTTATGTCCTGGGGGCATATAAAGTTTTTATTGAAAGCGTTGTCGTAGAAACTTCAAAAGGGCTCATTCAATTGGAAATTGAAAGGGCTAGTGCCTTTTTTAATAGTTGAAAGCGATTGGATAGTGACTAACGCCCCTCTCACGCCACCATTTTCCCAAACACCTCCAATCAAAATTTTGAGATATCCTTTTTGTTCAACGTAGTTGAAAGTTCTTGAAATTAGGTCTTTTAGGATGATAACCCCCTCGGAGCCCTCAGTGCAAGAGTTGTAAGTTATGCCCTTGGGGTATATAAAGTTTATGTAGAAAAGTGTTATAGAAAATTCAAAAAGGGCTCATTTGATTGGATGTTGAAATTGCCCTTTTTAATAGTCGAAAGTGAGTGGAGAGTAATTAACCCCCCTCTTACGCCACCATTTCCCCAAAAACATTCAATCAAAGTTTAGAGATAGCCATTTTGTTCAACCTAGTTGAAAGTTCTGGAAATTATGTATTTGAGGATGACAAAACCCCACCGAGCCCCAAGGGCAAAGGTTTTAAATTCTGCCCTGGGGGTATAAAAGGTTTTTATAGATTGAGTTTGTTGTAAAACTTCAAAAGAGGCTCATTCATATGGAAATTGAGAGGGCTAGTGCCCTTTGTAATAGTCAAAAGTGATTGGAGGGTAACTAAACCACCTCTCATGCCCACCATTCCTCCAAACACACCCAACCAAAGAAAGAAATATTTCGAGTTATATTAGGTAAAAGAATATACTCGAAGACCTTGCTAATATTGCAAGAAACAGAAACTGGACGGTAAGAAGACCAATCTGTTGGCGGTTTACCTCTTTTTAAAATTGAAGTCACGCTGCCACACAAAAAGCTTTCCGGGACGACAGAAGATGCCAAGCACATTTGAAACAAAAGCGCAAGATGTGACACAAGTTGAGCACATTGGGAGTTAGATGCATTTTAGAGCTACCATCAGCATCAATAGATTTCGACTTAAAATCATTCAAAACTTCACAACGCGATATAGGCAAAGCGCTGACTTAGAAATCTAGGGACAATTTTAACAAACGCTTCACCAAACTTTCTATGAAACAGAATAATTCAAAACGGAGAAAATCTTCGAATAATATGCATGCCAAGAACTTGGTGGAATAGCATTACTAGTTACATCAGAATCGTCTGTTTTACTTGAATTAATTACTTTCCTCCAATCTTTAGGCGAAGATGGAAAATCAAGCCCTCGGTATCGGACACTTTTTATATACTTCTTAAATTCTAATTTAGTTTTCTGTTTAATAAGAAAAACATTACCAGACCTAGGCCGACCACAATCTGTCTAAACTTTTAGCCAAAATTTATCTTTATTTTTACAGGCCTTAAGGTTAGGGTCAAGTGACCAAGGAGGCTTTTGAGTATTCTTTCGGATTCGCTTTACTGGGACAGAAATTTTTTCAGCTTCTTTCATAGCAGACAGGATAGAATGATAATATCGGTCTATTTTCATATTTAGCATAAATAAAAATTCTGACTACACTGCAAAAGCTGATAAGGAACATAAATCGTACTTAGAAGTGAAGCCAATGATATAGATAAACAGAAAAATTCGCATCATTCCAATCAGTTTATAAACCATTTAGAACGTAAACCACGACTCTTAGACATACTCCCAGAACAAACAACAGACTTTGATAAACAAAAAGACAGCGGAAGGTGATCAAGATCATTCTCGTCAAAATGAACCGTAACTGGCGAGCAGACAAGAGCTGCAGAACAAATAACGTGATCAATGTCTGATTTTACTACCTGAATGGTGAATATACGTATAATCATGGGACTTCCGAACAATTTTATAAGCCGGGAGAGAATCAAAAAGCTGACCATTCCTTACATTATCAGAAACCAGATCAGTATTAAAATCACCAGTAATAACAAAATGCAACCCAGTATCCGATATCTTTTGAATTAAAGTTTTAAGACCATTACAAGCACAAGAGAAATTCTGAAGTGAACGAATGGAACGATCATTATATGGCAGATACACATTAATTAATACAATATTACCATGACGCACCGCAAGAAAAGTGTCATCTGATTGGAAAAGCACAGGACTCGCACCAGAAATATTTTTCTTAAAAACACATGCTAAGCCGCCAGAAAGGGCGGCCACGCGTAATTTTAGCTGGACACATAAAAACAACGTGATCACTGCTTCGTCTCAGAAAATTTTCGCTAAAGGTGGTCAGTAAATGTTCTTGGAGACAAACAACGTCGTAATTAACATACAGATCATCAATAAAAAAGTCCTTGCCTCTCGTTCCATTAATATTAAATGAGGCTATACTTATGTCCGGATCATTTCTGAGAATAGACCTTATCAGTGATCTTCTTAATCACAGGGCATCGTAGGCTGCAAGAAGGATGAGATCCTCTACAATTGGCACATTTCGGAGATTCCGTACAACGATCACTGTTCGTAGATAAATGCGGTCCAGCACAACGAGCGCACTTGGGAGTGCTACTAGTACATGCACTCTCCAAGTGCCCAGAGGAACGACACTTGAAGCAACACTTTGGCAATTGCTTGAACTCATAAACACGGAAGTTTTCATACCCAATCTTCACACCGTTCGCAGAAATGATCCTTTTGTAATCGCGTCTGCAAATTCAAGCTTAACCGATTTGCTTGGTCCAAATCGACTAGACCCGATTTATACCAAACTGGTTCCGTAGCATTTCAAGGTCAAAATCAGACAGGACTTCTCGAATAACACCAGTGTGTTTTTTAGATAAAACTCTCACACTAGAACCAGGTAGAGCTTCCTTTGCTGATTTGCAAAAATCATCAGCTGCAGATTTCTCAATATTCACCGTCCATCGCTTTTTAGTCGCTCGCACTCTGGACACCAGCTGATGACCAGAAATTGAGTCTATTACTGATTTTCGCTTTAGCGGGTCACCATTCTCAGGCAGGGGGTCGGAGATCAAAATTGTAGTATGCGTATCACACGCAGCAGGTTGGCTAATCACAGGTATTTGAGGAAAGTTCAGATTGTACGAATCAATCTTGGCAGAAACTAGCGAAATCGCTTGCTCAAGGCTCGTAAGCTTGGCTGTGACGTGTGTAAACTCTGTAGCAGAGATAACAGGGACTTCTGTTGGCCTTTTGATGACAAAACAAGGGAGCTGTTTTCCATCGGCATCACATTTCTACATAAAGTCTATAATATCTTGCAGGTGACTGAGAATTGCATTAGTGCCCCTTCTGACAGGGGATCATTTTCATTCACAAAACTCCGTAGCTTTGCTTTCTCTGACTTAACAGTTTCCAAATCTTTAAAAAAGTCCACTCCTTTCCGTAAAATAACGGCTTCATCAACACCACTTAAATTTTCAAAACAAAGTTCAACAGCGGTGAATACAAAAGCTCGGAAACGCTCATTCAAAAATAATTTAAAAACCAACACACGCGAAGTACGCGTGATGGTCAGGCGACGAGCGCTGAATAATAGTAAATTAAGTTCATTAAAGATAAACCTGCCACACAGGTTTGTTTATAATCCAGGAGAAAGCTATGTTTTTTTTCGTCTTCATTGATATAATCCTTTACAATAGGTTTGAATCCAAAACAGGTCTTTTCACCATGAACTCTGAGTGAACACTCAGATCTCATGGATCATTATGATTGACTTTTTCCTACAGAGCAGAGCAACGACAATGGGAGAAAACCAAATCAAAGGGGGGAGTAAAAATCTCCTAGACTTACTTTATGCTGATGATTTAAATATCTTAGATGAAAAGGCTAGCAAAATGAATGCAGTTTTGGAGGTTTAGGGTGCAAAAATAGGTTTTAAAATTAATGTCAAGAAAACTAAGCCACTAAGACTCAGAACAATTGAAGGTGAAGAGGTGAACCTGGGTAATGAGAATATCAATCAAGTGAAACAGCTTCATTTACCTAGGTAGTATTATTAGTAAAGACGGTGGGCGAAGTAATGATGTTAAAAGTTGAATTACAAAGCCTCAGGCTGTTTTTTTCACAGCTAGAAAAGTTTGCAAGACTAAGAATATAAGTCTGCAAACCTAGATTTGAATATTGGTAGCTATAGCGATGAGAGCGGTCACGCATGGTTCTGAAGCGTGGGCGTTCCGAAAAACAGAGGAGGGTTTGCAGATGTTTTCCAGAAAAATTCCTTACGGATTGTTTTGGGTATCCCACTGACTCACCGTATCTCAAACACTAAACTGTAAGAAAAATTATGTTCAATCCCCATTTGTAGGGCTATAATGAGGAAAAATATTGCCAAAGATTGTCCTTGTCGGCCAACCGTCTAGGGCCAAGCGAAAATCAGGTCATCCCCGAACGAGTTTGGAGGATTTTCAAATTAAATATTCAATGGAAATAGGATCTTCTTGGGAGGGTTTAACAAAAGAGGCTTTGAATAGATTGGGAAAGGGGAAAAGTATTCTTAGCTCTGTTGGCCTCAGGCGGCTTGGTGTGTGCAGTGAGCTAGTAGTAGTAGTAGTAGTAGTAGCCTATCTAAATGATTGAAAAATATAATAAACTATAATTTAATATATCGGATGTTTGGATGCTACCCAGTACCGGATCTGAGGTATTGAGAAGAGAAGGGTAAGCGGGTGAAACTAGCCAAATAATAAAGAGAATATAATTTTCAGTGGTTGTGGGAATTTCCAGTAACAAAGTTGGGAGGAAAAACTTAAAAACGATTGCAGCAACACCGGGCATTATTACCTCAAAAATTCTTTATTAAATATATAGTTCTTCAACAGTAAAGAATGCTTTGGTTGTTAAAGAATTTTTATTATGACGAAAATTGGACTTTGTTGGGCCCAATTGTTCTTCTGCGGCACGAAATCACTAAAAAAATATTATAAAGATTAGCTTTGAAATGAGTCCTCGTTCATCTGTCTGTGACTACCAGCTTTGTATTGTAAGCATCCGTTGGGGGAAAAGGAGGTACATCAGTTCTACTCATGCAAAAAAAGGTGATGGTCCATTGTTATCAAAATAGGATAGTGTAAGCCTTTGCTTAAGCACTTTCGTCCATAAAAATTCTGTGGTCTCCCTTCTTAGCTCAATTTTTTTTTACTACTTTCAAGGGTATTCAGAATATCTTTGTAAGTTCTTTAAAATTTCATTTTCATGCAATAGTAACATATTACCGTTAAGTCGAACATGAAATACGGTTACTACTTTTGAATTCAATAAAAAAACCAAGTTTTTTAAACTGAAAGTAAGGAGCGACATTAAAACTTAAAACGAACAGAAATTATTCCGTATATGAAATGGGCTGTCCCCTCCTCAACGCCTCGCTCTTTACGCTAAAGTTTTTTATTGTTTTAAAAAATAAAGTTGTGAGACAGAGTCAAACTTAAGCGTAAAGAGCGAGGCGTTGAGGAGGGTACAGCCCCTTTCATATACGGAAATAATTTCTGTTCGTTTTAAGTTTTAATGTCGCTCCTTACTTTCAGTTGAAAAAACTTGTTTTTTTTTATTTTAATTTCTGATCGTTTTTTAGTTAATGCAGCTTTTATTTTGGCTCACCGTCATTGAATAAGTAAACAAATTTGTATAAAAATTTTACTTTTTTTTTGCTAAATGGCTGTCTCTAAATTTGGTTCTGACGTAATTTACAAACTAACTTACGTAACGAACTTCTATATTCGTATATTTTTCTTCTGGCAAAAATACAAAGTTGCAGATTTTTGCAGATATGAGCTTGAAACGGGTCGGTCGAAAACAGGATCAGCCGCTTTGTGGCATGTTTGAAACAGGTTTTTGTGTGGCATGGCCGCATAGAAACAAAAGTGAATTCTTGTCGAAAAGGGGCATGTTTAAGAGCTGACGTCACAAGACTTGTTTTGTTTCTTAAGCTAATACGAAGGTGATGACATGCCAATTCTAAACCAAAAACGACTCTATCGAAATGTGGCACGTATAGGCATCATGTCAAAAAACTGGGTTTTTGTTCTATAACCTAATATGAAACCAATGGCAAAAGTTCATTTGCATTGAATACTTAAGGGTTTGCTGGAATTCAGTGGTAGAGTAAGTACTTTGAAATAAAGATGGCAGTGAGAGATAAACCCCTTTTTAAAAAATGGATGTCTTTTCAACTTAGGATTTATAAATACCTACTTCTAAGGTGTAGAATGTACAAAAATAAAAGTAGACATTTTATTTGTAAATATATTTGTTTCCTTTACGCATAAATTATATTTTTTGGAAGGAGATTGTATAAAACATTTAGTTAAAAATTTTTGATGGTTTTCGTTCAAATAAGAAATTTTGTTTATCACTGGTTTCATATCAAGTGGGACTCTTGTTAAAACGGATTTAAATGGCCATGTTCACTGGAAAAGGGTGATTCTAACCCTCTAAATAGCTCCCTCTGGAGCTATTGTTTTATCCTTATATCCTTTCACTCTATACCTTCAACTCTGTTTCTACTTAGCCTTTTGTGTCATTCCTATCTAGTATTCATTCATATAGAAAAAAAATTACAAGAAACGTTGAATCGATAAATACTTTATTTTAAATAAGAGATTATTTTATAAAATACATGGTTGTGTCTTCTTCCACTGTCAAATCCATAGACACTTTGAGTGTCTGTTTTGTCGTTGTCGGGTAAACTTCGAAAGGTTAAATTTTCGTTGTTTTTTTTCTTCTTTCTTTTTTGTTTAGCACTGAGGACAGCTTGAGGGAGGTCCTTGTAGAAATATTTGCTTGTTTCTTCGTCATCATGGTTTGCCACTGGCTGACAAAATCCTTGTTTTCTCACCTGTTTTGATTTTATTTTTCATTTTATTTATTTTCTGATTAGAGAGCCTAAGTGTAGAAGTTTTAACTCCTATTTTCTATCTAAAATCTTGAATTTTTGTACTTTTTCCTTGAAGAGATACGGTTTTATATGTTTCGTTCCCCATGCCCAATTGTAGCAAACCAAACCTAGAAGATTAGAAGAGGGCTTATTTGATCGTGAATCACAAATATTACTGACCTTTGAGAATAACCAAAGATTGGAGGGTAGCTAGCAATTGTTCCACGCCTCTTTTTACCCATATAATGACATATCAAAATTTGGCATTATTAATTTGATTTAAACAGTAGAAAGGTCCAATAATTTATCTTTGGGGAGGATAATGATCCCTTATAGTCCAAGAAGAAGGAACTACAAGTTACGCAGTTTGCCCACCGTTCACATATAGTATTTCTCTTTGCAGAATAGGAAAAAAAATTATAATGGGAAGTGGTATTTTTTGGTGGGAAGGGGGTCCTTGAGTGGTATAAAGCCCTTCCGGGGGAATAATTTTTTCATGGTAAGATTCAGGGAAATTTCTGAGCCAAATTTTACACAGAAAGCAGGAAAGGATTTCTTGTCAAATTTGAAAAACAATCAGAATTCCAAAATTTAAACCCAAGTTTTAAGCTTAAGAGAAACAAGAGCCATTTTAAATATGAGTGGAGCGGCTCCTTTCTCAAACCCTTGCTCTTTAAGCTAGTCAGTTTTTGTTATCGTTCTATGACTCGTTCCTTTAAGAATGAGTCAGAGAACACAAGGGCTGTTGAATTTGAAGTATTTTTAAATAACTTGCTTTTCAAACAGTTCGTGGTAACGAACTGTAAGTAAGGAGCGACCCGGCTCAATGGTAACCGAAACTCTAAAAAAAAAAACGGAATTTGGTACCAATAGATACATCAAAAGAATCAGATTTTAATTCTGATTTCAAATATATAAGTTTCATCAAGTTTAATATTACTCATCAAAAGTTACGCGCCTGAGAAAATTTGGCTGGTTTTCTAAAAAAGGGGGAAAGACCCCCTAAAAGTAATTGAACCTTAATGAAATTCACACCATCATATTTAGCGTATCAGAAAACCCTACTGTAGAGGTTTCAAGCTCCTATCTACAAAAATGTGGAATTTTGCATTTTTTTTCCAGAAGAAAGATCACGGGTGCGTGTTTATTTTTTTTTTTTTTTTCCCAGGGGTAATCATATTGACCCAGTGGTCCTAGAATATCGTAAGAGGGCTCATTGGAATGGAAATTAAAAGTTCTAGTCCCCTTTTTAAGTGACCAAAAAAAATGGGAGGGCAGCTAGGCCCCCTCCCACGCTCATTTTTTTTCTCAAATCACCCAATTAAAATTTTGAGATAGCCATTTTGTCCAGCATAGTCGAAAAATCTAATAAATATGTCTTTTACGATGACTTAATCCCCCACAGTTCCCAGGGGAAGGGCTGCAAGTTATGAACTTTGCCCATTGCTTACATATTGTATTGGTTATTGGGAAGTATACAGACATTTTCAGGAAGAATTTTTTTCTGGTGGGGGGGGGGGGGCTGGAGGAGGGGCTATCTATTCTAATTAAACGGCCTTTGTGATTCAGGGGTTTGTGAATTAAAAATTTTTTAACACTTTTAACGTAAAGAGCGTGGTATTGACTAAGGGGAGAACCCCATCATATACGTAATAAAAAAAAAATAAAATAAAAAAAAAAAACAAGCGATACGGCTCAATAGTAATCGAAACTTTTAAAAACGGAACTTTGATGTCAATAAATGTATCAAAAGAATGGGCTTATAATGCTGATTCTAAATATATGAATTTTATTAAGTTTAGTATTACTCATCAAAAGCTACGAGCCTGAGAAAATTTACCTGATTTTTCAAAGAGGGGGGAAACATCCCCTAAAAGTGAAAAAAATTTAATGAAAATCACACCGTCAGATTCAGCGTATCAGAAAACCCTATAACATAGGTTTCAAGCTCATATCTGCAAAAATCTGCAACTGTGTATTTTTTGCCAGAAGAAAAATATACGAATATAGAAGTTCGTTACGTAAATTAATTTGTAAATTACGTCAGAACCAATTTAGAGAGCCATTTAGCAAAAGAAAAGTAAATTTTTTTTGCAAATTTTGCTTACTTATTCAATGCCGGCGAGCCAAAATAAAAGCTGCACTAACTAAAAAACGATCAGAAATTAAATAAAAAAAACAAGTTTTTTAAACTGAAAGTAAGGAGCGACATTAAAACTTAAAACGAACAGAAATTATTCCGTATATGAAAGGGGCTGTGCCCGATTTTCGACTATGTTGAACAAAATGGCTATCTCAGAATTTTAATTGGGTGACTTCGGAAAAAAAATGAGCGTGGGAGGGGGCCAAGTTGCCCTCCAATTTTTTCGTTTTATTTCATTAGAATTAATGACGCTCCACTTCTCGCGTGTGTACCTAGATTCTAAACAAGTACCGTTGTTTCTTATGAAAAAGAAAGCACGAACTTGACAGCTGACAGTTAAAATTTGGGATTTGCAGGTTGCACAAAATATCTTCAAAGTTTTCCAATAACAAATCCTATCTGTAAGCAGTGGACAAATTATTAACTTAAAAGGCCCTTCAACTTCTACAATAGAATCCTGTGAGTATTCTGCAGTTTGGGAGGGAGGGGGATATCTGAAATGGTGTATTTTAATGCCAAAACATCACAGTTCTAATTGAACCATCAGATAAATACAGAATTAGTTCTAAGTGAGAGACAAGGGCATTGCGGGAGTAAAAAACGATGTATAATCACCAGGGCCATAACCAGAATTTTTATTTTTTGGGGGATATGTTTTGTTTGAGGAGGGGACAAAAGAAACTTTAAAAAAAGAATTAAAATTTGATTCTTTTGATGTATCTATTGGTATCAAAAATCCGTTTTTTAGAGTTTCGGTTACCATTGAGCCGGGTCGCTCCTTACTTACTGTTCGTTACCACGAACTGTTTGATATATTTTTTGGGTTATTCAACTATGCTGGACAGAATGGCTATCTTAAAATTTTGATCAGACGAAATTGGGAAAAAAAGGGCGTGGGAGGGGGCCAAGTTGCCCTCCAGCATTTTTGGTCACTGAAAGGGCACTTTAACTTTTAATTTCCGTTCGAATGAGCTCTCTCTTGATGTTCTAGGGCCAATGGGTCGGTACGATTACCCCTGAAAAAAAATAAACACGCCTCCGTGATCTTTCTTCTGGCAAAAAAATACAAAGTTGCAGATTTTTGCAGATATGAGCTTGAAACATATGTAATAGGGCTTTCTGATACGCTGAATCTGACGGTGTGATTTTCATTAAAATTATTTCACTTGTAGGGGATGTTTCCCCTCTCTTTCAAAATTCAGGCAAATTTTCTCAGGCTCGTAGCCTTTTATGAGTAATACTAAACTTAATAAAATTTATATATTTAGAATTAGCATTAAAAAAAGTTTTTAAAAGTTTTGATTACTATTGAGCCGTATCGCTTGTTTTTTTTATTGTTTTTTTTTTTTTATTACGTATATGTTATTACGTATATGAGGGGGTTCTCCCCCTTAGTCAACCACGTTCTTTACGCTAAAGTTAAAAATTTGTTTAAATCACAAATCCCTGAATCACAAAGGCTGTTTAATTAGAATAAATAGCTCTTTTGAAAGCACTAAAAAAAAAAACTATAGCGTAAAGAGCGAGGTATTGACTTGGGGTGATCCCACTCATATACGTAATAATTTCTGTTCGTTTTAAGTTCTTATGTTGCTTCTTACTTTCAGTTGAAAAAACTTGTTTTTTTTAATTTAATTTCTGATCGTTTTTAAATAATGCTGGGAAATCTGGCGCCCCCTTCATAGAAATGTCCCTTACCCCAAGGAAACATCCTCCACGGAAAGATTTTCCCGAGTAACCCCTCCTCCTGCCCCCCCCCCCCCACCAGAAAAAAATCCTTCATGAAAATGTCTGTAAACTTCATAATAACCAATACAATATGTAAACAATGGGCAAAGTTCATAAATTGCAGCCCTTCCCCTGGGGACTGTGGGGGATTAAGTCATCCTAAAAGACATATTTATTAGATTTTCGACTATGTTGAACAAAATGGCTATCTCAGAATTTTAATTGGGTGACTTCGGAAAAAAAAAATGAGCGTGGGAGGGGCCAAGTTGCCCTCCAGTTTTTTTTGTTTTATTTCATTAGAATTAATGACACTCCACTTCTCGCGTGTGTACCTAGATTCTAAACAAGTACCGTTGTTTCTTATGAAAAAGAAAGCACGAACTTGACAGCTGACAGTTAAAATTTGGGATTTGCAGGTTGCACAAAATATCTTCAAAGTTTTCCAATAACAAATCCTATCTGTAAGCAGTGGACAAATTATAAACTTAAAAAAGGCCCTTCAACTTCTACAATAGAATCCTGTGAGTATTCTGCAGTTTGGGAGGGAGGGGGATATCTCAAATGGTGTATTTTAATGCCAAAACATCACAGTTCTAATGGAACCATCAGATAAATACAGAATTAGTTCTAAGTGAGAGACAAGGGCATTGCGGGAGTAAAAAACGATGTATAATCACCAGGGCCATAACCAGAATTTTTATTTTTTGGGGGATATGTATTGTTTGAGGAGGGGACAAAAGAAACTTTAAAAAATGTATCTGGATTACTTTTTGGTCTGCATTCTGGGAATATTCTGGTCTATACGCTGTTATCATGAAATGAAATTAGAGTATCATTAAATCCCGAAATAAGCAGGGATCTATTACATATGGAAGGGGGACTGCCCTTCGTCATCTGCAACTCCACCTTGTGATCACTGATACTCTGGAGGATGCTGATTAGATCAGCAATTGAGAGCTCTAGTCCAGGGGCGGATCGATAGCAAAATATTGGTGGGAGGGGTGGGGCAATGTGACAAAAGCGCCAATGAGCAAAATCTTTGGGGGGGGGGGGCAATTTGACAAAGGGGCCAATAATTGACCAAATATACAAGTTTATTCTAAAGGAAGAGTGAAAAAAAAAAACAGGGAAAGAGGACGCCAGAAAATCGTGGGGGGGGATGGTTGACTTCAACAAAAATTTTACACGGGGGGAAGTTTGCCTGAATTCATAAGCAAAATTTACTCATTTACCTCATGAGAAGTAATCCATGAAGAACTATCATCAGTAATAATTCTCTGCTGTAAAATTTTCCACACAAGAAACTTCCTGTTGGAGGGGAAGGACCTTTGAAAAATTTTCAACATAGAGGTGATTTTTGGTATGAATTAAAAAAAAGATCATAAATAAAGTTAAAAACAAGTATTTTTTCGAGTTAGATTATGTTCAGAAGAATTTTTCGTCCAGAATAGTGAACAAGATTTTTTTTTTTGGGGGGGGGGATGGGCAATTGCAGTAAGCATGAACTTTTACGAGGTAAAATTCATGGGGGTACTATCTTGCGCGTGGGAACTCTCCTTGGGGGAGTTTTCCTTTGGGAAATTGCCATGAATGGGGAGGTGTGTGTCTCGTTATTATTCGAAAAAAGATCAGAAATTAAATTTTAAGAAAAACTATTTTTCAACTGAAAGCACGGAGCAGCATTAAAACTTAAGAAAAAAACAGAAATTAATATATTTGTGCGGTGCCTCCTCCTCAATACCCTGCTCTTTACGGTAAAGTTAAACCTTTTTTCCTAAGTCTTAAAAAGGGCCTCCTGAATCAAATTTCCCAGTTAATAGTGTTTGACATGTGAAAGTTTGCTAAGCATTAGAGATTTTCAGGGCAAGTTTATTCAAATTTTTAATTAAGAACTACTTTTTAACCAACCCTTTAGATTAATAAAAATACCGTTTGCAAGAATTCTTATTGAAACAACCTGTTTTGGTATTTTATTGGAACAACACAAACAGTGGAAAATATCCCCCGCCAAACTTTTCATAAATTAGTGCTACGGTCACTGATTTTCACTGCGAAGGACACATTAAAACCTCTATATGGGATAATCTGCAGTACCTGCAAATATTTATCTAGATCTGTGAACGTTTGACACATCCAAAATTAGACTTCAAAAATAGCACTTAAAAATAAGAGATTCGCGTCTCATATGCCATCTTCTATTCAAAGTACAAACTCCATAACTCGTAATTAGCAGACCCATATATACGATGGATATGTCTTTGTATCCTTGGCAAAAGCCAAAACAAGAGACATTCAAATTTTGTGACAGAAACCAGTTTTTTACGTAATGCCTAAACGTGCCGCATTTCCATAGAGTAATTTTTGGTTTAGAATTGGCATGTCATCACCTTCGTATTAGCTTAAGAAAAAAAACAAGTCTTGTGACGTCAGCTCTTAAACATGCCCCTTTTCGACAAGAATTCATTTTGTTTCTATGCGGCCATGCCACACAAAAACCTGTTTCAAAACATGCCACAAAGCGGCTGATCCTGTTTTCGACCGACCCGCTTGAAACCTATGTAATAGGGTGTTCTCATACGCTGAATCTGACGGTGTGATTTTCATTAAAATTATTTCACTTGTAGGGGATGTTTCCCCCCTCTTTAAAAAATCATGTAAATTTTCTCAGGCTCGTAGCTTTTGATGAGTAATACTAAACGTAATGAAAATTTATATATTTAGAATCAGCATTATAAGCCCATTCTTTTGATACATTTATTGACATCAAATTCCGTTTTCAAAAGTTTCGATTACTATTGAGCCGTATCGCTTTTTTTTAATGTGTTTTTTTTTACTACGTATATGTTATTACGTATATGAGGGGGTTTCCCCTTAGTCAATACCACGTTCTTTACGTTAAAAGTTAAAAAAAAATTATTCACAAACCCCTGAATCACAAAGGCCAATAATTAGAATAGATAGCTCTTTTGAAAGCACTAAAAAAAAACTGTAGCGTAAAGAGCGAGGTATTGACTTGAGGGAGAACCCCCTTATATACGTAATAATTTCTGTTCGTTTTAAGTTCTAATGTTGCTTCTTATTTTCAGTTGAAAAAACTTGTTTTTTTTATTTAATTTCTGATCGTTTTTTAAATAATGCTTGGAAATCCGGCGCCCCTTCATAGAAATGTCCCTTACCCCAAAGAAACTTCCTCCACGGAAAGATTCTCCCGAGTACCTGCTCCTCCAGCCCCCCCCCACCAGAAGAAACTCCTTCCTGAAAATGTCTGTATACTTCCCAATAACCAATACAATATGTAAGCAATGGGCAAAGTTCATAACTTGCAGCCTTCCCCTGGGAACTGTGCGGGATTACGTCATCCTAAAAGACATATTTATTAGATTTTCGACTATGCTGAACAAAATGGCTATCTCAAAATTTTAATTGGATGACTTTGAGAAAAAAAAAATGAGCGTGGGAGGGGCCTAGTTGCCCTCCATTTTTTGTCACTTAAAAGAGCACTAGAACATTTAATTTCCGTTCCAATGACTCCTCCTACGATATTCTAGGACCACTGGGTCAATACGATTAACCCTGGAAAAAAAAAAAAAAACACGCATCCGTGATCTTTCTTCTGGCACAAAAAATGGAAAATTCCATATTTTTGTATATAGAAGCTTGAAACCTCTACAGTAGGGTTCTCTGATACGCTGAATATGATGGTGTATTTTCATTAAGGTTCTATAACTTTTAGGGAGTCTTTCCCCTTTTTTCGAAAATCAGCCAAATTTTTTCAGGCGCGTAACTTTTGATGGGTAAGATTAAACTTGATGAAACTTATATATTTGAAATCAGAATTAAAATCTGATTCTTTTGATGTATCTATTGGTATCACAGTTTTCCGTTTTTTAGAGTTTCGGTTACCATTGAGCCGGGTCGCTCCTTACTTACAGTTCGCTACCACGAACTGTTTGATCAGTGTTGGCAAGTATTTCATACTTAAGAGTTTCTTTGAAAAAAGGCTTCTCAATTTCTGTACCTCGAGGTTTTCTCTATACTATAGTTAGCTGGAGCCATGATAAGGTTTGAAATGCTATATAAACTAATTTCTACTCATTAAAAAAGTAGAAAATGAAGGTACAAAAATCCCTCCTTGCACTGATGGTGATTTGGCGATGGTCTTTTCCAAAATATTTGCACTTTTCTTATTCGTTCAGTTTTTTTCGTTTTTTGTTTGGTTTTATTGTTTATAATTTTTAATTAATTTCTTATTCTCTTGCTGTTTATTTTAGGCTAATATTTTGATTTTCCCATTATGTGCTAATGAGGCTCCGGGATTTTTTTTTTTTTTTTAATCTCAGAATCAATCCTTAGAATGTGTTTTTCTTTTTCCGCTTTGATGGGGGTTTTTTATTTAATTTACCTTTGTATACCGTACTTAATTTCTTTAATCGCTATTGAAAGATAATGATAGCTTTAAAAACTACTTCCATGATGACAAGAATGTATTTTTAAGGGATGACTTATGCCCTCTCACGTGCTGGATTGGCTTTTGGTATTGCCATGATGTTGTTTTTTGCATTCATTACCGACTTCTCCCTCAGAATACTAGTAGAGTCTGGACGCATTACTGGTGCAAATTCCTACCAAGGTGTTGTTTATGCTGCTTTTGGCATCCCTGGATACGTAATACTGACTTTACTACAGTTTATATATCAGTAGTTGGTAAGGTTTTTCAAAGTTTTTTTTTTAGCTTAGATTGTTGTCAGTTAAAACAAAGAAAACCACACTAAAGTTTTAGTTTTGAAAATTATTTCCTTTTCAGAATATGTACTAATATGATATTTAGACAGATTACTTCACTCCCCATGCAACCTTTAGAGAACAAGGACTAATCAATTGATTAGGTGGCTCACACACAGCCACCCACCTTACAGTTCCCCATTGCGCAATACAGACTTCTAGCAAGAAGCTTCACAATCAAAAGTTTTTCACCCTACAAGCTTAATGAAATAGTATGACCGTTATGGCGACCCCCCCACAAGCAGAAACCTCCACGCCACAGATCTCCACTCACGCAAACTCCCCCAGAATCCAATCCGTAAATATATTCAGCTGCATTCCTCCCTATCACAGAAATTTCCCAACCCCACGACTCCCAAGTCTGATAAATTCCTGGAACGCAATTCCATCTATCGAATTTTGCAATAAAAAGCAGTATGTAACCTAGAAACTTTCATAATGGCTACAAATCTGCACGACAATATGTATTTAAAGGTTTCTGTGGCTGTTGATTTTAAGACTAGTAGAAGTATGGCCGTAACAGGTACAGAGCTCACACCCTTATTTGGGGACTAAAGATTGCCTACATTTGGGTCATTGACCTACTTGTACGACAATACTACAAGAGATAATTCATTAGAATAATCCAATAGGCATCTCATTTGCAGATACCTACTTGAGCATGATTAACAAGGAAAGATGAAATTAGTATTTTGATGATTTAATTCTATGAATAAATTTTATTTGGATTGAATGAAACTGGTTTTATCACGCGCTTGGATAGAGTAAACCGGGGAAGTTGTGTTCCCCAATGAAATAATTGCTATGTCATTTTTAAAGGGAACTTATGGTCATCCGCGTCCAACCTCCAGGGTCCCAATACCCCTAACCAAGCTTTATGGTCCCCTTATTTTTAACTTAATTTTTTGAACTTTAATTTTTTGAACTTTAATTTTTTACTTAGAAAATTTTTTCAATTTTTTTTCGTGTATTAAAATGACATAAAATATACTCAAAACAAAAAAAAATCACTTATGATATTTTCAAAATACGAAATGAAGATGATATAGATTTGTTATTCATGATTTTACCTATTAGGAAAATAATATTTGTAGTGACATTCTTTTTTACTTAGATTTTTTTTTTTTTGGACTTCGAATTTTTGGGACTTAGAATTTTTGGTTATTAGCACTGGTTCTGTCAAGTCATTTTTTTGGAAGGGTGCCATATGATAATAGGCTATGATATTGATAAAAATTTTAGCCAAGCATTTCCAAGTATTGTATAAGATTACCAAAGTCTTTTCTGATATTATCAAACATCTTCCTCTACAGTATCAAAGTCTCGCTTGATATAACAATAATCCTCTATTGCATTATCGAAATCTTACGTGGTATTATCAAAATCAACACATAAACACACGAAGACAGGGACACTGTGACTAGCAAACAGCCGCTCAGACACAGAGGAACAGAGAGAGAGAGAGAGAGAGAGAGAGAGAGAGAGAGAGAGAGAGAGAGAGAGAGAGAGAGAGAGAGAGAGAGAGAGAGAGAGAGAGAGAGAGAGAGAGAGAGAGAGAGAGGAGAGAGAGAGAGAGAGAGAGAGAGAGAGAGAGAGAGAGAGAGAGAGAGAGAGAGAGAAAGACAGAGAGAGAGACAGAGACAGACAGACAGACAGAGAGAGAGAGACAGAGACAGAGACAGAGAGAAAAAAGAGAAAGAGACGGAGAGAGAGAGAGAGAGTATAAAGTTTGAATAAAGTCATACAAACACACAGAGTCAGACACACAAACACACAAAGACAAGCAGAGAGACAAACGAACACCCGTTCAGTCAAACAGAAACAGAGAGTGAGGGACACAAAAATACATACAAACACACCGATTCAGACACATAAATGCACAAAGACAGACAGAGAAACAAGCAATTACCCACTAAGACTCACAAAGAGAGAGAGAGAGAGAGAGAGAGAGAGAGAGAGAGAGAGAGAGAGAGAGAGAGAGAGAGAGAGAGAGAGAGAGAGAGAGAGAGAGAGAGAGCGAGAGAGAGAGTGTGTGTGTGTGTGTGAGAGAGAGAGAGAGAGGAGAGAGAGAGAGAGAGAGGTAAACACATACAAACACACAGAGTGAGACACGCAAACACACAAAGACAAACAGAGAGACAAACAAACACCCGTTCAGTCAAACAGAAACAGATAGTGAGGGAGACAAAAACACATACAAACCTACCGATTCAGACACATAAACACACTAAGACAGACAGAGAAACAAGCAATTACCCGCTAAGCCACACAAAGAGAGAGAGAGAGAGAGAGGAGAGAGAGAGAGAGAGAGAGAGAGATAAATGCAAAAACACACATAGTTAAACATACAACACAAAAAAGACAAAAAAAGAAAGATGCAAACACCCGCTCAGACACACAGGCACAGTGACAAAGACAAGCAAACAGGGAGTCAGACAGAGTTAGAGACATATGAAGTAGGAATTTATCAAGATTCAGTCAAACACAGATACTACTATCAGCTCACAAGTGATATACTACAGTCTGAAATATGTGAATTAGGTTTTTACCAATGTCTGGGAGAGATGAATCGGACTCCTTTTAGAGTTAGAGACATATGAAGCAGGAATTTATCAAGGTTCACTCAAACACAGACTGTACTATCAGCTCCCAAGTGGTAGACTAGAGTCTGAAATAAGTGAATTGGGTTTTTACCAAAGTCTGAGAGAGATGAATTGGGTTCTTCTTAGAGTTAGAGTTATATGAAGCGGGAATTTATCAAGGTCAGTCAAACACAGATGCTACTATCAGCTAACCAGTGGTATACTAGAGTCTGAAACAGGTACCAATGTCTGAGAGAGATGACTCAGGGTCTTTCTAGAGTTAGATACATATGAAGTGGGAATTTATCAAGATTCAGTCAAACACAAACACTACTATCAGCTCACAAGTGGTATAAGAGAGTCTGAAATAGATGAATTAGGTTTATACCAAAGTCTAAGAGAGATAAATCGGATTCTTTTTAGAGATAGAGTCATATGAAGTGGGAATTTATCAAGATTCAGTCAGACACTACTATAAGCTCTTCTTTTTAAAGTTTGACACATATGATGTGGTAATTTATCAGGCTTCAGTCAAACACAGACACTACTACCAACCCACAAGTGATATAATAGAGTCTTAAATAGATGAATTAGGTTTTTACCAAAGACTGAGAGAGAGGAATCGGATTATTTTTAGAGTTAGAGGCACATGAAGTGGAAATTTATGGAATTTAGTCAGGCACAGACACTGCTATCAGCTTAAAAGTGGCACACTAGAGTCTGAAATAGATGAATTGGATTTTTATTGCCAAAGTCAGAGAGAGATGAGTCAGATTCTTTTTAGAGTTAGAAACATACAAAGTGAGAATTTATCAAGATTCAGTCAAAAACAGACACACAAGTGGTACACTAGAGTCTGAAATGGGTGAATTAAGTTCATATCAAAGTCTGAGAGGGATAAATCGTATTATTTTTACAGTTAGAGACATATGAAGGAGGAATTTATCAAGATTCAGTCAAACACAGACACTATTATCAGCTAAAAAGTGATATACTAGAGTCTGAAGTATGTGAATTAGTTTTTACCAAAGTCTGAGAGAGATGAATAGGATTCTTTTTGGAGTTAGAGTCATATAAAATATGAATTTCTCAAAAGTCAGTCAGACACAGTAAGGGTTAGAGACATATGAAGTGGGAATTTATCATGGTTCAGTTAAACACAGGCACTACTATCAGCTCTCACAAGTGATATATTAGAGTCTAAAATAGATGATTTAGAAGTCTGAGAGAAATCAATCGATTTTTTTAGAGTTAGAGACATAAAAGTGGGAATTTATCAAGATTCAGTCAGACACAGATATTACTACCAGCTCACAAGTGGTATACTAGAGTCTGAAATAGGTAAATTGGGCTTTACCAAAGTCTAAGAGAAATCAATCGGATTCTTATTTGAGTTAGAGACATATGAAGTGGGAATTTATAAAGATTCAGTCAGACATAGACATTGCTACCAGTTTACAAGTGGTACACTAGAGTCTGAAATAGGCGAATTGGGTTTTTATCAAAGTCTGAGTAGGATGAATCGGATTCTTTTTAGTTAGAGACATATGAAGTGGGAGTTTATCAAGATTCAGTCAAACACATACTCTACTACCAGCTTACAAGTGGTATACTATCATAGGGAGCGAAATGGCGCTGCCAAAGTAAAGAACAATGTTAGCACAATGTATTAATTTTTTTCCGTACCAGGGCACTTCGTATCGAAGGAATTGTCGTAGAAACTTCGAAAAGGGCTCATTCAATTAGAAATTGGAATAGCCATTATTGGAAATTGGAATAGTCATGGAAATTGGAGATAGCACTTTGTTCAATGTAGTTAATAGTTCTGGAAATTAGGTTTTTGAGAATGACAACCCCCCCCCCCCCCACAGCCCTCAGGGCAAGGGAAGTAAGTTATTCCCTGGGAGCATATAAGGTTTTTATAGAAAGCGGTGTCGTAGAAACTTCAAAAGGGCTCATTTGATTGGAAATGAAATGGCTAGTGCCCTTTTTAATAGTCAAAAATGATTGAAAGGCAGCTAACACCCCTTCCACGCCAACCATTTATCCAAACACATCTAATCAAAAATTCTGAGATAGCCATTTTTTTCAAAGTAGTTGAAAGATCCGGAAAATATATATTTGAGGATGACACTCCCCCACATCCCTCAGGATAAGGATTGTAAGTTATGCCCTGTGGGGCATATAAGGCTTTTATTGAAACCTCAATGAAAGCTTAAAGGTTATATTGAAAGCATCGTGGAAACTTGAAAAGGGCTCATTCGATTGGAAATTCAAAGGGCTAGTACCCTTTTTAATAGTAGAAAATGATTAGAGGGATACTAACCCCCCTTCCCTGCCGATCTTTCCCCAAACACATCCAATCAAAATTTTTAGGTAGCCATTTTGTTCATAATCCCCTCAAAGCCCTCAGGGCAAGGCTTGTAAGTTATGCCCTGTAAGTTATAACTTCAAAAAGGGTTCATTCGATTGGAAATTAGAAGGGCTTGTGCCCTTTTTAATAGTCGAAAGTGATTAGAGGACAACTAACACCTCTTTCACACCCACCATTTCCCCAAACACATCCGATCAAAATTTTGAGATAGTTTTTTTTTTTTCAACGTAGTCAAAAAGTCCGAAAATTATATTTTTGAGGAAAACACTCCTCTCCACGGCCCTCACGGCAAGGATTGTAAGTTTTGCCCTGGGGATATATACAGTTTTTATAGAAAGTGTTGTCGTAGAAACTTCCAAAAAGGCTCATTCAGTTTGAAATTGAAAGGGCTAGTGCCCTTTTTTTCTAGTGGAAAGAGATTGGAGGGCAACTAACCCCCTTCTCACGCCCACCATTTCTCCAAACACATCCAATCAAAGTTTTGAGATAGCCATTTTGTTCAACGTAGTTGAAAGTTCTGGAAATTAGGTCTTTGAGGATGACAACCCCCTCACAGCCCTCAGGACAAGGGTTGTAAGTTATACTCTGGGTGCATATGAGGTTTTTATAGAAAGTGTTGTCGTAGAAACTTCAAAAAAGGCTCTTTCGATTGGAATTTGAAAGGGTTAATGCCCTTTTTAATAGTCGAAAGTGATTGGAGGGAAACAAACCCCTTCTCGCCCCCACGATTCCCCCAAACATATCCAATCAAAAATTGAGATGAATGCGCATTGTCAGTTTAATATACATATACTGATATTAAGTAATCAAAATGTTAATATTATTTGATTTTTTAAAGTTATAAAAGTAAAAACATTTACATTTTTTCAGTAAAGTGCAGATTATGTTTTGGGTTTCGGAAGGCATAGGGGTTTTGAGCCCTACTCATGTTAATTTCTGCTCGTTTTGAGTTTGACTCGGTTATTTATTGTAATTTCTGTTCGTTTGGGGTTTCATTTATTATCGATGCTGATTTGTGGTAGTTTCAGGCTTGGTACATTATTTTATTTTATTTTTGCTCATTTTTGGTTTAATGGAGTTCTTTACTTTTCTTTGAAAAACTTATTTTGTGGAAAAAGTTTTTGAATTAATAGTCTGAAATAAGTGAAGTATTTTTTTTTTACCAAAATCTCAGAAAATTAATAGGATTCTTTTCAGAGTTAGAGACATATGAAATGGGAATTTGTCAAGTTTCGAAGTTTTGGCACGGTAAAAGCATATTGATTAAGGAACACTTTTACAGTTTAAAAACAAAGCATTTTAGGATTACTTCTTAGTTTATTCGTTTAATTCGGTATCATTTTTGCAAAACGACCTCTGTCTAATGTTTGGACCTCGTTTTTGGTTCTGAAAAGGACATTCAATGTTTACTATGAAAAAACCTTATAGATTAGTTTGTTGTTGTTAAGCTACGTACTCACTTTTGCTCCAATATCAACATTCTTAGTTTTTATATTTAGCTTTTGTGTTTTCAGTAAAACACTAGAAAAATGATACAGACATAGATAACTATCATCAGTTAATTTATTTGCACTAGTCTTATCAATATATGTAAGATAGACTGTGAAGCAATAATTTTTGATTGTTTTAAATTTCAGATTCGCTCTTGACCCTCAGAAAAACTTTTGTATTTTTTTATTTAGTCTTTGCCCGTTTTGAATTTAAATTTAATGCTGAAGCAACGCTGCTATGAATTTTTTTCGGGTGGATGGGATAGCCCCCCTCATATACGAAATAATTTCTGTTTATTATAAGTTTTAATGTTACTTCTTACTTCCAATTGATTTTTTTATTTAATCTAAGTAAAATGTCCTAGCTTCGAAGATAAGCTTTTTAGAAATGAAATACTTTTGAATACTGATATAAATTCATATTATATTTCTTGGAAACCTGAGCAAATTGTGAGCATAATTAGCTAAAAAGTGTCCAGGAAGCTCGATCGTGGAATCCTCTTCCATCACACCCCAGCCCTTTTCTTCGCATGCTAGAAAAGAAGGTTTGAGAAAAGTTGGGTTAAAATTGCTTCCTAGCCTACACCTAGTCCCATCTGACTTGTTTTATATCCCAGATTTTACACTTGAGAAATGGCACCGAAAGTGCCTTTTTTAGTGCCATTTCGCAATTGCATATGGTGGAATTTACAAACAACACGTAGATATAAGCAATAGTTTTCAAATGAGCCATTAAACATCTCTCTATGATATTCTGTTAACTCGCTAGCCCTGGTAGAAAAAGAAAAAAAAGAAAAGGAGACACATCAATGTTACCCATGCAAAAAAGTGATTTTCCTTTTTGTTCAAGGTGGAGGACTATAATTCTCCTATACATGGTTTTCGACCGTGCTGATTTTAATGGTTCACTTTTCATTGCGAGTTGGTGTCATTTTTGAGATGTTGAGGCTCTTTTTGAAATCCCCATAAGTTTGTTTTTTTCAATAAGAATTTACTTTTAAGATTACCCAAAATAATAGTTACCATTTTCCTTGTCGTTCATTATGGATGACTGTAAATCTCCCAAACAAGGTTTTTGACCATGCTACTTCCAATGATGTGCTTTTCATTTCGATCTGACACCATTTTCGAAGGGTTTGAATTTTGCAAGGTTTGCCTAGTACGAAGATGTCTGTTAGTGCATTGAATTAGTAAGAAGAAAAGAGTCTTTCAAAACTATCCACAATCTTTTGTATATGTAGTGGAGGAAATATGCGGTTTGACACTGGGGAATTTGTAACAGAATTTTTCACGCCGAGATGTTCACTAAAGTCAGATTAATTACACAATTAAAAATCTACCTTAATCCCCCTTGCACGAGTGTCCCAAATTTGCCCTTCAAGGGGGGAACCTTACCTTAGACCTTATATCCTTCTGTGCCCCCATAGGCACCCAGGGCATCCGCAAATAGATGCCAGTCGTCTCGTATGTGCGCTGCCGCCAAACCATCTTCATATGGGGGGTCGTCGTATCGTCGTTTGAATGTAGGACAGGTCCCATTGATATCCTCGATCCAAGGTGGTTTTTGATCAACCTCTCCTGCGGTTTCCCTAAGGATGTCATTCCAAGATCTGCCTTTGGATTCTATCGTTCTTCTTGTGGATCACGTGCGCAGGGTATCGTCACCTTCGTCGCCGAATGTTATATGTAACCATTAGCTGGCCTGAGATGGATCGGACTATCTGGTTTGTGATGTGATCTCTCCAGTCAATATTCAGAATTCTCCGAAGGCAATTGTTTTTGAAGGCAAGAATCCGTCTCTCTTGTTGTTGACTTAATTCCAGTACTCGCTGCTGTAGAGAAATTCAGAAAGGACGTTGCTACTAAATAACCTCATTTTTAATTTCTTAGAATGCTTTTTCGATTGCGATACTGGTTTTAGTTGGTTAAAAGCTCTACTGGCTTACCCTGTCCTCAACTGCACTTCCTGCTCACTTGACTTGAATTTTCCACCGTCTTGCCGAGGTACCTGAATTCTATAGCCTGCTCAATATTTGAATCTCTACACTTTATGTTCAGGGGGAATCAGTTGTTGCCATGCTCTTTATTTTCTCTGTGTTAATATTGATGGCAATTTGGCCAGCATTTCCAAGGATAGTATTGAGGAAATCCTGAAGTTTGGTCATGCTACTTTTCATCAAGGCGATATAATCTACAAAATCCAGATTGGCTACCTTTTTGCCTTCTCCAATATAAATAACGTGCTTTGTACAATCAAGAAGTATGTAGCCGGCAGCGAGAGACGAAGGGGAATGGAGAAAGAATCCAACCATTTTTACGTCGGGCCTGACATGAGAATATCTAGTATTTCCTTCTTGGATCCGAAAACAGCATTCTGTGTTTCCATGGACTGCAACAATTAGGGCCACTATTTTATTAGGAATTCTATAGTATCGCAGTATTTTCCAAGGCAATTCTTGGTCGATGGAGTCAAAGGCTTTCTTGAAGTCCACGAAAATCAAGTATATTTTTCTCGCCATCCACTACACTCCTCAATCACCATCTATAGTGTGTAGATGAGATCAGAACGGGATGGCCAGAAACATTGTTGTTGGTCCTGTAGGTATTTAGCGATTACTGTCTCGATATACTGAAGAATGAGTTGTGAGAAGAGTTTATCCGAAATAGAGAGGAGACTGATGACCCTCCAGTTTTCACAATTTTTTATCGCGTCTCCTTTCTTGAAAAGTTTGATGAGCGTACTTTTTGTCCAATCATCGGGTACCTTTTCAGAATTCCAGATACTAGCAAAAATCCTAAGCCGCGCATCAATACAGGTATTCAGTAATATTTTTGTCATCTCGGCTGTTATTCTGTCAGCTCCTGCTGCTATGCCATTCTTCACCTTGTGGGCTGCCTGTCGAACTTCTAAACCAAAAAAATTCTTTTGTGTTGATTGGAGGTTAAAAAAGGGGTTGCAGGGATATCTGGTGGATCCACTGGGTGGAGTCTGTTCAAAATCTTCCCGAAATGCAAGGCCCATACTACGGTTATTTTTGATGGGTCTGAGAGGATTTTGCCATCTGCATCTTTAACTGTTCCGTTTACGTTTCGGCATTTTGGCACAATTTCAATGGTAATCTTGTATACGGCTCTGGAGTCACCACTTTACGCCACTTCCTCAGCCATGGCAGCTTTTTTATCCCAAAGATTGCGTTTATCGCTTCTTTTGCTCCTTTTGACTTGTTAATCTAGGTCTCTGTACATTTGGTTTTTGAGAGTTGTGTCACTATTTTCACCACATTTTACGAGCTGCTGGTTTAAGTTACGACACTCACCAATTAGGTTCCAGGTTCTCTCTGATATGCATTGGTCTTTTGGTCTCTTGGCGTACCCAAGCGTAGCGGCAGCCGTCTGATCGTAAACCTCTTAAATGATGTTCCAGATTAACTCATTGTCAACAGCTAAGGGAAGAGCTTCACATTTGTTAGAAAATGTAACGACGAACTCATTTGGATTCCTGCAGTGGAAAGCTTCGAGGAGTCGAAGGTTGGGTTTACTTTGTACCTGATCATCTGTGTGGTGTTTAGCTTCAATGCTATCCTTGTTATCATTAGACCATGATCAGACGCCATGTCAGCACCTCTGAAAGCTCTCGCATCTTAAACACTAGACTTCCATTTTCCGCTGATCTAAAGGTGGTCAATTTGATTGTGCATTTTCGCGTCAGGGGATTTCCAAGAATATTTTTGGATTGTTTTATGTGCAAACATGATTCCCCCAATTATTTGGTCATTTGTAAGAACAGAGTCCATTAGCAGTGTTTCGTTTTCATTTACCTCCCTGATTCCTTCGCTTCCACGGATCTCTAGGCAATAAGATCTATCATTCCCCGCTTTGGTGTTGAAATCACCAGAAAAACAAAATAAATCATGACTGGGAATGTCTTTTGTCACCGCTTGAAGGGTGTTGTAGAAGCTATCATCCGCTGCGTTGTCCGTGTTGTTTTTAGGCAAGTAACATACTACTATGGTTAGCTTTGCATTTTTACCCGCAAATGGAGCTGTGATAGTCCTTTCGTTAATGAAGGTCCAATTTGTCAAGGCTTTTGAAGCCGTTTTGGAGAGTATTACAGACACAACCGCTACTTTCTTATTCTTGAGGCTACTCTGCAGGATAGTATATCCTTTATCCTGGTTTGTTTGCCTGCTCCAGTCCAACAGACCTCAGAGACTGCTAGTATATCCAGACCATAATTATGCATTTCTTTCATAACCTGTTCAGTTTCCGATAGTTGGGCCGTGGTTCTGACGTTCCAAAAACCCAGTTTTATGGGGCAGTTTGCTTAAAAAGAATCGTGTCCAGGGGTGTTCTGATGTCGTCAACGTCGGGTATATGGGGATCATTATTAGATTGGGCAATCATAAAAAAACTTTGGCGCTTTTTGAACGTTTCTATAGCATAAATTTTTCTAAGGATAGGTTGTTAGACCACTGCAAAACCGTCCTCCTTTATCCAGGCTTTGGACTGGCTGTAAATACTTACGGCTGTTAAGAGAAAATAAGGGGAGAAATTGATTTTATGTTTATAAATATTTTGGAGTGTAAATAGTCGTTTCCTATCAAACCAAGCGTGACGACTCCAAATCCAACATCAAAAATTCAGTTTTCTGTACCTCAATATCAATTTCACCTTTATGTAATGGGGGGGGGCAAAGTATGCAGTTCATTATTTGACGGATTCCTGTGGCTAAAGGATCATTTTGAATCAAATAAAGTACTTTCAAAAAGCAGTTTTGTTTACTATTTACCTTATTTCTACCTCTAAGAAGTCTGTAATATGAAGTGTTGCTAAGAATAACATCTTAAAAACTACTTCTTTAATCGTAAGCAAAACCTCAAATAAATCATTTAAAAAAAGGAGCGTTTTGAACTTCTTCCTTATGGTCTTCGCTATCGTCCTCATCCTTTCCTACCGCAGTGTTTGCACATAGCACCCCTTCACACTCCCCACTTGCAGAGCTGCAGGGCAAACCGTTCCCATGTCAGATACATTTGAGAGACTCGCACCCGCTAGTTCACTGAAACCACACGGTCTTCAGCAGATTTCCCGGTACTGGTGAAACATCTGTCATAACGGGGAGATACATATTCCGTGATTAAGAGAGGAACCACCCCTACTCTTCGGGCTTTAGCAAATTGGACGTGTCTTTCCCCTTCATTATTTGCAAATAGTACCTGAAAAAGTGGAGTTTTGGATCATGGATTTTTTTTTTTTTTTTTAATTTCAATTGCCTTCCTTAAAGAATGTGGAAAGCCATTTGCTTCAAATATTAAAGTTGTCTCATCAAAAAGAGCTACATGGTCTGGTTTTGAGCAATGTGGAGGGCCGAAGCAGAATCAACATCCTCATTTTTATTTTAAATTTCATATCTCAGACAAATCTTGTATTCATGCCGTCTTTCCCCGGGAGTCGGCGTTTAGACCCTCACCTCCCCCAGAAACTACCCCCACGGAATATTCTCCCCACTCCCACAGAAAAATCCTCCCTATTTTCCCCTTGGATAATACTGGATTTTCATTAGAAGGGAAATTGAAATTTCTACTCTCCTGTTAAGTCAGGGGCAATCGTATTGCATTACCTAAGGGAGAGACGATGGAGGGTGGAGGTAGAAATGGATAATATAATCCTTAGGGGTATCCAGGACATTATTTTTGGGGGTGGGGGGTATCGGAACAGGCACGGTCACCTGAATCAGAATCTAAATCTGAAGGAGAGGAGCTAGATTTGCAAGCAAATCCTGTTGAAGACAGTCTTAATGACTGTGAAAGTGACTCAATGTTCAACTTTTATCATACAGTGCTTTGTTAATCAAAGTCATCAAAGTGTTACAAATCTCTTTCTTACTTGTATTCGGTACTTTTATGTATAAATGAAAAATAAAATATATATGATATGAGGAATGTGGCTGAATACAGTTATTTAAATATGCAAGGCTGTTAGGGTAACATTTCTTAGGTTTAAAGGTAAAAAAAAAATACTAATATGATTTTACTCTTAAATAATGGTAAATTTGATTTATTTATTTTTTTTTTTTTTACAAAATAGATTTCCGAAATCAGGCACTGTCCAAATGCTGAGGTATTACCCTCGGCACAAGATTACCAAAGGGATAAACTAGACAGTTAATTAAATGGACGAAACTCTCAGTTAATTAAATGGATGAAATTTTCGTTTAAAGTGTGGTCAGCTGATCTTAATTTAAACTGAAGAAAAATATGATTTGAATCCTTTAATTTTAAGTTACATTTTTCAATAACATTTTTCTTCAGTTAAAATTAAGATCAGTTGACCACACTTTTAACGAAAATTAGGTCAGTAGACAATCTAAGTCAATAACTAAGCAGGGAATTCTTGCCCAATCTAATTGGTGAATAATCTTTCGTTTATTCTGGCTTGGTTTTTGGTTTGTTTGATTCGGCCTTTCCTCTGCTTAGTTATAGCTAAATTACAAGGTTAGTTTTCCTTCTGTTTTTTTCAAGCATTGAAGACTGCTGGGCAGAAGTCCCTGACGACATATCTGTCTCTATCATTTTTGCTTATTTTTTGTCCGCTGGCTGACACTACCCTCATTTTTCTCACTATATAATTTATTTATTTACTTTTCTTGTTTGTCATATGTCACTCCTGCTTGTAGCCCTTTCTGTTTTTAACGGTTCACAGAACTAATTTAATTTTGTTTCAGCTAATATTTCATCATTTTAAAATTATAATTACCTGTACTATAATACACTTTATCGTTCTGATAACAAGAGACGAGATCTAAATCAGACAGACGGCCTTTTAAACCGATAAACTCAGCTATACACAAAACAAAATCATATTCAGTTCTTTTTCTGCAAGCCGCTTTGCGCTTTTGTGCTGTGAAAATTGCAAGGCGTCGTAGAATATGTCAGGAAAATATGTAAGATACCGGTAAAATACGTAAAATAGGTACAGTACGTAAATTACGTGAAATAGGTAAAATACCAATTTTACGGGGGTCCGTAAAATTACAGTTTTACCGTGACCGATTTTTACCAGCTACAACTCTTGTTCTAGGGGTTCAATGTATCGAGCTGCCTTTTTCCTTGAATTGTATTACTAACTTGACTTACTTGACTTACTTGACTTAAGGCTCCTGCCGAGGTTCGGCGTAGAGAACGATGAGACTAGGCGCCTCCAGGTTGACCTATCGCTTGCCAGGATCGCAGCTTCTTCCACCGGGATGTGGGCTTGGGTGAGGAATTCATCGGCTTTGTCTTTCCACCTAGTGTGTGGGCGTCCTCTGGGTCGTTTCCATCCGTGTAGGGTGGGGTCGAAGTCAAATTCGACCCGTGCTGGGACGTCGCGTAGCATGCGAAGGAGGTGGCCGTACCACCGAACAGTACGCTGGGCGAGCTGCGTCGAGAAAGGAGTTTGAGCCGTACGTGATAGGAGAGTCTGGTTGCTAACAAAGTCAGTCCAGTGAAGTCTTTCGATTCTTCGGAGATGTTTCGTCTGAGCGACATCGACGGCGCTGAGGATAGATTTGGCAGCTGGCCACGTCTCCGCTCCATACAGCAGAACGGTGCTGACTGACGCATTGTAGATGCGCATTTTGGTAAAGCGGCTTACGTTTGGCTTTCGCCAGATGCTGCTAAGCCTCCCAACAAGTGCTGAAGCTTTGGTAATTCGAGATGTAAGCTCTTTTGTGATCAAGCCATCATTCGACAGAATAGATCCCAGGTAAGTGAAGTCTTCAAGCACATCTACTCGGTTGCTTCCGATGTTGACTCCTTTACAGTAGAACGGGACGTGGGGGGCTCAAGGAGCATAACTTTGGTTTTCTGCCAGTTGATCTTCAGTCCAACTTTCGAGGCTTCTTCTGAGAGCACCTGGAGAGCTTTGGTCATCTTATCGACGGTGCTCGCAACTAGCGCTATGTCGTCGGCGAAGTCAGCATCAGAGAGTACCCGGTCTCCAAACTGAAGACCGAATTGAAGGCGATTCATCGTGCTGGCCATAACATGGTCTATGACGCAGTTGAAAAGCTCGGGAGCGGCGGCACAACCTTGCCGGACGCCAGTCTTCACCGGGAATGTGGGACTGCGTCTTCCATTGACTTGTACGCAGCTTTCCGTATCCTCATACAGCTTTTCAAAGAGTGAGCAAAATTTCTTGGGTAGACCCGTAGTTCTTAGTATCAGCCAAAGTGAAAGGCGATCAACAGAAACAAAGGAAGCCTTAAAGTCCACGAATGCGATATACGCTTTTTGGTGGAACTCCTGCGTCTTTTCGATCAACTGGCGCATAGTAAACATTTGCTCCGTCGTCGACCTGCCGGGCATGAATCCGGCTTGCTGGACTCTTCTCTTTCTACGCAAAAAGGTGGAACACCTGTCCAGGAGTGACATGGCGAAGAGTTTACCAGGAACGGAGAGAAGCGTGATCCCACGATAGTTGGAGCAGATTTGACGGCTGCCCTTACGTTTCCAGAGCGGCAATATGATGCCAGCACGCCAGTCATTCGGTATGCTTTCCGTCGTCCATACAGCTGAGAAGATTATCTGGAGCCACAGAATCATCGCTGCACCCCCGTACTTGAGGAGTTCTGCAGAAATACCACAGACGCCGGGGGCTCGATTATTATTTAACCGTTTTACAGCATTTTGGATCTCAAAGGTGGTAAACGGTTGCGATACGAGGTAGGAAGTAGCCTCGGGTGTGGTCATTGCTGCTTGAATCAGATCAGGGTCGGGATGAGCAACTGCCTCGGCATTCAGAAGCGTTGAGAAGTGACTGCTTCAGGCAGAGAGTTGGCCTGCATCGTCATCCGGCATGCTTCCGTCAGCAGAAAAAACACGGCTCACGGTGGAAGTCTTCCCTTCCGTCAGCTCGCGGAGGTGTTTGTAGAGGGAGCAGGTGTCTCCTTTTCTCGAGGCATCTTCAAGATCGCTGGCTTTCTTGTCGACAAAGGTCTTCCTATCACTGTGCAGTAGGCTATTGCGCAGGCCATTGAGTCGTCTGTACTCTGGTATGTTCTTTGCTAAACGGGCCTTCCGGCGCAGCTCGATTACAGACAGAGTCTCCTGGGATATCCAGGGTTTATTCTTGTGTCTGCTGCGGCCAATGGTACTGCCAGCAGAATCGAGTAAATTATCTTTGAAAGACTTCCAGGCTACTTCAGGGTCGTCCAGAACTTGGAGGCAGCTAAACCGGTTAGAGATATCGACAGCATACTTCTGTTGCATCTGAGTTGTAGCCAGACTACTCAGATTGAGCTTGGGAGGCCTTCTTTCTTGTCCTTGTGCTCTCAGGCGTAGCCTGAGTATGGCGACTACCATCCTATGGTCTGTGTTTCCAAGCTCGGCCGACCTATAAGTCCGGCAATTTGTTATCGACGAGCGCCAGCGACCCGAGATCATAACATAATCGATAATCTTCTTTGTGTGGCCGTCATTACTATACCAAGTGTATTTGTGTATATCTCGTCTCTGAAAGAGCGTGTCTGAAATAACCAGATTATGCATATTGCAGAGCTGGAGGAGTCTTTGTCCGTTGTCATTCAGTGAATCTGGAGTCACAGGGCCGAGAACACTTCTCCACACGCCCTCCCTGTCATTTACCGTCGCGTTAAGGTCTCCTAGAAGAGTGACGATGTCGTGGGGTGGGACTCTAGACAGGGTCGCTGAGAGCTCCGCATAGAACTGATCCTTCACTTCCGCAGGGCTAGGATTGGTGGGGATTACAGGGCTAGGATTACTAACTTGGCGAACAAGAAAAATAAAGGAGTTTTTTTTTTAGAATCGACAATTAGTGTATTCGTTGCACTGCTGTAGTTCTACATGGTTGGTAAGACTTGGGGTTACACCAAAGGCCTTAGATTAATTCGACCCGGTGTTTCTACGTTTCTTTTCAAACAACTGTAAAACCTTGGCAGTTCTCGGTATACTCTTTTTTTGTCGGGATATGGATGTGGAACTCGGCCAAACAATTTAAACAACCTTTTAATTTAAAGTTTTCCCCCCTTCCCATCCTTTTAGGGCGGAATGGGCATTAGGATACAGAAAATGAAAATCTAAATTCATATTTGGAGTCAGCATGCTTCGTTTGACAGGATACGACTATTTAAACTCTAAAATAATTATATACGCAAAAATCAATTTCTCGTCTTCATTTCCCCCTTCAAGGACAAATTTGGGATACTTGTACAAAGCAGATTCAAGTGGATTTTTTTGTGTAATCAAGTTAATTTTTATGAACATTTGGTGCACAAAAAATATGCTACAATTTCCCCAAGATTTGATCATTTTTTCCCGTATCTTTTCTCCACTAATAGTGTTGGGACATACTTTGCTCATTAGGAGGAGATAGGAAACAGAGGGGGGGGGGAGCTAATGAGGCAAATATGGTCCTAGATTATCTGCAACTTTCTTTTTTTTTTTAAATTGACTTTACTTGTCATTAAAAACAAACTGTTGATAAGACATCAGCCAAAAAAGATAATACCTCAAAAAATAAATAAATTAATCCTCAGAATAAGCTAACTTTTATTTTCAATTTTATTCTCAAATATTAAACAAAATAGATTTCAGTAAGTGCTTTACTACCCTATGGGGGTTTGTTTGAAAAGTTGTTGTTTACCATATCTTGTAATTGACTGAAAATATTTTGTTTGGAATTACCTCTACGGATATAAATTAGCCTATATTCGTGGATCAATTCAGCATAATCAACGTTGCAATTCCTTGTATATACGCATGCATATCTTGCTTATTATAAGCTGATTTACCCAAATGCGCAGCCTATTTTCAAAGTTAGCATGTCTAGGAAATACCACGCTTTCGCCCTATTTTCAACCTGTGCAAAACATAAAAAAAGAAACTTGAAGATAAATAAAAATTGTTTGTTAACGACAAAAGAAATCATAACTCCACGGTGTTGCTGGTTCAAAGTTAGGACATTTAGATTTAATACAATTTCTAAAACCCACTATACATATGTATGGACTTACAGTGCGCAAGCACACTGGTAAAGAATAGTGATACTGGTAGATTACACGAAAGAGACTTGTGGAACGCACTTGCCATTCTGAATTCCAACATCTTTTAACTACTCATCAAAGCCTGAAAATTTGGTCATCGCGGTGTCAACTCTTCTTCAAACTACACTATTCTTAAATTAAAACTTTATCTACAATATTTTTCAGTCTAGTGTGTATCATCATTTTAGATGATTCATTTTAAAACTTTTTCTCAAAAAGAAGTTTATTAAAAAAAAAACTCAAGGACTACATTGAACCAAAGAAGGGGAGAAATAAAATCAATTAATAGTTCGGACGTAAGACACGCAGAAATTACTATCAATAAATAAATGAGACCAAAAACGAACAGAAATTATATTGAATAAGTGAGTCAAACTTAAAAATCCATAATAGCTGACTCTCAATTTAAAATTACAACAAACAGTTTTCCTAACATCAAACTAATCAACTTAGTTAAATGAACTTTCAAAATAAATGTCTATATTAACTGTTTGTTTTGTGTGGACTATTTGACTCTTTAGAAACAACTACGCCACTGTGCGGCATTTCTGCCTCTGGTTGTAAATAGTATAATATTTCTGATTTTATTTCAGCGATGATAAGTTACAACGTCATTGTAGGCGACACCCTTACAAAAGTATTTAACTATTACTTGGATAGTAAAAGAGATTCAATCTGGTCAGATAGAAACTTCATTGTCGCTGTAGCAACTGTGGTCTTAACTCTGCCATTGTCATTAAAAAGAGGAATGTCAAAACTTTCAAGTGCATCAATGGTTTCCATGATTTTGACGATTTTTATTATGGTGATAATCTTCGTAAGGATGAAAACTTATCAAGTTTTGATGTAAGTGAACAATTCAACTCTGAAAATTTATATATCTTAAGAACGATTCACATGCGTACTTAGTTGGGCGTCAATGTTTAAGCATAATGATTACCACCCAATCATAATTTGCTTCCTCTCTTATAAGCAACACTGGCTTCTCCAAAGCGATGATGGCTAAAAAACAGATATCCGACTAACTAAAAGGGCTAACGGTGTTTTAGAAAACATTTTATAAAAGTTTTTTAGGCGTGAAAGCATGGCTTTTGAATTTGGAACAGAAAGAAGAAATCTAAATTCAATGGTTTCGAATTGTAGGCTTTCGAAAATGGAAGGGTTTAAGTTTTCGAGAAATTTGGAAAATATTTATAAAATATTTCCTGGCAATAATATGCGAGTAAAAAGCAACTCATGACAATAGTGGCTAAAATTTAAGAAAAAGGAAGTTTTAGTAATAATATATATTCGTCAAGAGATGGCTTTTCCTGGTACAAAATGCAATCGAGGAGAAACAAGATGGGAAAACTGAAAAAAAACTTATAATCGGGGGCAGACACAAAAAGAACGTTACGCTTCTCACAGTCACTTATATGTTTCAAAAAACTTACTAGTTTCACCATTATATAAAAAATCATAAGGTTTAAAGGTACCCCATAACAAAAGTGTGCAAAACATAATTATTTATACTTATAATCAAGATGTTCAGGATTTTTCAAAACTCGAGGAAACAATTTTATTTACAATCTTGCCAGTTTCAACGGTCAAATAGTCATTTAAATTATGAAAAGCGTTAACTTTGAGGATCCCATCTTAGAACTTAGAAAAGTTTGTTGAAACTTCGAATTTGAAAATACCTTTATTTTCAAAGGCCCAGGGCTTATAAAATTATTTCGACAAGAATAGTGTGTTTCAGACGATATAAAATAAAGATTGAAGCAAACGGAAGATTTTTGGCCAAGGTCAGTCTTCCAGATAATATTAAATCATCAAAATACGTCAAAACTTAGAGAAAACCAATACCTTGAGAATGGTACCGGAGATGTTTGGTCTGGTAACCTTAAAATTCTTATCCAATGGTTCTTGACTCTCCAGTTCAGCAAAGCTGTAGTTGAGAGATTTTACCATCACAATTTTATTTAGTAAGTAAAAAGAAAAACCTCAGACTGTTTTACCATCACAATTGTCTTGTGAAGAGTTAAACCAGCTACAATGTCCGTTACACGCTTTGAAGTCTTAAATGTAAAAAAAGAACAAAGTGCCAAAGGCCAATAAGATTTCAAGAAGAGGCCGCTGCACTGTTATCCGAGCCCCAGTATTTTTCTGCAAAGTGATTTATTGTCACCTTTCGTTAAAAGAAAAAAATCCTCATCGTAGTTATTACCTTTTTTAAGAGAGAATTTATGATTCCTCCTCCTTTGGAATTCCACTATTTTATGAAAAACTTTATCTCTCACTTAGAGAGTCCTGTTGATCGTGTTGAAAAGCGAGCCGCGTGAGGATGGGGACAGCCCTTTCATCATAACGAATTAAGAGCGATGCGTTGAGGAGAGGACCAGCACTTTACCCTCCAACCGGATACGATCATTTACGCTTTGTTTTAATCTAACCTCATGTGTCAGGCGGCACTAAGAGTTCCCTTCTTTACAAAACTTAATGACACAATCCTTTCAATATTTTCTTTTTCCACTTTGGGACAACTGACGTTAATAGGGCTCTTTTTATCCCTCACAAAATAGAGAGTAATTTTTTTTTTACTAAATTTGAAATGTTTCTTTTTCGTGTCATAATTTTCATTTTTTAAGATTATTTGCTTTCTAACCAGGATGATCGAAAGGCAAGCATAAGGAAGCAGGTAGGGTTTTATAGCCCCTTTCTGATACCTCAAAAAAAAATTAATGATAATATATAATTAAAATGCTAATCATCTGACGACATTAGAACATTCGTGACATTTTAGTTTGCTATTGAGAAAACCCTGATTTTTGGGACTTTTAAATTCCCATTATATCCCCTCTTTTAAGATGTATATATGTAATATACTGGACACCAAATCCTTCAATCTGAGCAATTTCTGTATTTTTATTTTTTAAGTAAAATGACATTCTAGTATTTTAGCGTGCGGAGGGACCTAGTTGCCCTCCATTTTTTGGTCACTGAAAAGGCCCACTAGAACACTTTAAGTTATATCCTTTTTTTCTTGGATAAGGGGGCAATGAGTGCCCTCCCCGATATCTAGGACCAATCGGCGTCAGATAAGCGAGTCAACCCCTGGGATGAAGTCTAAGTAGTTACACAGTATTTACTATTAGGAATTCATGTTTATTTTAGTTTGAATTCATGACTAATTGCAATTACGCTTATTTTTTTAGGATAATCTCTTCAGTCATGCTATAAATATCTTTTCGTTCTATGTTTGATTACTGATAATAAAATCAAAAAACAAGAGTTTTTCAACGGGTGAAAGTAAGGAGCAACATTTAAAACAAGTTTTTTGAAAAACGAACAGAAATTACTTACGTATTACGTATATGAGGGCGCTCGCCCCCTAGTCAATACCTCGCTTTTTATGTTAAAGTTCAAATTTTGTTCGACTCACAAATCCCTGAATCTTGAAGGCCGTTTAATTAGAATAGATAGCTTTTTTGAAAGTACTAAAAAAGAACTAGGGGGCAAAGCACCTCATATACGTAATAATTTCTGCTCGTTTTAAGTTTTAATGTTGCTCCTTAATTTCAGTTGAAAAAAACTTGTTATTCTTATTTAATTTCTGATCGTTTTTTAAATAATGCTGGGAATTTGGCACCCCTTTCATAGAAACGTCCCTTCCTCAAGGAAACGTCCTCCATGGAAAGATCCTCCCACGTAACCCCCTCCTCTAGCTCCCCACCAGAGAAAATCCCTCCTGAAAACGTCTGTATACTTCCCAATAACCAATACTATATGTAAGCAATGGGCAAAGTTCATAACTTGCAGCCCTTACCCCGGGAACTGTGGGGGACTAAGTCATCCTCAAAGAAATATTTACTAAATTTTCAACTATGCTGAACAAATTGGCTATCTCAAAAAATTTTGATTGGGTGACTTTGGGAATAAAATGAGCGTGGGAGGGGCCCAAGTTGCCCTCTAATTTTTTTGGTCACTTAAAAAGAACACTAGAACTTTTACTTCCCGTTCGAATGAGCCCGCTCTCGATATTCTAGGACTAGTGAATTGATACGATCACTCCTGAAAAAAAAACACGCATCCGTGACCTTTCTTCTGGCAAAAAATACAAAATTCCACATTTTTGCAGATAGGAAATTGAAACGTCTACAGTAGGGTTTTCTGTTACACTGAATATGACGGTTCGATTTTATTTAAGATTTTATCACTTTTAGGGGGTGTTCCCCCCTTTTTTCCAAAAATAAGGCAAATTTTTTCAGGCTCGTAACTTTTGATGGGTGAGACTAAATTTAATGAATGTTATATATTTGAAATCAGCATAAGAATCCAATTCTTTCGATGCATCTACTGGTATCAAAATCCCGTATTTTAGAGTTTCGGTTACTATTGAGCCGGGTCACTCCTTACTTACAGTTCGTTACCACGAATTGTTTGATATTGTACCAATTTATACGCGTCTTAAGTTTTGAATTCACTATCTACTTTGGGTGCTAATGATGTGGACAACGTTCTTCGCTGGAAAAAAAAACCCAAACAATAGCCTGGGAAAGATGGTGAGCAACATGATAGACATGTTTGAATTCGAGGTTTTACGTCAATTCTATGATAAAACTATTCGTGCTATGATCAAATGGGAAACAGCACGATATGCTTTTCAAAATGGCAACATCAGCTTCACATTGAGCTTTGAAGAATTTGATAATTTCGTTTGGAGATTGTGACACTATCAGGATATCATTGCCTTCCCAGTGAAAGAATGTAAAAGTCCTGGTCAGACGACCTAGTCATTCCTATGAGTGGACAAGTCATGGACAACAACAGATTTCTGAAGATAAAGAAAAATCTACAATTTGCAAATAATAATGAACCCCAGGAAAGGGACAAAATAGCTAAAACAAGGTCACTTTTAGATGCCATGAACACTGAACTTTAGCAAACTTTCCATGGCCGAACAAACGGTGTTTTTTTTTTTTTTATCTTCACAGGTAAAAAGTGTTTATTCAAGGAAAACCGATTTGGTTTCGATAGCCTTTTCATAAATATCCCCACAGAACCAATTTCTACAGTGGGTGAGCAATGAGTGAGGAACAGCCAGCAATATCCCTTGATCCAAAGGTGGTCTTAAATCTGTTGTTAAAGAGACATCCCATTATGAAGTCTTCTTTGATAATTTCTTCAAAAGCCATGATCTTCTCACACAGCCTCACTTGCAAGGATTTCGATACCACAGTCAGTGTATGTGAACACTGCTTGAAGGATGTTGTCTCGAAGAAACCAGAGTTATAGAAAAGAAGGAGCGTGGTTATTATGACTAGAGGTCGGATCGAGTAGTTTTGGCTATAAAGCAGAAGATTATACATCTCTTTGTGTAGCAACAAACTACGACTGTATAGAGTCGCTTCGCCAGGGGAAAACGCAGTTTTGTTTACCAGATCAAGACCTACGGTCGATGTAGTTGTTAAAGTTCCGGGCTTCCACAGATTTACTCTCTGAAATCAACCACTCATAGTACTTATGACAGCAGAAAAGTAGGATCAATACCACAAATGCAAAATCACTCATAAAATAATTTACTTAAAATCCATTTTTTTTTTCAGAACTAGTTTGACATTAAACAAATATTTTTATCCTTGCTTAATCGTTTCCGCTAATGCATCCAATTAAAGGTTGTTAGTAACTTCTACTTGGTTAATGAAAGGATGTTCCTTCTGTCTCTCACGTTAACAATATCTTTGTATTTAATCATTATACTCATATTAAATCGTCGGAATAGATTAAAGCAGCCACGGACGTTTCACGCTAAAATGATAAGCCACTTGTGAGTTTCTCTCAAAGAATCACATTAAGCATGTAATTGCATTCCACGTTCACACTTTGTCTCACTCTGTCTTTTTGTCCGCCATAAATCCTTCTCTGTGACTATTGATCTCTTGAGTATTTCACGGCCATTATAGTCAATTCATAAAGGGGGATCATTCTATTTATTCGAAGTTAAGTGATTCTGCTAATGATCTAAGCCTAGATTTCTTTGTAATGTGTTTCCTAGTTCCCGCTTGACAAAGAGGGAAATCTTAAATGGGATATTGCATAGAAAGCAACAATATTATATTTAGTTCTGTATTATAGAGAAATTCACGTGAAGTAACTTATTTTTTTAGTTTTCGAAGTAAAGCATCAAAAAGATTTTTTGATGTGATGATAATAAAATTGAAAACAAAGAAGTAAGATCAAGTATAGGCTGCTGTACTCATTCGCTTCAATGACTTCTTGAAAATAAAATAGGCTGTACAGGTATGCTCATTCTACCCTTAGAAACTATTTGTACTAGATAATGCATGCTTCAGAATCATGTTAAGTGCACTTATCGTGCCGCTAATATATTGTTTCGTGAGCAGCAAGGAAGCATGAGGAAAAGGTTTTTTCTGAAATGAGGCCACACCTTGCTAGGTGTCTTTTCCTTACCTATTTGAATGCGTCCCAAAAGGCATAAAATATCATTCAGCAACTATACAAAGATTGCAATAATCTTGTTAGGTATTATATATGGTTTGTACTTACTTACTTGTACTTGTAGCAGGACTCAAGCATCTCCGCTCTCCCTGGTGTCCAGTAGCTTCGTCATTGTAGTAAGCCAAGAGTCTCTTTCGTTTGTGAGGTGCTCAATCAGATCGAGCCAGAACTTTTTCCCATCTTCGTCCATACTTCTTGAAGCCATTGATTGGGTCTAGGTCAGTCTTGATACAGGCGAGCCTCGTTTTCTTTTGTCCTCCAAGTCGCTTTTTCCATCCCGAAAGACGTGTACATCAGAGGGCCTTATTGACAAAGGTGTCGTGTGGGCGGCGAAGTGTATGGCCGAACCATCGGAGTCTTCTTTGTTTAATTATAGTGGCCAAATCAGAAGGCTGATAGCAGATTTTGCGGAGTTCGACATTGCTGACACGATCACGGAGTTTAGTGCCAATGATTCTCCTTAAACATGAATGGTCAAATACGTTGAGGGCTTGAATGTCGGATGCTTTCATAGTCCATGTCTCACAGCCGTATAGTAAGACAGACCGAACAAGGGCCTGGTAAATCCTTATTCTTGTCTTCAGACGAACATTTTTCTTGTTCCATAGAGAGTGATCTAGCTGGGTGAAGACTCCAGTTGCTGAAGTAATTCTTGACTGTATTTCTGATGTGCATCCTCCTATTGGGCCTAGCAGAGAGCCTAGGTACTTAAATTCACGTATTTCGTCTATGGGTGACTGTTCTAGTAAAATTGGGGGGTCTTGAGATGATATACCGGACGCCATGACTTTTGTCTTCAGGGAGCTTATTTTCAGGCCGACCAGAGAGGATTCTTCAGCTACCTTCGATAGTATAGATTGGGCTTCTGGACGAGATTCAGCTAACAAGCAAATATCGTCGGCGTAGTCCAGATCGGTGATCACAAAATTGGGACTTACTTCAACGCCTGAAAAATTCGTCATTGATCTGGTCATAATCCAGTCGGTCACGAAATTAAATAAGATGGGAGACAATATACATCCCTATCGGACGCCAAAATCAATTTGGAACATCGAGGAGAGTTCTCCACCGATCTGAATTTGAGCTCGCGTGTGCTGGTAGTATGCTTGGATAAGTCTGACAATCTTACCTGGTACTCCTTCCTCTGTCATGGCCTTCCAGATTCCATCCCTTAGAACAGAATCAAAAGCTGTAATAAAATATATGAATAGAGACACTGTTTGGTTTCTGGTGTTTTGCCCTTTGTTCAGGGGTTTGTCTTAAAACGAATAGTTGGTCAATTGTTCCCATGCCTGGGCGGAATCCCGCTTGATTGGGCCTTGTCTTTGCGTTGCGCTGGATACGAAAACGATTATGTAGCACTATGACAAATATTTTTGCGGCAATGCATATGAGAGAAATCCCGTGATATCGAGGGATTATTTATGGTTTGCTAAGGTATTATTTGTTAAGCAGCAAGGAAACTTGATAAAAATGTTTTATTCTGTAATGAGCACCTGTCATGTTAACCAATTGGGTTTTTCACTTTCAAAGCTGCATCAGTATTTTTTTTTTTTTTTTTTTTTTTTTTTCAAATGAATCGAATTATCATCAACAACATAAAAATAAACCTGTAGGACAAATGTACGACGCTCACTTTATTGCATGGAAATATTTGACTAAGCGTGAAATATAGCTTCTGACGGGGTGCCACCTCCCCTCTTATTGTGAAAACATTTGGGTGTTGCATTTAAGAACGCGTTTGCATGCTGAGCCGCACATAGGTTAGAGAGGAAGGGAGTTACCCAAGGATAAGATTTTCCAAAGAGCCCTAATTCAAGCACACCTGCATGATTTCGATAAGTTGGAGGAGGTGAGATTATTTGAAGCTAATTGAACTTTATTTCTATCTTTCATTGATTAGCAACGCTTCGTGACAACAAAGGTCATCATGCTTGAATAAAAATGATATTTCTTGCGGTTGTTGATTTTAATGAAAGGATCATTATATATTCATTTGCTTCTGTTTCCTGAATAAACAACTGAGTTAAAAGGATAAGTATCTGCCAGAGCCATTCCTGGTGCATAGGACGTCGAATCGACGTTTCAGTTGCCGTTTTTTTTTCTGGCTTGTCTCCGAAACAACTGGAATTGCCAACTTGCAATCTTTCGTGTTTTTTGCACTCTTTTTTTCACCATAGCACGGTTTCACTCAAAGGACGGGGAAAACTACTTCTTTTTGCAAATTTTTGGCTGAAATGACTCTTTTTTGCACTCATTTAAGAAATGTTGAAATAAAAGTTCGTGCAAAATAAAAAACTTCAAAGTAAATTATTTAAGTGCAAAGGATAGAACTGCTAGCTGGTATGATCTTTGTTATCTCTGCCCTGCCTTGCTCCAGTCCTCCAGTCGTCTTTCCAGCATTTCCAACCATTTAAGGAGAATTATATTAAAGTCATATTAAATAGTGAAAACGTGGAAAGTTGAAATTAAGATTTAATAACCATCGATTTGGTCTGGCTTCTCGCTCAGACACCAGCTTCAGTTAACATAGGAAAGACTACCAGGTGAGATTTTAGACCAGACAGTTAAACTCGATTTCCGTAGGTTGCTAAGGGGCCATTGTGCTGGTTGTTATAATTTTGATCAATGTGTTGTTTTTTTTTGTTTTTTTTCTTTACCTCAAGTAGTGCCAAACAGTATGAGGATTGGTAGTGAACACTACTGGTATCCGTCGGAGAATCGAGTTTCTTTTTTTTGTTTGTTTCGTCTTTTTTTGTTTTGTTTTTTGTTTAAAAGATGTGACGATGTTAAGCTGAAAGGAGATAGTGCCTGACTAGCCTGGATGACCAGGCTTCTTGAAGTTTGTAAATATTTATGTAAATAAAGTGATTTCTCTTCAAAAAAAAAAAATACAATAAATCAACGGCTGTTTGGCACAATCATTCTTCTTGGATATGGAAAAGTAAGTATGCAGTAAAGTGATGGAGAAGCAACGACCAAAACAAACCTTTTCAATTTTTACTTTGGAACTTAAGATAAAATAAAGAATTTGGTTTATTAGTTTTATTATGATTTGTAGAACTCTGTAGTTATTGATGGGCTCCGACGCCTCCTCGATTGGTCTTGCAAATACATCGAAATGAAATGTTAGGAACTTTTTTACAAGCTATTGATGTTATTTGACACAATAGAAAGTTTGAATTTGCACTTCAGTGTTGTTTAGATAAAATACCCAGAAAGACTATTTTCTCTGATGCATGTGATCTAAAATGCCCCTTTATTAAAATTCTTGTCTCATTCGCACTATTTCATGCTTATTAATATACTCAAACTTAGTATACTTAAGGCAGTACATTCCCGAACAAGCAGCTATACACTTTTTTTGGAATGTACCTGGGATACTACACATTTGAGATAAAAATTGAAAAGAAATTTATGAGAAAAAGAAAGAAGGAGAAAATCCTGTAGAGGAAGAAAAGGAATTATTTTATACCACTAAGAGAGTGTATACCAGTTTTTTGTTGCGAAGTTACGGTACTTGACTTGATTGCACTGAGATCAGCTATAGTTTACGACTAGTTGCTTGGACTTCTAATATTTCGTTCAAAACATTTGGACAAATTGGAGACAAAACTTTATCTAAATATTTTATCAAGTCAGCTATAGACAGTTAAAGGTCCAAGCGATCAAAATTAACACATGCAAATTCCTAGCATCTAAATCAAAATCTGGAGGTTCCTTTAAGTAGGATGCCCTCTTTGGACTTTTTATTTTAAATAAGTTTGAAAAATTGAAGAGTAATATATTTAATGATCGTAGGACAACTTATAATTATTTCCAAATGGCGTAAGAGTGCTCAGAACGCTGAAAGAGAATGCGCGCGCAGCTATTTTTGACTTGTACTCTTTTCGAGCGAGAATTACTCAAAGATAAAAATATGAACCTTTGCGAAACAATCGTAAGCCCAAGAGTTTTCTTAGGTTACAACGCTTGGAAATTGTAACGAAAAATGTAGCAGTCAGAAAAATCATGGCATGTGAGACTCAAAAGCCCGAGAAAAGAGAGCTTACAAGAGCGACTCAAAATCTATAAAGTTGGGCTCTTATTCAGAGGTGAAGCTTGGTTATGAGTTTGGAGGAGAGGGATATAAGGAATGTGCCAATAAAATCGTTCAGTGTGCCGACAAACACATAGGCTAAATTAAGACCTCTAAAGTTCCAAGACGTCGGCACGCAGTGCGGAAGCCTTGGAACTTTTTTTTTGGGGGGGGGGGGGGGTAAAATATTACTACTTCTAATAACAAATTACCGCAGCACCAAGCCACCTGAGGTCAAAACAGCTAGGCACGCTCCTCCTCCAGCCTAATCTATTCAAAGCCCTCCTCCTAATTTTTGATTGGTAACTCTTTTTGTATTATGTGAGCTTCTTTATGATTCTTCATTGGGGAACCAGTTAGATATTAACGTCAGTACTGTTTTAATTTATTTTTCTATTTTTAAGTCCAGAAAGCTACACAGAATGGACCCTCTTTGGAAGAAGCATAACAGAAGCAGCAGGAATAATGACATTTGGTAAAAAAAAAATTAAACTTATCTATTTTTACTAGGTTATATATATTACAAAAAAAAAAATATATAATCAAACCTGCACAAGACGGCTTAAAGTCTTTTGCCCTACAAAGGAGTAAAGCTTTTAAAAATGTTGTTAAAAAAATATACGATGTACTAAACAAACAATCAATTGCATCTAAACTAAAAACTTTTATAATAAGAAATTCAGGTACTTTTATGTTAAACGCACTCTTTTATATAGTGCTAGTTTGGTTAATGCTAATGTAATAAAATAAAAATAGGATGAATATGTAATAGTTTAGAAACAAATTTGGGCTATATATTTGCACATTAGGGGGTGGGGGTGTGGGGAGTAAAGCATAGCATATATTAAATACGTAACCTAACCTAACCTAGGTACCTTTTTCTCCCCCTAAACCCTAAAAAACAAACAGTTTAAATATCGTCAACGCATTGAAAACCGCGCTAAGCATTCATTACTGTACAACAGTGTCTTGAATTAACCCATACAAAACGGTTTTTCTATCGCGTCTCCAGTTTGACATATATAAAAGAGTGCGTTTAATATAAAAGTACCGAAATTCAGTAAAAAAAAGAATAGTTGCGTAGTCGTAGGACTTGTCACTATCTTTGGGGAAGAGTATCCTTAACTAAACATTTGGTTGCTATATATTAATTATTTGAAAAAAAAAACTACGTTTTCTAAAGAGTTAAAGAGGCTGAGTTACGAGGTCGAACCTTAAAACGTACAGGGATTAGGAGGCACAGTTGGGGGACTGCGCCCCCCCAAACCCCCGCTTTCGCAGCCTTTAAATAAAAAAAATTCTTTAAACTGAAAGTAAGGAGCGACATTAAATCTTAAAACGAACAGAAATTATTCCGTATATGAAAGGGGCTGTGCCCTCCTCAACGCCTCGATCTTTACGCTAAAGTTTGACTTTCTCACAACTCTTTTTTTTAAACAATAATAACTTTAGCGTAAAAGAGTGAGGCGTTGAGGAGGGTACAGCCCCTTTCATATACGGAATAAATTTCTGTTCGTTTTAAGATTTAATGTCGCTCCTTACTTTCAGTTTAAAGAATTTTTTTTATTTAAAGGCTGCGAAAGCGGGGGGTTTGGGGGGCGGCAGTCCCCCCAACTGTGCCTCCTAATCCCTGTACGTTTTAAGGTTCGACCTTGTAACTCAGCCTCTTTAACTCTGTAGAAAACGTAGTTTTTTTTCAAATAATTTCTGCACGTTTTTGTACAGTTTATTACTTATTATTGCTTGACTAACTGTTAGCTGATCGTGTCAGGAGTTAAAGTTAGGGGGCTGCCACCCCCCAAACCCCCCGCTCTTGAACATTCTTGTGTTAAGGCTTTTAATTCCTGAATACTCAAATCACGTCGTACAGGGTGCCTCCTAATCCCTGTACGTTTTAAGGTTCGAACTTGTGACTCAGCCTCTTTAACAGCCCCCAACTGTGCCTCTTAATCCCTGTACGTTTTAAGGGTCGACCTTGTAACTCAGCCTCTTTAACTCTTTAGAAAACGTAATTTTTTTCAAATAATTTTAAAAAGAAACTGAGTTTCTTTTTAAAGTTTAAATTCATTATATAAAAAAATTGCTCTGACGGTGAATCGAACCGGGTTTTCCGCCTGACAGTCTGGAGTATCAAACGCTGGACTAAACAGACACAATTGTAATTGTTTTTTAGTAAATGGAAGCTATTTTCGACGCAAGCAAATTCCCACGAAACTTGATATTTGGTTTTTTGGAAAACAGGGAAGGAGTGATCAGATTGAGCTGAAATTTCGAGGATAAGCTCTCAGGCCCCAGGAAAGCTTATCCTCTAAATTTCAGCCCGATCAGACAACGTTAAAGGGGGGTTGTGGTGGGAAAAATTAACATGGGCTATTATAGGAAAACGAGGTTTTTCGTAAATGTAAATTCGGGGGATAATTTTTTCGGTCTGAAAATATCAAAAGGCCCTAACAGGTCGAATTCTGCTTCGAATGAGTTCTCATTCACCCGGATCAGTTGCCAACTGTGGGCCTGTAGGCGTAGCTAAGAAAAAAAAAGAAATGATGAATTTTAAGTGGCTATATTTGGTTTTTTGAAAACAGGGAAGGAGTGATCGGATTGAGCTGAAATTTCGAGGATAAGCTCCCGGGCCCTAGGAAAGCTTAACCTCTCTAAATTTCACCCCAATCGGACAACATTAAAGGGGGGCTGTGGTGGGAGGGTCGAAATTCCGGCCCAGTTTACCCCATGAAGATAAAGTCGGAGGAGGATGAAATTTTGCAAGTTTCTTAGTTTGAGCTTGGGCTACAAAATGCAATTACCGCCGTCTCTCTCTGCGACCTCTAGGACCTGAAATCGCTTAACATTGTGGTGGGTCGCCCCTCTTATAGAGGCACAAGTGTGCCTCCTTGATTTTTCTAGTTCATGCTTTTCTATTTGTACTTTCCCCTCTTCCTATGTATAGTTTTGGGGGGGGGGGGGTCTTGTATTTCTTGGAACATTATTCCAGGTTCGAATTATTAGTTTTTAAGGTTTTATTTTATTGTCTCGTTGAAATACTGTTTTTTAACTTTATTTTTACCGCCTCTTTTCATTCTTTTTTTTACTTTTTTGGAAAGGTAATGTCATCTAAGAGGTTTTGACCGTCAATTAGCTTGGCGTATCTTTAAAAGCCCTGTGCACTCTTCACATATTCAAGATTTGAAAGGTTAATCTCGGTAAGGTAGCCCGAAGTTAATTGTGTGTGGCGGGGGGGGGGGAGCAGGAACTCCTATTCGTCAAAATTACCTATGAAAAAGACACTCCTAAATTTTGTTTCCTACGGATGATCGATGGCTGCTGAAACCCTTCCTTATACTTACGTATTTATTTTCCTAACCTACATGCAGGGTGTCGTTTGGGGGTGGCAAGGGGGGCAGTGCCCCCCCCCCCCAATAATGTGGAGAAAAAAAATATTATACATCCCTTACCCTTTGACTATCCAGATATGGACCGCTCTTACCCCCCCCCCCCTCAATAAAAATGCTGGAGATTCGCTCCTGCCTACATGTAGAGGGATAAATTCCGTTTGTGCTTCCACTAAAGTGCATCAAGTGTTATCCCTAAGGCAAGGTGAGCAGAAAAAGAGACGATTCTCACTTTCTTTATTTTTAACTTTTACCCAAAAAAACTGGTATCTGGTACCCTAAGAGAAATATCAGAGCTACTTTCTCTTCCTTTTCTAATACTCTGTCAATATCATCTCAGTGTTTCTGCCTTTTCATACGATTTTTGAGAGACAGACAAATATATCAGATATGACTTTCTAATACAAAGTCAACGGCGATTCATCTAGGTTAAATCCCAATTAAGATCAAGTAAAAGACCAAGTCTAAGACTCCCTAAAATACCAAGTTCAATCCCATTTAACTTTAAAGAACAAAATTCATGGGAACACCATTATCATGAATAAGGGAGGCAGGTGATTACCGTACTTTTCAGTTCCTAGTTCTAACAGTTAAGCTCAATTATTTCTATTTTGTTGTTTTTTTTATTCGCAAACATATGTTAAAACTTTGGTGTCTCTCCTCTGGTGTGTGCAGTAGCATCAGTTATGGAGAGGTAGGATTAGCCCTTCCCTTTCTCTCGACTTACCCCCCCCCCCCGCACTCCTCAATTTTTCAAAACACCTTTTTTGTGTTTCATTGAAAAACCTATTTTTGCATTTTCATTAGAAAAATCGAAAAAAAAAACGAAAATTGCCCGCCCCCTCTGGATTCTCTCTACACTTCCCTCTACATTTTTGTAGATTTTCATCAATTGCATGAATATTAGTATTTCAGAGTTGATTTTACACTTTATATAATTCTGTTTTAGCCTTTATGTGTCATCACAGCACATTTTTTGCTGGTTGGCTCTCTTCAAGATCCTACTCCTGTTCGTTGGAACCAAGTGACTCACACTTCAGTTATAGTTTCTACCCTTATCCACTCACTCTTTGGCATTGGTGGCTACCTCACATTTTTTTCACTTTCACAAGGTATGATGCAGATGTTGCAAATAATTCAGAGGTTATATATATATATATATATATATATATATATATATATATATATATATATATATATATATATATATATATATATATATATATATATATATATATATATATATATATATATATATATCTATATATATATATAGATATATATATATATATATATATATATATATATATATATATATATATATATATATATATATATATATATATATATATATATATATATATATATTATATATATATATATATATATATATATATATATATATATATATATATATATATATATATATATATATATATATATATATATATATATATATATATATATATATATATATATAATATATATATATATATATATATATATATATATGTATGTATATATATATATATATATATATATATATATATATATATATATATATATATATATATATATACATGTATATATATATGTATATATATATATATATATATATATATATATATATATATATATATATATATATATAAAGATTTATTATTATAATGGAATGGGGTTTTTACCTTTAATTAATCTTAGATATTTCATCCCTTAATAATGTTGTCCTTCATGTAGACGGACCCAGCTTTAACTAAAGTGAAATATACAGAAGGAACCATATGACCAACGACCAAATATAATGAAAATCTAATAAGAACCTTAAGTTATTTACAAGGGTACTCTCCGCCCTTTGTTATTACTTAATCAATTTTTAATTAAATCACATCTCTTAATTAATCAGAAAGGATCCCAGGGTTACCTCGAACTATCAGTAAGGCTCAAACCTTAATAAATCAATTGGTAAGTGTTCAAAGAGAAAATATCGCTCTAAATAAAATTAGGGCTAAAGGGGCTCATAAGATTTAATTGTTAAATTATTTAAAATAGGATCTTTTGCGTTGCACCAACCAACAGAAATGTTTTACAGTTTAACCACTTTATCTAAGTATTACATTCAAAGGAATTTTAGAAAGGCTAGTGGTAGCTTATATCCTAGTTAAAGAGAAGTTCACTTACTCATTTGCACTTTACTGAAAAAAATATAAATTTTTTTACTTTTATAACTTTAATAAATCAAATAATATTAACATTTTGATTACTAAATATCAGTATATGTATGGTAAAGTGACAATGCACATTCATTTGTATCTTTTTCAGTAAAGTGCAAATTATGTTCTGGCCTTGGGAAGGCATAGGGGTTTTGAGCCCAACTTATGTTAATTTCTGCTCGTTTTGAGTCTAACTCGGTTATTTATTGTAATTTCTGTTTGTTTTGGGTTTCATTTATTTATCGATGCTGATTTGTGATAGTTTTACGCTTGGTAGATTATTTCATTTTATTTTTGCTCATTTTTTGTTTAATAGAGTTCTTTACTTTTCTTTGAAGAACTTATTTTGTGGAAAAAGTTTTTTAAAAATTAATTTCGGTTCGTTTTATATTGACATAGTCTTTTCAGAGAAAACGAAAAAATACTTTAAATTTTTTCGTTTTTTTAAGAATTTATAATTTGGCCTGCTATTTGTGTGCTGTAGAAAAATTTTCAACAATTTTTAACAACATACACCCTCTTAAAAATCTGAACACAAATAGCAGTGTTTAATTTAGTTTCATACCTCCTCTAGATGACCTGAAATAGAAAACTTGATACCATTCGTAAAAAAATCTGTTTACTTTCTTTGATAGCTTGGATACACTTACGCTATTTTGATTTGGTTAAATTTTAAGAGCAGAAGCAGCCCCGAAAGTTTGAACATAATACCCTCAGTCGTTCTTGAGATACCGCTGAGATACTTTATTGGGAATTAGCATTAACCAATGCGTTTTGATTTAATCTTATGGACACATTTAGTTTTTAAACATAAAGTCAAATGGGAGGGTGGGCGTGGGAGGGGGATTAGTTTCCCTCCAATAACTTTCGACTATTAAAAAAGGGCATCATCCCTTTCTATTTTCAATCGAATGAACCCTTTTCGAAATTCCCACGACAACTCCTTCGATACAAAGTGCCTTGTCTAAACAACAAAAAAAAAACAAAAAAACTAATACATTATACCCATATCGATCTTTACTATAAAAATGTCAAGCCTTCCAATCACTTTTGACTATTAAAAAGGGCACTAGAGTAGTATTGGTACAATCTAAGAGACGGGGGTAATAGGAAATTACTGTGTCAATCTAAGAGACGGGGGTAATAGGAAATTACTGTGTACAATTAAAGAGAGAAGACGGGTAGGAAATTACTACAGTACAATGACCGGATTCAACCTACCATGAAAATTCGTGCTGTTCACGAAACCATGGTTTTGGAGTTAAATAACATGTTTTCTGATAGAGTCATTCACATATCTAATGTTAAACATGATTCTTCATTATGGTATGATTATAGGCGTTGACAGAAATGAAAATGGTAAACCATCTGAGGGAATGCTAACTCCTATTCAGAGATACATATATTTTTTTTATTTGGGAGATTCTCAACTGTGTTCGGTATAATACACAACTACCATTTGAACAGTGTTGTAAGATCCCCTACCCCAACCCCAAGGACCCCCTCCCCCAACTTTTTGCCCCTCCCCCCCCCCAACTCCTGCCCCAAACCCCCCTCCCTAACCCCCTGCTAACCCCCCTCCAACCCTCCTCCCTAAGACCCCCCTCCCTCAGCCCCCCCCCACACTTTTTTTTTAACATGATATATTTTTTAACTTTATTTTTTACATCTCTTAGAATGACATGTTACATACTTACTACATAAAAAATCATATTTAATATTTTCCGAACTCAAAATGAGAATCATATAGAAATGTTAGTCGTGACTTTAACTAATAGAAAAATAATGTTTGTAGTGACCATTTTTTTGAACAGTTTTTTGAGTTTTTTTCAATTTTTTTTTTTACATGACTAAAAATCAGCACTCAACATGTTCCATCTACAAATTATTTTCACGAGGAAAAAATAAAAAAATCAATATAGAAAATTCACAAAAAAAAAACAACATGCAATAAGTTTCACGAACAGAAAACCATCAAGCAACAAGTTCCTTGAACAAAATCAGTTTCACGAGGAGAAAAATCAGTTTACACATTTCGCGAAGAGAAAAAAGCAACATGCAACAAGTTTCACGAACGAAAAAAAAAAATCAATGTGCAAGTTTCTCAATCAGAAAAGTCAACATGCAACAAGTTACACGAACCAAAAAAATATGCAACAAGTTCCATTAACAAAATCAGCATGCAAAAGTTCCTTGAACAAAATCAGTTTCACGAGGAGAAAAATCAGTGTACGAGTTTCACAAAGAGAAAAAAAAATAAACATGCAACAAGTTTCACGAACAAAAAAAAACAGTCAGCACACAAAAAAAAAAGTCCACGATCAAAAAAATATGCATGCAGTATGTTCCATGAACAAAATTAGTTTCAGGAGGAGAAAAAAATCAATGTACATGTTTCACGAAGAGAAAAAATCAACCTGCAACAAGTTTCACGAAAAAAAAAACCCAGCAAGTAACAAGTTCCACGAAAAAAATAAACAATCAGCACGCAACAACTTCCATTAATAAAACCAGTTTCACGAAGAGAAAAATCAATTTACAAGTTTCGAGAAGAGAATAAAAAAAATCACACTGCAACACGTTTCACGAACAAAAGATCATCACTCAACAAGTTCCACGAACATAAATCAGCGTGCAACAAGTTCCATGGACAAAACCAGTTTTCTCAATAACTAAAATCATTGTAGAAGTTTCATGAAGAGAAAAATCAACATTTAGCATGGATCACGAAAAATGAAATATGCATGCAATAAGTTTCATGAACAAAATTAGTTTCACTAAGTAGAGAAAAAAAAATCAATTTACTTGTTTCACGAAGAGAAAAAAATAAACATGCAACAAGTTTGAGGAATAAAAAATCAGCACACAACAAGTTGCACGAACAAAATCAGTTTAACTGGGAGAAAAATCAATGTTTAAGTTTCGCGAAGAGAAAAAAATCAGCATGCAACAAGTTTCACGAAGAAAAATCAGCACTCAACAAGTTCCACAGGCATAAATCAGCACGGTCAAGTTCCATGAACAAAATTGGCTTCAAGAGAAGAAGAAAAAATCAATGAGCAAGTTCCACGAAGAGAAAAATCAACATTCAACAAGTTTCACGAACAGAAAACCATCATGCAACAAGTTCCTTGAACAAAATCAGTTTCACGAGGAGAAAAATCAGCTTACACATTTCGCGAAGAGAAAAAAAAGCAACATGCAACAAGTTTCACGAACGAAAAAAAAAATCAGCACGCGATAAGTTCCTTGAACAAAATCAGTTTCACGAGGGGAAAAATCAGTTTACGAGTTTCGCAAAGAGAAAAAAAAATCAACATGCAACAAGTTTCACGAACCAAAAAAAAAAACAGTCAGCACACAAAAAAAAATCCACGATTAAAAAATTATGCATGCAGTATGTTCCATGAACAAAATTGGTTTCAGGAGGAGAAAAAAAATCAATGTACATGTTTCACGAGGAGAAAAAATCAACCTGCAACAAGTTTCACGAATAAAAAAACAGCAAGCAACAAATCATAGTAGAAGTTTCATGAAGAGAAAAATCAACATTTAACATGGATCACGAACAATGAAATATGCATGCAATAAGTTCCATGAACAAAATTAGTTTCACGAGGTAGAAAAAAATCAATGTACTTGTTTCACGAAGAGAAAAAATAAACATGCAACAAGTTTCAGGAATAAAAAATCAGCATGCAACAAGTTCCGCGAACAAAATCAGTTTAACGGGGAGAAAAATCATTGTTTAAGTTTCGCAAAGAGAAAAAAAATCAGCATGCAACAAGTTTCACGAAGAAAAATCAGCACTCAACAAGTTCCACAGGCATAAATCAGCACAGTCAAGTTCCATGAACAAAACAAAATTGGCTTCAAGAGAAGAAGAAAAATAAATCAATGAGCAAGTTCCACGAAGAGAAAAATCAACATGCAACAAGTTTCACGAACAGAAAACCATCATGCAACAAGTTCCATGAACAAAATCAGTTTCACGAGGAGAAAAATCAGTGTACAAATTCCGCGAAGAGAAAAAAAAGCAACATGCAACAAGTTTCACGAGCGAAAAAAAAAAATCAGCACGCGATAAGTTCCTTGAACCAAATTAGTTTCACGAGGAGAAAAATCAGTGTACGAGTATCGCAAAGAGAAAAAAAATCAACATGCAACAAGTTTCACGAAAAAAAAAAAGCAGTCAGCACACAAAAAAAAATCCACGATTAAAAAAATATGCATGCAGTATGTTCCATGAACAAAATTGGTTTCAGGAGGAGAAAAAAAAATCAATGTACATGTTTCACGAAGAGAAAAAATCAACCTGCAACAAGTTTCACGTATAAAAAAACAGCAAGCAACAAGTTCCACGAACCGAAAACAATATGCAAGCAACAACTTCCATTAATAAAATCAGTTTCATAAAGAGAAAAAATCAATGTACAAGTTTCAAGAAGAGGATAAACAAAACCACACTGCAACACGTTTCCCGAACAAAAATCATCACTCAACAAGTTCCAAGAATATAAATAAGCGTGCAACAAGTTCCATGAACAAAAAAACATCATGCAACAAGTTCCATGAACAACAATCAGCACGCATAAAGTTCCTTGAACAAAATCAGTTTCACAAGGAGAAAAATCAGTGTACAAGTTTCGCGAAGAGAAAAAAGCAACATGCAACAAGTTTCACGAAAAAAAATTCAGCAGGCAGCAACTTTCAGAAACAAAAAGCAGCACTCAACATGTTGCTCCAAGATCAAAATCACTTTCATAAGGAAAAAATCAATGTACAATCTTCACGAAGAGAAAAAACAACATGCAACCAGTTTCACGAAAAAAGACTTAGTAATCCACAAGTAAATCAACATGCAACAAGTTTCACGAACAAAAAATAAAAAGAGCGTGCAACCGGGTGCCTGCATCCAACCTATAAGTCCCACCTTTTTTCAAATAACTGCATTCAAGTTAGGTTCAATTAGGTTCACTTGCGCGTGGCACGCCACGCCAAGTGAACCTAATTGTTGTTGCGTCCTGTTTTTTTTTCTCTTCGCAAAACTTGTACTTTGATTTTTCACCTCGTGAAATTGATTTTGTTAATGGAAGTTGTTGCGTGTTGATTGTTTTTTTTTAGTTCGGGGAACTTGTTGCATGCTGTTTTTTTTATTTGTGAAACTTGTTGCATGTTGATTTTTTCTCTTAGTGAAACATGTACATTGATTTTTTTTTTTCTCCTCCTAAAACTAATTTTGTCCATGGAACATACTGCATGAATATTTTCCTGATTCTGGAATTTGTTGCGTGCTGATTTTTTTTTGTTCGTGAAACTTGTTGCATGTTGTTTTTTTTCTTCGCAAAACTTGTACACTGATTTTACTCCCTGTGAAACTGGTTTTTGTTCATGGAACTTGTTGCATGATGGTTTTTTGCTCATGAAATTTGTTGCATGTTGAATTTTCTCTTTGTGAAAACTTGCACATTGATTTTTTTTCTTGTCTTGAAGCCAATTTTGTTCATGGAACTTGACCGTGCTGATTTATGTTTGTGGAGCTTGTTGAATGCTGATTTTTCTTCGTGAGACTTGATGCATGCTGATTTTGGAACTTGTTGCATGCTGATTTATGTTCATGGAATTTGTTGAGTGATGATTTTTTTGTTTGTGAAACTTGTTGCATCCTGTTTTTTTCTCTTCGCGAAACTTTTACACTGATTTTTCACCTCGTGAAACTGATTTTGTTAATGGAACTTGTTGCGTGCTGATTGTTTTTTTTTAGTTCGTGGAACATGGTTGTATCCTTTTTTTTATTCGTGAAACTTGGTGCATGTTGATTTTTTCTCTTTGTGAAACATGTACATTGATTTTTTTTCTCCTCCTAAAACTAATTTTGTCTGTGGAACATACTGCATGCATATTTTTCTGATTCTTGAACTAATTGCGTGCTGATTTTTTTTTTCGTGAAACTTGTTGCATGTTGCTTTTTCTTCTCTTCGCAAAACTTGTACACTGATTTTTCTCCTCGTGAAACTGATTTTGTTCAAGGAACTTGTTGCATGCTGATTGTTGTTCATGGAACTTGTTGCATGATGGTTTTTTGTTCATGAAACTTGTTGCATGTTGATTTTCTCTTCGTGAAACTTGCAAATTGATTTTTTTTTTCTCTTGAAGCCAATTTTGTTCGAGGAACTTGCCCGTGCTGATTTATGTTTGTGGAACTTGTTGAGTGCTGGTTTTTCTTCGTGGAACTTATTGCATGCTGAATTTTTCTTCGTGGAACTTGTTGAACTTTGTTTTTTCTTCGCGAAACTTAAACAATGATTTTCTCCCCATTAAAACTGATTTTGTTCGTGGAACTTGTTGCGTGCTGATCGTGAAACATCTACAATGATTTTTTTCATTGAGAAAACTGATTTTGTTCATGGAAATTGTTGCGTGCTTATTTATGTTCGTGGAACTTGTTGAGGGATGATTTTTTTGGTTTGTGAAACTTGTTGCAGCCTGTTTTTTTTCTCTTCGCGAAACTTGTACATTGATTTTTTTACCTCGTGAAACTGATTTAGTTAATGAAACTTGTTGCGTGCTGATTGTTTTTTTTTAGTTCGTGGAACTTGTTGCATGCTGTTTTTTATTCGTAAAACTTGATGCATGCTGATTTTTTCTCTTCGTGAAACATGTACATTGATTTTTTTTCTCCTCCTAAAACTAATTTTGTCCCTGGAACATACTGCATGCATATTTTTCTAATTCTGGAACTTGTTACCTTCTGATTATTTTTGTTCGTGAAACTTGTTGCATGTTGCTTTTTTTCTCTTCGCGAAATTTGTGCACTGATTTTTCTCGTCGTGAAACTGATTTTGTTCAAGGAACTTGTTGCATGATGGTTTTCTGTTCATGAAACTTGTTGCATGTTAATTTTTCTCTCCGTAAAACTTGCACATTGATTTTTTTTTCTTCTTCTCTTGAAGCCAATTTTGTTCAAGGAACTTGACCATGTTGATTTATGCCTGTGGAACTTGTTGTGTGCTGATTTTTCTTCGTGAAACTTGTTTCATGCTGATTTTTTTTCTATTCGTGAAACTTAAACAATGATTTTTTTTCCACGTTAAACTGATTTTGTTCGTAGAACTTGTTGCGTGCTGATTTTTTTATTCCTGAAACTTGTTGCATGTTTATTTTTTTCTCTTCGTGAAAACAAGTACATTGATTTTTTTTCTACCCAGTGAAACTGATTTTGTTCATGGAACTTATTGCATGCATATTTCTTTGTTCGTGATCCATGTTAAATGTCAATTTTTCTCATCGTGAAACTTTCATAATAACTTTCCTCATTGAGAAAACTGGTTTTGTTCATGGAACTTATTGCACCCTTATTTATGTTCTTTGAACTTGTTGAGTGATGATCTTTTGTTCGGGAAACGTGTTGCAGTAAGATTTTGTTTATTCTCTTCTTGAAACTTGTAAAAAGATTTTTTCTCTTCGTGAAACTGATTTTATTAATGGAAGTTGTTGCTTGCGTATTGTTTTTGGTTCGTGGAACTTGTTGCTTGCTGTTTTTTTATTCGTGAAACTTGTTGCAGGTTGATTTTTTCTCTTCGTGAAATATGTACATTGATTTTTTTTCTCCTCCTGAAACCAATTTTGTTCATGGAACATATTGCATGCATATTTTTTAATCTTCGATTTTTTTTGTGTGCCGACTGCTTTTTTTTGTTCGTGAAACTTGTTGCATGTTGATTTTTTTGTTCTCTTTGCGAAACTCGTACACTGATTTTTCTCCTCGTGAAACTGATTTTGTTCAAGGAACCTATCGCGTGCTAATTTTTTTTTGTCGTGAATCTTGTTGCATGTTGCTTTTTTTTCTCCTCGCGAAATTTGTACACTGATTTTTCTCCTCGTGAAACTCATTTTGTTCAAGGAACTTGTTGCATGATGGTTTTCTGTTCGTGAAACTTGTTGCATGTTGATTTTTCTCTTCGTGGAACTTGCTCATTGATTTTTATCTTCTCTTCGCTTGAAGCCAATTTTGTTCATGGAAACTTGACCGTGCTGATTTATGCCTGTGGAACTTGTTGAGTGCTGATTTTTCGTCGTGAAACTTGTTGCATGCTGATTTTTTTTCTCTTCGCGAAACTTAAACAATCATCTTTCTCCCAGTTAAACTGATTTTGTTCGCGGAACTTGTTGTGTGCTGATTTTTTATTCCTGAAACTTGTTGCATGTTTATTTTTTCTCTTCGTGTAACAAGTATATTGATTTTTTTCTACCTAGTGAAACTAATTTTGTTCATGGAACTTATTGCATGCATATTTCATTGTTCGTTATCCATGTTAAATGTTGATTTTTCTCTTCATGAAACTTCTACAATGATTTTTTGCTTGCTGTTTTCTTATTCGTGAAACTAGTTGCAGAATGATTTTTTCTCTTCGTGAAACATGTACACTGATTTTTTTCTCCTCGTGAAACTGATTTTGTTCAAGGAACTTATCGCGTGCTGATTTTTTTTCGTTCGTGAAACTCGTTGCATGTTGCTTTTTTTTCTGTTCGCGAAATGTGTAAACTGATTTTTCTCCTCGTGAAACTGATTTTTTTCAAGGAACTTGTTGCATGATGGTTTTCTGTTCGTGAAACTTGTTGAATGTTGATTTTTCTCTTCGTGGAACTTCCTCATTGATTTTTTTCTTCTTCTCTTGAAGGCAATTTTGTCATGGAACTTGACCGTGTTGATTTATGCCTGTGGAACTTGTTGAGTGCTGATTTTTCTTCGTGAAACTTGTTGTATGCTGATTTTTTTCTCTTCGCGAAACTTAAACATTGATTTTTCTCCCATTTAAACTGATTTTGTTCGTGCTACTTGTTGTGTCCTGATTTTTTATTCCTCAAACTTGTTGCATGTTTATTTTTTTCCCTTCGTGAAACAGGTACATTGATTTTTTTTCTACCTAGTGAAACTAATTTTGTTCATGGAACTTATTGCATGCATATTTCATTGTTCGTGGTCCATGTTAAATGCTGATTTTTCTCTTCATGAAACTTCTACAATGATTTTACTTATTGAGAAAACTCGTTTTGTTCATGGAACTTGTTGCACGCTGATTTATGTTCGTGGAACTTGTTGAGTGATGATCTTTTGTTCGTGAAATGTGTTGCAGTGCGATTTTGTTTATTCTCTTGTCGAAACTTGTAGATTGATTTTCTCTGTTCGTGAAACTGATTTTATTAATGGAAGTTGTTGCGTACTGATTGTTTATTTTATTCGTGGAACTTGTTACTTGCTGGTTTTTTTTTTATTCGTGAAACTTGTTGCAGGTTGATTTTTTCTCTTCGTGAAACATGTACATTGATTTTTTTCTCCTCCTGAAACTAATTTTGTTCATGGAACATACTGCATGCATATTTTTTTATCGTGGATTTTTTTTGTGTGCTGACTGTTTTTTTTTGTTCGTGAAACTTATTGCATGTTGATTTTTTTTCTCTTTGTGAAACTCGTACACTGATTTTTCTCCTCGTGAAACTGATTTTGTTCAAGGAACTTTTTGCGTGCTGATTTTGTTAATGGAACTTGTTGCATATTTTTTTTGGTTCGTGTAACTTGTTGCATGTTGACTTTTCTCATTGAGAAACTTGCACATTGATTTTTGTTTTTCGTTCGTGAAACTTGTTGCATGTTGCTTTTTTTCTCTTCGCGAAATGTGTAAACTGATTTTTCTCCTCGTGAAACTGATTTTGTTCAAGGAACTTGTTGCATGATGGTTTTCTGTTCGTGAAACTTATTGCATGTTGTTTTTTTGTGAATTTTGTACATTGATTTTTTTATTTTTTCCTCGTGAAAACAATTTGTAGATGAAACGTGTTGAGTGCTGATTTTAGTCATGTAAAAAAAAAGTGAAAAAAAACTGTCAAAAAACTGTCCAAAAAAAATGGTCACTACAAACATTATTTTTATATTAGTAAAAGTCACGACTAACATTTCTATATGATTCTCATTTTGAGTTCGGAAAATATTAAATATGATTTTTTTTATGTAGTAAGCATGTTACATGTCATTCAAAGAAATTAAAAAAAAGTTGAAAAAATATATCATGTTAAAAAAAGTGTGGGGGGGCCTGAGGGGGGGGGATCGGAGGGGAGGGGGGTTGAGGGGGGGGTTAGCAGGGGGTTAGGGAGGGGGGGTTTTGGGGCAGGAGTTGGGGGGGGGGGGCAAAAAGTTGGGGGAGGGGGTCACTGGGGTTGGGGTAGGGGACCTTACAACACTGTTCAAATGGTAGTTGTGTATTATACCGAACACAGTTGAGAATCGTCCAAATAAAAAAAAATATGCATCTCTGAATAGGAGTTAGCATTCCCTCAGACGGTTTACCATTTTCATTTCTGTCACCGTCTATAATCATGCCATAATGAAGAATCATGTTTAACATTAGATATGTGAACGGCCATAACTCTATCAGAAAACATGTTATTTAACTCCAAAACCATGATTTCGTGAACACCACGAATTTTCATGGTAGGTTGAATCCGGTCATTGTACTCTAGTAATTTCCTACCTGTCTTCTCTCTTTAATTGTACACAGTAATTTCCTATTACCCCCGTCACTTAGATTGACACAGTAATTTCCTATTGCCCCCGTCTCTTAGATTGTACCAATACTACTCACTAGGCCTTTCGATTTCCAATCAAATGAGCCCTTTTTGAGTTTCTACTACAACACTTCCTATAAACACCTTATATGCCCCCAGGGCATAAATTACAACCCTTACCCTAAGGGCTGTGAGGGTGGTTGTCATCCTCTAAGACCTAATTTTCAGAAACTTCAACTACGTTAAACAAAATGGCTATCTCAAATTTTGATTGGACGTGTCTTGGAAAATGGTGGGCGTTAGAGGGGCGTTAATCTTTCTCCAATCACTTTCAACTATTAAAAAAGGCACTAGCCCTTTCAATTTCCAATCAAATGAGCCCTTTTGAAGTTTTTACGACAACGCTTTCAATAAAAACCTTATATGCCCCCAGGGAATAACTTACAACCCTCGCCCTGAGGGCTGGGGGGAGAGGGGGTTGTCATGCTCAAAGACCTAATTTCCAGAACTTTCTACTACGTTGAACAAAATAGCTATCTCAAAATTTTGATTGGACGTGTTTGGGGGGATGGCTGGCGTGAGAGGGGGGGTTAATTACTCTCCAATCACTCTCAACTATTAAAAAGGGCACTAGCCCTCTCAATTTCCAATCAAATGAGCCCCTTTTGAAATTTCTACAACAAATTCCTATATAAACTTTATATTCCCCCAGGGCATAACTTGCAACCCTTGCACTGAGGGCTCTGATGGGGCTATCATCCTAAAAGACCTAATTTCCAGAACTTTCGACTACGTTGAACAAAGTAGATATCTCAAAACTTTGATTGGATGTGTTTGGGGAAATGGTGAGTGTGAGAGGGGGGTTAATTGCCCTTTAATCACTTTCGACTATTAAAAGGGCAATAGCCCTTTTAATTTTCAATTGAATGAGCCCTTTTTGATGTTTTTACAACATCGCTTTCCATAAAAACCTTACATGCTCCCAGGGCAAAACTTACAAACCCCCTGAGATTGTGGGGGGATGGGTTGTCATCTTTAAAGACCTAGTTTCCAAAACTTTCAACTTTGTTGAATAAAATGGCTATCTAAAAATTTTGATTGGATGTGTTATGGGAAAAGGTGGGCGTGAGAGGGGGGTTAGTTGCCCTCAAATCACTTTCGACTATTAAAAAGGATACTAGCCCTTTGAATTTCCAATCGAATGAGCCCTTTTTCAAGTTTCTACGACAAAGATTTCAATAAAACCTTATATGCCCCCAGGGCATAACTTATAAGCCTTGACCTGAACACTGTGGGGGGAGTGTCCTGCTCAAAGGTATAATTTCCTGAACTTTAAACTGCGTGGAACAAAATGGCTATCTAAAAATTTTGATTGGATATATTAGGGGAAATGGTGGGTGTGGAAGGGGTTTTAGTTGCCTTCCAATAACTTTCGACTATTAAAAAGGGCACTAGCCATTTCAATTTCTAATCGAAAGATCCTTTTTAAAGTTTTCTACGACGACGCGTTCTATAAAAACCTTATATGCCCCCAGGGCATAGCTGCCCTGAGGGATGTGGGGGAGTGTCCTCCTCAAAAACATAATTTCTATCTGGAAATCCACAACACTGAACAATTTGGCTATCTAAATATTTTTATGGATGTGTTTCGGGAAAAGGTGGGCGAGAGAGGGGGGCTAGTTGCCCTCAAATCACTTTCGACTATTAAAAAGGGCACTAGGCCTTTGAATTTCAAATCCAGTGAGCCCTTTTTCAAGTTTCTACGACAAAGATTTCAATAAAAACTTATATGCCCCCAGGGCATAACTTATAACCCTTGCCCTGAAGACTGTGGGGGGAGTGTCCTGCTCAGAGGTATAATTTCCTGAACTTTAACTACGTGGAACAATATGGCTATCTCAAAATTTTGATTGGATGTGTTTGGGGAAATGGTGAGCGTGGAAGGGGTGTTAGTTGCCTTCCAATTAATTTCCACCGTTAGAAAAGGCACTAGCCATTTCAATTTCTAATCGAATGACCCCTTTTTGATTCTTCGACAACGTGTTCTATAAAAAACTTTATATGCCCCCAGGGCATAACTTACAACCTTGTCTTGAGGACTGTGAGGGGGTTGTCATCCTCGAAGACCTAATTTACAGAACTTAAAAACTACGTTGAATAATGTGGCTATCTCAAAATTTTGATTGGATGTGTTTGGGAAATGATGGGCGTTGGGGGGCTAGTTTCCCTCCAATGACTTTCGACTATTAAAAAGGGCACTAGCCACTCCAATTTCAAATCAAAAGAGTCCCTTTTTTAAATTTCTACGACAACTCCTTCGATACGAAGTGCCCGGGTATGGGAGAAAAAAAAATAAATAAATAATACATTGTGCCCTAGGGCATAACTTCAAAAAAATATTTTCTATTGGAAATCAACTACACTGAACAAAAATGGCAATCTCAAAATTTTGATTGGATTTGTTTGGGGGGAATGATTGGCGTGGGGGGCTAGTTGCCCTCCAAACCACTTTCGACTATTAAAAAGGGTACTAGCCCTTCGAATTTCCAATCGAATGAGCCTGTTGTTTTGAAGTTTCTACGACAACGCCTTCTATAAAAAAACCCTTGCCCTGAGGGTTGTGGGGGAGTGTCCTTCTCAAAAAAACATTTTCTATTGGAAATCAACTATGCTGAACAAAATGGCAATCTCAAAATTTTGATTGGATTTGTTTGGGGGAATGATTGGCGTGGGGGGGGGGCTAGTTGCGCTCCAACCACTTTCGACTATTAAAAAGGGCCACTCCAATGTCCTGAGCCCTTCGAAGTTTTACCAATCGAATGATTGTTCCCACTGTTTTGAAGTTTCTACGACAACGCCTTCTATAGAAACCTTATATATCCCCAGGGCAAAACTTAAAACCCTAGCCCTGAGGGTTTTGGGGGAGTGTCCTCCTCCTCAAAAACATATTTTCTATCTGGAAATCAACTACGCTGAACAAAATAACTATCTCGAAATTTTGATTGGATGTGTTTGGGGGAATGATGGGCGTGGGGGGGGGGACTAGTTGCCCTCCAATCACTTTCGACTATTAAAAAGGGTACTAGCCCTTTGAATTTCCTATCGAATGAGCCTGCTTTGAAGTTTCTACGACAACGCCTTCTTTTAAAACCTTATATGCCCCCAGGGCATAACTTAAAAACCCTTGCCCTGAGGGTTGTGGGGGAGTGTTCTCCTCAAAAACATATTTTATATCTGGAAATCAACTACGCTGAACAAAATGGCTATCTCAAAATTTTGATTGAATGTGTTTGGGGGAATGATGGACGTGGGGGGGCTAGTTGCCCTCCAATCGAATGAGCCCTTTTCGAAGTTTCTACGACAACTCCTTCGATACAAAGTGTCCAGGTATGGAGAAAAAAAAAACACATTATGCCACGTCGTTCTTTACTTAGGCAACGCAATCGCGCGCTGCCTATGATTTACTAATAAAATAAGTAAAACTGTCCACCTGATTAGTCTTTTCGTTACCCAACGTCATCTTTTCATCTTCACCTATTGATAGCCTTAACGAGTACCGAGGTAAGTAAAGCTGTCTGCCTGATCAATTTTTTTTTTTACCAAACGTCACCTTTTCATCTTCACTTACTCGTAGCCTTAGCAACTTAGTCTTCTTAAAATTAATTTTCAAACCTACTCTAGCACTGAGAACTTGCAAAACTTCTAAAAGCTCTTTCATTTTGTTCACACTTTCATTTAAGATGCTTAAATCATCAGCATAATCTAAGTACAGGAACGTTTTCCCTCCCCATTGGGCTCCATTTTCTTCCATTTCCTTCCCTGTGCTTCTTACGAGAAAGTCCATCAAAATGATCCATATAAAGGGGGATAGAACACAACCCTGCTAAACTCCTGATTCAATACGAAACCAGCTGCTAAACTCATTTCCTACCTGAACCGTAGCAGTGTTGTTCTCGTATATAGCACTAATCACTTCATTGTATTTGTCTTGTATACCATACAAGGATAAGACCTTCGCTAAAGCTCTTCTGTCAACAGAATTGAACCCTTGCTCATAATCTATAAAAGGACCAACGGTGTTTGATAACTCAGGCACCTCTAAAATTATTAACCTAAGAGAGAAAATTTTGCCAAACACATCCTCTACCCTTTCTAAAATCACACTGTTTTTCTCTTATCACTTGGTCTACAGCATCTCTCAGTCTAAAAAGTACCATATTATTAAGTAATTTGCTACCTACAGATATCTGGCTGGTGCCTCAATAATTACTACACTCACTTCTATCACCTTTCTTAAATAGTGATTTAACTAGGGATTTCCTAAAATTTGCTAGGTACTTTCTCTTTTTCAAGAAGCATATTCATAATCTTCAGTAATTTGTTACTTGCCTCAGGGCCACAATATTTAAGAAACTCAATTACCACGGCACCAGCAGCTGGTGTCTTGTTATTTTTTGATTGTTTTAGCACTGTCGCTACTTCTTCCTCACAAAAAAAATCTTCTTTCCCATCCAAGCTATCACAAACTGTTTCATTTCCTTGAATATTTTTTTCCTTCAGCTCTACCTCGGCTTAGCACATTCTCAAAATGTTCTGCTCATCTCTATATATAGCTCTTCCTTATCCCAAATTTTGGCCACGTTCGTATCTTTAGCTGGGCCATGTCCGGATTGACTACTTAGCACATCTCAAAAGGTTCTGCTCATCTCTCTTTAACTCTTCCTTATCCCTAATTTTGGCCACGTTCGTATCTTTAGCTGGGACATGTCCGGATTGACAACTTGCTCTCAATTTATAAACATGCCAGTACAATATTTTAGAATTATGGCGTCTAGCTGCATTTTCTACATCCTGGGCAATTTCATCCATGGCCTCCACTTCACACCTACTTAGTTCATATTTTAATGTTTTCCCACTTTCTTTACATTACACTTTTTTTATATGACCTATCATTCATATGATTCTTGTACAAGCCCCTTCTATCAAATAATTCTTATGCGAGCCCCTTCTCCTCTCTGTTAAACATAAAGCTTTTTCACTAATATTCTTCGCTGCATTCCTAATTTCCCTCCCTAACACACCATAAAACCATCATAAATTGTTTTCCTAAAATTATTCTATCTATTTTCTACATTGTCAAATTTAAAGCTCTGGAGTTTATTATTTAACTGTTCCTGGAAAGTTTCCCTCAGATTCTCATTCTGGCGTCTACCAACGTCATAACTTCCTGAAGGTAGTTACCCTTCCAAAATTTCAGCTTTAAATTGACCCATGACACTATGAGATGGTGATCTTTCCTTTTAACATCTATATCCGCGCTCCTATACACCCTACTATCTTACACCTTAATATCTACTATATCTATACACCCTACTGTTGATCCTGCCAGTCTTCGGTTTACAATAACATAATCAATAAGGTTTGCTGTCTTGCCATCACGTGAATACCATGTTGACATATGGGCCATTTATAACCAAACATTGAATTGGTTATAAATAACTAGATTTTTATACCTACAAAACTGCAGCAGTCTGTAGCCATTGCCGTTTTCAGTTTCTACACCAAATTTATCTAGGCTAGGATGCCATCTACCCCTATTTCTACTGACCTGGACGTTAAAATGTCCTAATAAAAGAACCATATTTCTACCTGGTACCCTGTCTATTTGCTCCTGTAACTGGAAGCAAATTTCATCTGAGTCACTAGTATCTTCGTCAGTCGGTTCTACAGGAGAATATACAACTCTAACTGATACCCTGAGCTTTTTAGGCATAAAACGAGCGATTAGTATTCTGTTATTAATACTTTCCCAGCCTATACATGACTTGGCAGCTTCCTTATTCATCATGAGCCCTACTCCCTGTCTCTGTACCTCATTCTTCCTGTCCGAGTATATAAGGACTATATCACCTAATTCTATGCTTCCTACCCCTTGGATATGAGTTTCTGAAACTCCTAATAAGTCCAATTTGAATCATCTGAATTCGTCGGCCAAAATATCGATGCGATAGGTATTTTTTGACCTCGTGACGTTCCAAATTCCAATGTTCATTATCTTGGCCTCAAAAAATTGTTTTGGCCTCAGGAAAAGCAATGGTCCCAAATACCAGTACAGGACAGCAGGACAGTTGCTAATTTGCACACATTTCGTGTGAAATGCACTCTTTTTTTTATCTCAGAAGCGATGCGGAAGAGTGAAAATCACCGTTTTTGAGTGTCAGTTGTCATTCACTTTAAACACCAGAAGTTTGCGACTTGTCATTCACTTTAAACAACAGAAGTTTGCCACTTCCTCAGAAGCACTTTTACCCCAAGGAAGAGGGTTGCCAACTTGCACACTTTTTTTGTGTTAAATGCACTCTTTTCTACCTCAGAGGGGATGCGGAAGAGGAGGTGCACGCAGACTTTTTGACTTGTACCCTTTTTAAACAAATCCACTCTTTTTGGCCTTGATTTGCACTCTTTTTAGACGTCGGCAGTTGGCAACCCTGGCGAAGGACAGGGACCAACACATCTTCTCAAGTCTACACCGAAGCGCTTAGAACCAGACAGCAAGAAGCATCTGGAACCTCTAGTTGAATGGAAGCCTTGTGCAATCCTTGACCCATCTCGGTCACAACATGGTTTTCAGCACTTGGCGATTCTCTTCTATCAACTAGGGTCAAAATCCTGCAAAAACAATCTCAAGCCTATTAGCTCAGACTCATTATATGTTCATGTCTGCAATTATTGTGCTACTACGGGGAGTCAATCCATTGTAGATAAATTAGCTAGGGAAAAGTTTACATTTCTTCGGTTTTCATCATAAAGTAATAGCATCAAGGAAAGATATTAATATGTAGTAAAGTTAAATCATAAACTTAAACTAAATGACCTTAAACTTCAAAATTGAAATTTAAAGAACGGGCAAGTTTTGGAATATATTAATCCAAAAAATATAAAACACAAGGCCCAGTCACTTTTCCTCAATAAACAAAAGGTTTGCAATAAATATTTATTGCCATATTGTCCGTTATATACTTTTGGGGTCATATGACAATCAGTTGTTAAATTGGTTAAAATTTCAGATTTAAATCAAGGATTTGTGTTGTAATTGGCCTGTTTTAGGTAAATGTTTGTTACATGTTAGAAGAAAAGCTTGAATCAGGGAATGTACTCTGAGAAACCATCATTGATTTTGAAAATTAAAGGATTTTTAATAGGTTCATATTAGAATCAGACATGGTATGCTGGTAGTGAGGTCAACATGGACAGTTTAAAACCATTTCTGCATACATTTGACTGGTTATTAGAAAATAGTTCTGTCAAGTGAAATAGGTAAATTAGGTTTTTTTTTACCAAAGTCTAAGAGAGATGAATCAGATTCTTTCTAGAGTTAGAAACATATGAAGTGGGACTTTGTCAACATTCAGTCAGACACAGACACTACTACCAGCTCACAAATGATATACTAGAGACTGAAATAGGTGAATTAGGTTTTTTCACCAAGGTCAGAGAGAGACAAATCGGACACTTTTTAGAGTTAGTAACATATGAAGTGGAAATTTATCAAGATTCAGTCAGACACACACATTACTATTAGCTCACAAGTGATATACTAGAGTCTGAAATAGGTGAGTTAGGTTTTTACCAAAGTCTGAGAGAGAAAAATCGAATTTTTTTAGAGTTAGAGCCATATGAAGTGGGAATTTATCAAGATTGGACAGCTAAACTAAGTACTGAATCGATTGTTATTTTCGATATTGTCAGCCTCAAACAAAAAAAAGAATTGATGTTATATTCACTGTTAAAATAATTATTCACACATTCATATGCTATTGCTCTACGATACTTACTTTACTTACTTATGTCCCGGACGTCCTCAAGGGTCGCGTTGGGGCCATCTCCTTCACACGTTCCTGGATCAGTTTCCTGTACAAAGCCCGGTCATCAGCTTGTCTCAGAAGGCATAAGAGGTCATCTCCGAAGTTGTCACGCCATCTCTTCCTATGTCTTCCAGGTGGGCGGCTACCGTGGACCCTTCCTTCGAAGGCAACTTTTGGCAGGCGCGAGTTCTCCATTCGCTGTATGTGGCCCAGCAACCTAGGTTGCTGCAGGCACACTTTTTGGAGAATAGTAGTTTCCCGCTTCAGCTGCTTCCGAAGATCTTCGTTCGAGACTCTCTCTGGTATGTGATTCCGGCAATGCGTCGGAGGCATTTCGTCTCGAAAGCCGAAATTCTGCGTTCATCTTCGACTTTCAGTGTCCACGTTTCGCATGCGTACATGGCAACAGGTATGATTAGAGAGTCGAAAAGTCGAAGTTTCAGTTGCATAGATAGGTGTTTATTTTAAAGAGGGGGAGTAGCCTCTTGAAGCTTGCACTTCCTAGGGCAAGTCTTCGTTTTATGTCGTCGGAGCAGTTGCTATCTGATGATATAAGCTCCCTAGGTACACGAACTTGGTCACCGATTCGACTTCTTCGCCACTTACTACGACATGGACAGTGGATGGGTTTGGGTCTTTTGTGGTGCGCATCGCTTTGGTCTTCTTTGGGTTTATGAACATACCAAAGCTATTTGCGGCTGTTTCAAGTTCGGAGGCTTGGGCTTGTAGACTGGACTCAGTTTCTGCTAGCTTGTCGAGGTCGTCAGCATAAGCTAGGGTATTGATGTTTGCACCGTTAACGGTCACTCCTACATTGTTCTCAAGCAGGGACAGTATGGCATGCAAGAATAGCTTGAAAAGTTGCGGTGAAAGTATGCAACCTTGTAGCACGCCCGAAGCTGTAGCGAAATCTTATTTTTGGCCTTTGGGGTCTGAACACAGCTACGGTAATTGTCGTACATATTTTTGGCTATGTTGACTATATTTTCAGGAATGCCATAGTGGACTAGTATATGCCAAAGTCCATTTCGCCATACTAGATCAAAGTCCTGCTTAAAATCAATGAACAGTTGGAGGATTTCTTTGCCAAATTCAAGGTACCTTTCTGCGAGTTGCCTCACTACAAAGATCTGGTTCTACGACAGATAATGGTAATACCAACCTTTTTTCAGTTCTATACCCCTTTAAATATCAATACAAAATCTTATAGGCCCTACAAAATAGCCTGCGATAATCTATCTAGAATCTTACTTCATATGTATACAAATTAAATATCTCAAGATTAATTTTCAAGAATAAATAAAAGCAATTTAAATGATATAATCCTTGTAATGATAATGTTGCCTGAAATTCTTTGCTTGTAACGCATGGTTTTATGTGTACTCCAAGTTTAGAACCATTCTCCATAATTCAACATTGTTTATAAAAAAATATTTTTCTTTTCTTAAGTGGTGTTTGGTCTTTGGATTATTTTTTTTATTTTTTCTTAGGGAATCTTCTCGAGAACTACTGCTCGAATGACCACCTGGTAAATGCTGCTCGAATAGCTTTTTGTATCACTATCCTTCTTACATATCCAATTGAATGTTTTGTGGCCAGAGATGTGATAGAAATTACATTTTGCTTACTTCCCAAGAGTCAACTAGGCAGCGAAACAGAGTACGACAAATGCTTTCAACTGTACTCCTGGTGGCAGCAGCAACTTGTTTTATTTCATTTGCCACGGATTGTTTAGGTGTTTCGTTAGAAATAAACGTAAGATTTTTATTCTTATTTTTAGTTTTATTTTAATTTCTTTCGGAAATGCATGAAGATTTTCAAGAAGAAGATGGTAGCGATATAATCATTTTTATATTCTTTATGGGAAGGAATTCAATTGTGCAGGAGATAAAGCTAAATTTTTTAAACTGCCATAACAAATATCAAATCTTCCCAAAAGACGGATTCAGTAGGTTTAGTTTCTCCAGATTATATGGATTTTGACAAAGATTGATCAATCTTTACCATTTTTTCTCTGAAACTCCGGCTCATATGAAAACTTTTGCAGAAATCTATTAAAGTACTGAAAACTAACGATATCTGTTCACACTTTAATGACTACCACGACAGCAGCAATAATACAAATGTTTTCATTGTTAAGTTGTGCTACAACTTAAGTTGTAGCACAAACAAGTCAAATAAGTCTTATCTGGTTGAAAACAGTTTGCTCAAACAGAAACTGTGTCACTATGTTGGATTATACCATAAACAATAAGTAGAAACAACGGGGAAATTTTTTTATGCAAGACAGTGGAACGCAACTTTTAAATGAATATTTCGACACTATATCCAAGGCAGTCCTCACCAAAAAAAACGAAGAAAAAAAAACAATATAAAAGAAACTTAAATTAAAATTCGATCATTAAAACTGAAAAACACATCTATGATAACCCTAGCCATAAAATGCTTTTTGAAAAAACTTGCCTTATTAGCAATGATTTAGGCATAAAACAGGCTGTTCGATAGGCAATTGAAATTAAAATCAAAATAAACAGTAATATTTCTTTGAATAGAGATTTGGGGGAATATTCGCTTAATGCCCTATACACAAATTAAATTAAAAATGATTTAACTAATTATATTAAAAAACCAGTAAACAATTCCACTCAACCTGTTACGAATAGACCATCTAGGCTGGCTGCCAAGAAGGCGAGATTAGCTTTAAAAGCTTGTCTGTAAGTATTTTTATTCCATTTGAATGAATTGTTCTTTTTCCACTTCACTTTGTGTACCAGTCCTGGACCAACTTCCTTAAAGTAATGATATTAGGGCTGTTTTAAAGTTTTTTTTTTTTTTTAATTTCAGTTTTAATGATCGATTTTAATGTAAGTTTCTTTTATATTGTTTTTTTTTTTTTCTCTTCGTTTGTTTTGCTGAGGACGGCCCTTGGATATTGGGTCGAAATATCATTTAAAAGTAGCGTTCCACTGTCTTATATAAAAAAATTTTCCCCTTTGTTTCTACTTATTGTTTATGATGGAGAGGCAGTGTGGTCTTCGTCGCTATTTAGGTCTAGCTTATGGGGAGCAGTTGACCTATGATATCTTTTATTTTATTAGTTTAGGCAAAAAACACGCTCATATTATCAATCAACAAAAATTTTAGAATCTTGCAGAATTGAAAATCTTATTCCTAAGTCTTTAAGATATAAATTGCATTTAAATACCCGGAAAGAAGCGCAATTCGCGCACACATTACATTTAAAAACTATAGTCCACATTATTAAGGACAAAAAATGAAAACGACATATTGTTTCCTCAGAAAGAAAATCTCTTGAAAAATTTTTATGTGAAAATCTGTCCACAGGTTGATTATTCTCAGGTGGTAAGATTGGAAAGGAATTTATTTAGTCTTGATTTTCGTTTGTCTAGAGAACGTCTTTATAAGAAATTGGAATGTCTGAGGTACGAATCTTCAATGAATTATCGTACTTATACCCTGAGGTTTACTCTTGGACCCGCTATCGTTAATTTCTCCTCTAGAGCTCTTGAACCTAAGCAAATCCAAACTCCTGAAAAAGGTCCAAAATTCTTTTTTCCACCAAAACAAGTTCCTGTGGCAGATAAAGTGGTTATGTACAGCCTTCAAAACCTATGCTTTATTCGCAAAAATCGTACATATTCAATTCGGTAGATTTAGTGGAAAAACTTAAAAATGCAAGCATTTCGGAAAATACAATAGTAAGTAGTTTTGACATAGTTTTCTAAGTACACAAATATTGATGTAGCAGTATCTGTGAAGTTATTAAAAAATAAAATGGAACAGAACTATCATTTAATTGAAGATTCAACAACAGGAATAGATTGCGAGGTTTTAATGTCCATAGTCAAAATTTGTAATAAGTACTCAATTTATTTTCAGTTCCTTAATTTTTTTTTATCAACAAAAAAAAATGGTCTTCCTATGGGAGCACCGCCATCCGGGTTATTAGCGGACATTTATGTAGAACACCTTGAAAATTGGGCATTCAATTCATTTTTTTAAAAACATGTCTATTGGAGGCGTTATATGGATGATGTAATATCACTCTGGAATTATGGGGAAAATGAACTTAGGGGCTTTCTATTTCTATATGGGGGCTTTCGGTTAATACATATGACTGAAATTTACAATTTACCTTAGATATTGAAAATGCAAATAAATTACCGTTTTTGGATGTATTAATTATTCGTAATATTGATAAACTTTACTTTACAATTAACATAAAACCCACACAAAATAACAGATATCTACAATTTAAATCCAATCACCCCCCACAAGTTAAAAGAGGTGTTTTTTAAATCTCTTGTCAATCGTGCCTAAACATTTGCTCTGAATCTTACATCACAGATGAACTAAGTTTTATTAGAGACATAATTTTTGGAAACGGTTATCCTATTGTCTTTATTAACAATACAATTAGCCGAAGATTGGCAAGACACTCCCGTAAATATAAGGGTCTTTTACAATGTGAAGTCCCGCCAAGCCCTCAAATATAATTTACCTTCCATATATTCCAAAAGTCACTACAAGTTTAAAAAAAAGTTTGCACTCAAAATAATTTTTATGTCGTATTTACAAATAATTTTAAAATCATGACATTCCTAAACTCTGGTAAAGATATAACCCCAGTTACTAGCCAAAGAGGGGTTTATCAAATACCATGTGATTGTGGCCATTTTATGTTGATAGAACCCATCAAAATTTTGAACAACACCTACAACAGCACAAAGAAGACAATAAAGAAAATTTTTAATTCTAATAGAACAAATAATTCTTTTGATTCTGCTTTAAGCAGTCAGATCTATTATAACCCTAGCCATAAAATGCTTTTTGAAGAAACTTGCCTTATTAGAAATGATTTTGGCATAAAACAGGTTGTTCGAGAGGCAATTGAAATTAAAATCAAAATAAACAGTAATATTTCTTTAAATAGAGATTTGGGGAAAATTCGCTTAATGGCCTATACACAAATTAAATTAAAAATGATTTAAATATTATATTTAGAGAAACCAGCAAATAATTCCACTCAACCTGTTACGAATAGACCATCTAGGCTGGCTGCCAAGAAGGCGAGATTAGCTTTAGAAGCTTGTCTGTAAGTATTTTTATTCCATTTGAATGAATTGTTCTTTTTCCACTTCGCTTGGTGTACCGGTCCTGGTTGAACTTCCCTGAAGTAATGATATTAGGACTGTTTTAAATATTTAAAAAAAACTTTTTTTCAGTTTTAATGATCGAATTTTAATGTAAGTTTCTTTTATATTGTTTTTTTTTCTCTTCGTTTGTTTTGCTGAGGACGGCCCTTGGATATAGGGTCGAAATATTCATTTAAAAGTTGCGTTCCACTGTCTTGTATAATAAAAATTCCCCGTTGTTTCTACTTATTGTTTATTATGAAAGGCAGTGTGGTCTTCGTCGCTATTTACATCTAGCTTATGGGGAGCAGTTGACCTATGATATCTTTTATTTTATTAGTTTAGACAAAAAATACGCTAATATTATCAATCAACAAAAATTTTTTAGAATCTTGCAGAATTGAAAATCTTATTCCAAGTCTTTAAGATATAAATTGCATTTAAATACCCGGAAAGAAGCGCAATTCGCGCACACATTACATCTAAAAACTCTAGTCCATATTATTAAGGACAAAAAACAAAAACGACACATTATTTCCTCAGAAAGAAAATCTCTTGAAAAATGTTTATGTGAAAATCTGTCCCACAGTTGATTATTCCCAGGTGGTAAGATTGGAAAAGAATTTTTTCAGTCATGATTTTCGTTTGTCTAGAGAAGGTCTTTATAAGAAATTGGAATGTCTGAGGTACGAATCTTCAATGAATTGTCGTACTTATACCCCGAGTTTTACTCCTGGACGCACTATCGTTAATCTCTCCTTTAGAGCTCTGAACCTAAGGAAATCCAAAGTCTTGAAAAAGGTCCAAAATTCTCTTTTCCACCAAAACAAGTTCCTGTGGCAGATATAGTTTCCTCCTTAGAATCTTCTTTGCACAAACACTACACATCCATGTCTAACCCAGATGAAGTGAGGTCTTGTTTTAGTAATACACTTTACGGCAGCCAAAAAAAAGTTACGTCTCATAGCAATTTGACGCCAGAAATTTCGCACGACATAAAATTTTGGTCTAATCTTCGCAAAGATCCTTCAATTTAATAACAAAAGCAGACAAGGGAAAATTCACATGTAGTCCTGGATACTTTTGATTACGACAACAAAATTTATTCACATTTAAAAGACACAAATACATATACTTCCATGACTCACGACCATACTGACAAGTTTGCGAATAAAATTATAACCGAATTAAAGAATCTAAAACAAAATGGCAAAATCACCCCACAACTGTATAGTAAATTTCTCCCCGAGGTAGCTTTTGCCCAAAGTTTTATGGTTTACCGAAATTACATAAGCAAGGTATTCCCGTAAGGCCAATTGTAGTATGTACGAAAGCCCCTGCTTCCGATATTGGAAAGTGGTTATGTACAGCCTTCAAACCTTTGCTTTATTCGCAAAAATTTTACATATGTAATTCGGTAGATTTAGTGGAAAAATTTAAAAATGCAAGCATTTCTGAAAATACAATAGTAGTAGTTTTGACATAGTTTCTATCTACACAAATATTGATGTAGCAATATCTGTGAAGTTATTAAAAAATAAAATAGAAGAAAACTGCCATTTAATTGAAGATTCAACAACAGGAATATATTGCGAGGTTTTAATGTCCCTAGTCAAAAATTTTAATATGTATTCAATGTATTTTCAGCTCCGTAATTGTTTTTATCAACAAAAAAAAAAATGGTCTCCCCTATTGGAGCACCGCCATCTGGGTTATTAGCGAACATTTATGTAGAACACCTTGAAAATTGTGCCCTAAATTCATATTTTTTAAAACATTTCTATTGGGGCGTTATATGGATGATGTAATATCACTCTGGAATTACGGTGAAAATGAACTAAGGGGCTTTCTAGATCACCTTAATACATATGACCGACATTTACAATTTGCCTTAGAAATTGAAAATGCAAATAAATTACCGTTTCTGGATGTATTAATTATTCGTAATATTGATAAACTGGACTTTATAATTTACAGAAAACCCACACAAAATAACAGATATCTACAATTTAAATCCAACCACCCCTCACAAGTTAAAAGAGGTGTTGTTACATCTCTTGTCGATCGTGCCCTACACATTTGCTATGAATCTTCCATCACAGATGAACTAAATTTTATTAGACATACTTTTTGGAAACAGTTATCCTATTGTCTTTATTAACAATACAATTAGCTGAAGATTGGCAAAACAATATCGTAAAATCAAGGGTCTTTTACAATGTGAAGCTGCCGCCAAGCCCTCAAATACAATTTACCTTCCATATATTCCAAAAGTCACTACAACTACAAGTTTAAAAAAGTTTGCACACAAAATAATTTTTATGTCGTATTTTCAAATAATTTTAAAATCATGAATTTCCTAAACTCTGGTAAAGATATAACCCCAGTTACTCGCCAAAGAGGGGCTTATCAAATACCATGTGACTGTGGCCATTTTTATGTTGGTAGAACCCATCAAAATTTAGAAAAACGCCTACAACTACACAAAGAAGACATAACTAAAGCTTTAAATTCTAATAATACAAATAATTTCTTTGATTCTGTTTTAAGCAGTCACATCTGTGATAACCCTAGCCATAAAATGCTTTTTGATGAAACTTGCCTTATTAGCAATAATTTAGGCATAAAACAGGTTGTTCTAGGGGCAATTGAAATTAAAATCAAAGTAAACAGTAATATTTCTTTAAATAGAGATATGGGGAATATTCGCTTAATGCCCTATACACAAATTTAATTAAAAATGATTTAACTAATTATATTAAAAAACTACTAGTAAATAATTCCACTCAACCTGTTTACGAATAGACCATCTAGGCTGGCTGCCAAGAAGGCGAGATTAGCTTTAAAAGCTTGTCTCTAAGTATTTTTTATTCCATTTGAATGAATTGTTCTTTTTCCACTTTGCTTGGTGTACCAGTCCTGGTTGAACTTCCTTGAAGTAATGATATTAGGGCTGTTTTAAAAGTTTTTTAGAAAAAACTTTTTTCAGTTTTAATGATCGGATTTTAATGTAAGTTTCTTTTATATTGTTTTTTTTTCTCTTCGTTTGTTTTGCTGAGGACGGCCTTTGGATATAGGGTCGAAATATTCATTTAAAAGATGCCTTCCACTGTCTTGTATACAAAAAAAAATTCCACGTTGTTTCTACTTATTGCTTATGATGGAAAGGCAGTGTGGTTTTCGTCGCTATTTGGATCATATCATAGCCTATAAGGTAAATGCTATTCAAATAAACAAAAGTTACCGTTTAAAATATTCAAAGTTATGACACATTACTTACGTCTCGAACGTTCTTTGTTGACAGGTGGGGACCATAGCCTCATTTTTAAAATGCGCAAAATATGCACAATGAAGAAATTAAGAAGGACCTGGTGTTAGGTGATTAAATAATGAAAAAAAAGTTGAGATATTTTTATTCTCTCAGTTAACTCCCACAGAACCGGAGAAATAACATGTTGCCGAACACATTGGACAGATAAACAGTTATTTTTAACCACGTAAAAACTGAATTCATATTGGTGACTAACTAAATGTAGCACTGAGATTTTTAAGCTTCTTTTATTTTATACTATTTCAGTTTTTATTCAATAAGGACCAACAGTCAATGGCTCACTTTTCTTTTTTCAAATACTGTTATATAAACACATCTGGCATCGCTTTTTTACTGCTGATAAATTGTTTTCGTCCCTGAGGGCACACTCTCCCTCCCCATGACATACTAATTACTCAAAGAAGGGAGTTAGTTTGATTTTTCAGAAAGGACTAATTTTAGATCTCAGTAAAGTAAGTGCATCATTAGACTTCCATGTTGTGAATTGTAGCCTAATTTTTTGAATAACTAGAATAAAAAAAAATAATTGATAAATTGACAAATATAATTTAAAATAACATTTTATATTGTGAATGGAATTAGAATCATTTCCTAAATATGTTAACAATTTTTATGGTTGAAAGAATTTTTGAAAAGATGAGACCCGTTTCCAGGTTTTAAGGAAATTTAAGTTAAACCGAGATTGAAGTGTATTTGTTTTGCAATTTTGTGTTCCCAATAGTGTTTAAGAAACTATTAGATGCATCTTTATTGATATTTTTGTCATTCAAAACAATGTTTATATTCTGTTGTTTTTTTTCCCCTGTTCATGCACTTAGACTTCATTCAGTTTCCTGACTTTTATTCACTCTTAATGTAGCCATTCAGTCTAGGTTATAGACTGCGCAAATAAAAATTGTCAAAAAGGGAGGAAATCATCAAGCCAGATGAAAGCCGCAGAGCACAAAGAGTATCAGTTATTTGGTAGTTTCTGAAGTTAGTGGGTCGTATATGTACCACCTTGTAATTGCATATTGCTCTAAATGTTTCTAAATAGAGATTCTAATTTTCTCGCGAGTACCTACGGCTTCTTTCAGTAATATAAATCAATCTGTCAAATAGCTCCATAAGTGGACAATTTGGTCCCTGTGTCAGATTCTTTGTCATGTTTATAAATGAAAACCTGTATTTTACTTACCATATTTGTCTTATTAAATTAAAGCAATGCAAGAGTTTTTCTATTCCAAGAAAGCTTAATTATTTCTCTCCGATGATGATTCTATGAGTCCGATTTCATTGTATAATTCAGTCTCATGTTTTTAATTGTTATATTGTGCGGATGGCATTTCAGGTGGCGAACGTTGTAAACACTCACACACATATTACACATTATTTCTATATTTTTGGACCATAAGTCTAAAAAACATGGCACCAAAAACAACCATTCTTATGCAATTATAACTCTTAGATTTTAAAGACCAGTCTCGTCAACTTTTTCGTGGCTCCCAAATTTTTGGGAGAACAATCTAAAAAAAAAAAAAAACGGTGGCAAGACCATTCCTAGAAACCTGAACATGACTTGTAGATTCCTAGAAGCATTCTCGTCGGTTTCCGCATTGTTCTCACAATTTTGGACCATAATTATAAAAAAAAACTGAGACGAAAAACCAGCATTTTCAAAAACTTAAACGTGACTCAAGTTCAAAACAACACTCAAATGGAATTTCATTTTTTGATAAATAAACATATATAGGGTTTCTTATTTTTCTCATTAGATTCTTAATATTTTTATACTTATCAAGGCTCACGGATATTTATATCTTTGTATATAAATGCTTTGAATAAAGAAGTAGGGGCACAAGTAAGCAGAAGATGGAGTATCTATAAGAACTTGCTTGATTGAACAGGCTGAATATGTTTAGAGGTGTTATTTGTGTCTGTGTGGTAAGTTCGTTCCAAGAGTTTCATATGATTACGTTGTAGAATAAACAATCACCTTTCGACAAGAAAAAAAAATATAGGCTTACCTAGCCACTTTCGGAACAAACTGTCGTGTGATATTGTGAAGCACAGCCAAAACTAGTACTTTTATGAAAAGTAAGAATTTCAAGCCATCTGGAACTTCGGTACGGATAAAAAAAACATTAAGAAACAAAAAAAAAAAGGAAACATTTTAAACGTTTATTTACCAAAACATCGAAATTCCATGTAACTGCCGTTTTGACTTTAACAATCACGTTCAAGGTTTAAAAAGTAGTGGTTACGCCAACTTTTTTGGAAGATTTATGGTCTTAAATTGCGACAGTTACTGATACTGGGATAGAATGGGATGCTGACGAGTAAACTTTTTTGGAATCTAAGAGTTCAACTTTACAAGAATTGTTGTTCTGACACTATTCTTTTTAAGAGTTATGGTCGAAAAAAGCGAGAATGTTCTGTTCTGTTTTCAAAATAACCATGAGGAGGATGAATCAAGTTCACTACCATGCAATTTATTCATTCTTTCCTGATATTTTATTTCAAAAAACTTATTCAGAAAGCTACTTGTTTAGGGATTAAATTGTGATCTAATTTGGAATTGCTATGTAGTCTTTCAGATTGGGTTTTACTTTTTTTTTACCAGCTCTATGGTCATCTCCTTAAGGTCATGGTTTTCCTCCATCTGTTGTCCCCAACTAAACTAGTTATTATGTTTGTAGTACTAAATTCCTCTTATTCGCGCTGCCTAAGTAAGGAACGATGTTGGCATAATGTTTTTTTTTTTTTTTTTTAGACCAGGGCACTTCTTATCGAGGAGTTGTCGTAGAAACTTTGAAAGGGGCTCATTCGATTGGAAATTGGAGTGGCTTATGCCCTTCTTAATAGTCGAAAGTGATTGGAAGGCAACCAACACCCCTTCCACGCCCACCATTTCCCAAAACACATTCAATCAAAATTTTGAGATAGCCATTTTGTTCAGCGTAATTGATTTCCAGACGGAAATTATGTTTTTGAGGAGGACACTTCCCCACAGCTTTCAGGGCCAGGGTTTTAAGTTATGCCCTGGGGGCATATAAGATTTTTATAGAAAGCGTTGTCGCAGAAACTTCAAAAAAGGCTCATTCGATTGAAAATTCAAAAGGCTAGTGCTCTCTTTAATAGTCAAAAGTGATGAGAGGGCAATTAACCCCCCTCTCACGCCCACCTTTTCCCAAAACACATCCAATCAAAATTTTGAAATAGCCATTTTATTCACGCAGTTCAAAGTTCTGGAAATTAGGTCTTTGAGGATGAACCCCCCCCCCCCCCAGTCCTCAGGGTAAGGGTTGTAAATTATGCCCTGAGAGCATATAAGGTATTTATAGAGAGCACCACCATTTCCCCCAACGCATCCAGTCAAAATGTTGAGATAGCCATTATGTTCAACGCAGTTGAAAGGTCCGGAAATTATATCTTTGAGCTAGACACTCCCTCCACAGTCTTCAGGATAAGGGTTGTAAGTAATCTCCTGGGGGCATGTAAGGTTTTTATAGAAAGCGTTGCCGTAAAAACTTGAAAAAGGGCTCATTCGACTGGAAATTCAAAGGGCTAGTGCCCTTTTTAATAGTTGAAAGTAATTGGAAGGCAACTAACCCCCTTCTCACGCCCACCATTCCCCCAAACATTTTTGTGACTTCGTATCGAATTATTTTTTTTCCTATACCAGGACACTTCGTGTCAAAGGAGTTGTCGTAGAAACTTTGAAAAGTGCTCATTCGATAGGAAATTGGAATGGCTAGTGCCCTTTTTAATAGTCGAAAGTGATTGGAAGACAACTAACACCACTTCCACGCCCACCATTTCCCCAAACAAATCCAATCAAAATTTTGAGATAGCCATTTTGTTCAACGTAGTTTAAGTTTCTGGGAATTGTATTTTTTAGCATATTCTTGAAAGAATGACACCCCCCCCCCATAGCCCTCAGGGCAAGGGTTGTAAGTTATGCCCTGGGGGCATATATGGTTTTTTATAGAAACTTTTGTCGTAGAAACTTCAAAAAGGTCATTTAATTGGAAATTGAAATGGCTAATGTCCTTTTTAAAAGTCAAAAGTGATTGGAAGGCAGCTAACATCTCTTCCATGCCCACCATTTATCCAGACACATCCAATCAAAATTTTGAGATAGCCATTTTGTTCAAAGTAGTTGAAAGGTCTGGAAAATATATCTTTCAAGATGACACTCCCCCCACAGCCCTCAGGGTAAGGTTTGTAAGTTATGCTCTGGGGGCATATAAGGTTTTTATTGAAAGCTTTGTCGTGGAAACTTGAAAAGGGCTCATTCGATTGGAAATTCAAAGGGCTAGTGCCCTCTTTAATAGTCGAAAGTGATTGGAGGGCAACTAACCCCCCTCTTACGCCGATCTTTTCCCCAAACACATCCAATCAAAAATTTATAGATAGCCATTGTATTCAACGTAGTTAAAAGTTTTAGAAATTAGGTCTTTAAGGATAATAACCTTCTCAGAGCCCCCAGGGCAAGGATTGTAAGTTATGCCCTGGGGGCATATAAGGTTTTTATAGATAGCGATGTTGTAGAAACTTCAAAAAGGGCTCATTCAATTGAAGTTAGAAGGGCTTGTGCCCTTTTTAATAGTCGAAAATGTCGAATAACTAACACCCCTCTCACACCCACCATTTCCCCAATCACATCCAGTCAAAATTTTGAAATAGGCATTTTGTTCAAAGTAGTTAAAAAGTCTGGAAATTATGTTTTGAGTATGACACTCCCCCCACAGTCCTCAGGGCAAGGGTTGTAAGTTATACCCTGGGGGCATATGAGGTTTTATCATTGGAACCGTTGTCGTAGAAACTTCAAAAAGGGCTCATTCGATTGGAAATTGAAAGGGCTATTGCCTTTTTCAATAGTTGAAAATGATCGGAGAGCAACTAACGCCCTTCTCACGCCCACCATTTCCCCAAACACATACAATCAGAATTTTGACATAACCATTTTGTTCAACGTAGTTGAAAGTTCCGGGAATTAGGTCTTTGGGGATGACAATCCCCTCATAGCCCTCAGGGCAAGAGTTGTAATTTATGCCCTGGGTGGATATAAGGTGTTTATAGAAATTGTTGACATTGAAACTCAAAAAGGGCTCATTCGATTGGAAATTGAAAGGGCTAGTTCCCTTTTTAATAGTAAAAAGTGATTGGAAGGCTTGACATTTTTACAGCAAAGAGCGATGTGGGTACAAAGTTTTGTTTTTTTTTTTTTTTTTTTTTTTTTTTTTTTTTTTTTTTTTTTTTTTTTTTTTTTTTTTTGTGCAGGGCACTTCGTAACGAAGGAGTTGTAGAAACTTCGAAAAGGGCTCATTCGACTGAAAATAAAAAGGACTAATGCCTTTTTTATTAGTTGAAATTGACTGGAGGGCAACTAATCCCCCTCCCACGCCCACCCTTCCATTTGCTGATTACGTTTAAAAACTAAATGTTGCCTTAAGATTAAATCAAAATGCACTGCTGTGTTAATGCTAATTCCCAATAAGGCATCTCAGCAGTATCCCAAGAACGACTGAGGGTATTTTGTTCAAACTTTCGGGGCTATTCCTGCTCTCAAAATCTAACCAAATCAAAATAGCGTAAGTGTGTCCAAGCTATCAAAGAAAGTAAACAGATTTTTTTGCGAATGGTATCAAGTTTTCTATTTCAGGTCAACTAGAGGAGGTATGAAACTAAATTAAACACTACTATTTGTGTCCAGATTTTTAAAAGGGTGTATGTTGTTAAGAATTGCTGAAAAATTTTCTCCAGCATACAAATAGCAGGCCAAACTATAAAGTCTTAAAAAATGAAATGATTTAAACTATTATTTTCTTTTTCCCTGAAAAGACTATGTCAATATAAAACGAACAGAAATAAATTAAAAAAAACTTTTTCCACAAAATAAGTTTTCAAAGAAGAGTAAAAAACTCCATTAAACCAAAAATGAGCAAAAATAAAATCGAATAATCTACCAAGCGTGAAACTACCACAGATCAGCATCGATATATAAATGAAACCCAAAACGAACAGAAATTACAATAAATAACCGAGTCAAACTCAAAACCAGCAGAAATTAACATGACTATGGCTGAAAACCCCTATGCTTTCCCAAGGCCAGAACATAATTTGCACTTTACTGAAAAAAAAAAAAACCAAATAAATGTGCATTGTCAGTTAAATATTCATATACTGACATTTATTAATCATAATATTAATACTATTTGATTTATGAAAGTTATAAAAGTAAATACATTTTTATTTTTTCTAGTACAAGTTTATTGGAAGCAACTTTCCAAGTCTAATCTTTTGGTGATTGAATATAGCACTAATCACTTTAATGTTTTTTTCTAGTATAAAATACAAGGATAAAACCTCCGCTAAAGCTCTTCTATCAAAAGAATCGAACGCTTGCTTATAATCTATAAAACTTAAAACCAAAGTTCTTGGGAAAAATCAGCCGTTTATATTGTAGTTTCCTTAATATCGTTGTTTGAGCCAAAAATAAACCATTTGTTTTTTCAGGGTATTATTGCTGCTATTCCATTAGCGTTCATACTACCATCCCTTTGCTATATAAAGCTGAGTTCCTTGAAATGGAAATCTTGGATGAAGATCAAAGCACTAGCACTAACAATATTTGGTTCTATAGTGGCACTATCTGGTATTATCTCTATTCTCACTGGGGAGTCTAGAACTTGTATTCACGGTGAAGAACCTATTTATTGCATATCAAATAATCAAACTGTTAACTTTACGTTCATTTGAATGAATAATAAATATATTTTATGTAGATGAGGTTCATGGCGGTATAGAGAGATGAATTTAAGAGTGTTATGAATTAACTGTCGTACAGAACAACAAGCTTGAATTGAAAGAACACAGATGATATTGGCGACAAAAAAAATAATAGTTATTCCAGAATTATTTATTTGGAAAATGGACACATAGTTTCCTTTTTTAACTCAGTTTTTTTTGTCGTCTCATAATAGATTTTATTTTTCTTTCTCTATGATTTGAAGTATACAAATATATTATGTTGAATGTCGATTTTCTTCACTATCTTCCATATCTTCCAAAGACCCAAAGGCTCATCTCTCCCTTTAGCACCGCTAATAGCATGATTATTTAGCAGACACAATTCCAGGATTATCAGATAACTGCTGCTCAGTATTTGAAGATACGAATATTTCACAGAAAAACTTCAAAAGCTTTTTATGGAAATATATTGGCTTCTCACCTTCAAGGTGTCTTTTGGAACTTTAAATTCAAGAAAGCCTATAATATTTCTTGTCTCATTTTGGCATTTGAATATGCGAACATGTTGCTGAGCTATTTCAAGCAAAATATTCGTATAAGAAAATCTTAGAGAGTCACCTTCTAGGATTATGTGCTCTACTGTTGTCTTTTAGGCTTCTAAATTTATGATATGATATTGCTTGCCTTACATTGGTGTTTGAAGATACGAAAATTTTATAGAACATTCTCAAGCAAAATATCCTAATAGGAATATTTTAGATAATTACCTTTTAGGATTATCGACCCACATGTTTTCTGTTAGGATTTTAAATACAAGATTTTAGAACGCAAGGCTTATGGAAGGCTCTGTCAGCGGTATGTTGCCGAAGCTTCAGTGCCTGATACAATATCCTATATCGTCCTCAAGAGATGTAACCTTGAACCCGCTCGTCCTCTCACCTTTCTTTTTCAAAAACACTTTGCAATGGAAACATTCCCAAAAGCCTCGAAACATGGTCACATAGTCCCTGTCCCAAAAGCAATGACCTCTACTATCGTAGAATCTTATTAACTAATCGGTTTCCTGTCCAGCTTGAGAAAATTCTATGAGAGTTTCATGAACAGGACACTTTATCAGCATATTGAATCACAACGCTTGTTGGCTGACACAATACTGTTTTTGTAGAAAACTGTCAACGTTTAACTGTGTAACCAAGAGTGGTTCAAGAGCCTGTCTCATGGACATGGCCTTCATATTTTCTCCTTTTACATTGCAAAAAACTCTGATCGTTCACAGCGAGAGGGTCTTCTACACAAAATAGAAATCTATAGTGTTGATGGTTGGCTATCTGAGGTGCTTAATGACTTCCTCCGTCATTGTTCAATACATGTTATCCTTGACGGCTTCATTTTAAAAAAAAATACCCAGTTTTAGCTAGAGCACCCCAAGAAAGAGTTCTTGAGTCGACTCTTTTCTGGGTGTTCATAGGCTGTTTAGGGGATAGCCTTGTGAAAAACTTCACCACTTTACTGATGACTCGAGGACGAAGATATCCATCGCAAAAGAAGAAGATCCCCATAAGGAGCTTCAGGCTGATTTGAAAAATGGAGGTGTTGGCGGATGAGTAGCAAGTTAGGTTAAATGCATAAAAAAGTGAGCTGTCACTTGCGAAGGCGTGGAATGGGGAAAGCGTTAAATACATTACAGAAATATGTTATTTTCAATTTAAAATGCAAAAATACAACATTAGAATCCATAAATCCTAGAAAGTGACTGCCTAAAAATTTTTCCATGTGAGCATCTTTTTTAGATTGTTCTACAAAATGTTTGTATCTTCAAATACCAAGGTAGAGAAATACCGTTTCTTGAATTTAGAATCCCAAAAGACAACATTAGGGTCTATAATCCTTGTGGGTGGCTATCTTGATTTTCCTATGAGAATATTTGCTCGAGATGATTCTATAAAGCCGTAACAATATCTTAACTTTGGAATCTTAAAAGACAACATTAGGGTCCATAATCCTTATGGGTGGCTATCCAAATTTTCCTATAAGAATATTTGCTTGAGATGATTCTATAAAGTAGTAACTATATCTTAACTTTGGAATCTTAAAAGACAATATTAGGGTCGATAATCCTTGTCGGTGGCTATTTAAATGTTCCTATAAGAATATTTGCTTGATATGATTCTATAAAGTGGTAACTATATCTTAACTTTGGAATCTCAAAAGACAACATTAGGGTCCATAATCCTTATGGGTGGCTATCTAAATTTTCCTATAAGAATATTTGCTTGAGATGATTCTATAAAGCCGTAACAATATCTTAGCTTTGGAATCTTAAAAGACAACGTTAGGGTCCATAATCCTTATGGGTGGCTATCTAAATTTTCCTATAAGAATATTTGCTTGAGATGATTCTATAAAGCCGTAACAATATCTTAACTTTGGAGTCTTAAAAGACAACGTTAGGGTCGATAATCCTTATGGGTGGCTATCTAAAATTTCCTATAAGAATATTTGCTTGAGATTATTCTATAAAGTAGTAACTATATCTTAACTTTGGAATCTTAAAAGACAACATTAGGGTCCATAATCCTTATGGGTGGCAATCTAAATTTTCCTATAAGAATATTTGCTTGAGATGATTCTATAAAGCCGTAACAATACCTTAACTTTGGAATCTTAAAAGACAACATTAGGGTCCATAATCCTTATGGGTGGCTATCTAAATTTTCCTATAAGAATATATTTGCTTGAGATGACCCTACAAAGTGGTAACTATATCTTAGCTTTGGAGTCTTAAAAGACAACATTAGGGTCGATGATCCTTGTGGGTGGCTATTTAAATGTTCCTATAAGAATATTTGCTTGATATGATTCTATAAAGTGGTAACTATATCTTAACTTTGGAATCTTAAAAGACAAGATTAGGGTCCATAATCCTTATGGGTGGCTATCTAAATTTTCCTATAAGAATACTTGCTTGAGATTATTCTATAAAGCCGTAACAATATCTTAACTTTGGAATCTTAAAAGACAACATTAGGGTCCATAATCCTTATGGGTGGCTATCTAAATTTTCCTATAAGAATATTTGCTTGAGATGACCCTACAAAGTGGTAACTATATCTTAACTTTGGAGTCTTAAAAGACAACATTAGGGTCGATAATCCTTGTGGGTGGCTATTTAAATATATTTGCTTGAGATGAACCTACAAAGTGGTAACAATATCTTACTTTGGAATCTTAAAAGACAACATTAGGGTCGATAATCCTTGTGGGTGGCTATTTAAATGTTCCTATAAAATTATTTGCTTGATATGATTCTATAAAGTGGTAACTATATCTTAACTTTGGAATCTTAAAAGACAACATTAGGGTCCATAATCCTTATGGGTGGCTATCTAAATTTTCCTATAAGAATATTTGCTTGAGATGATTCTATAAAGCCGTAACAATATCTTAACTTTGGAATCTGGAAACCCGTTTTCTAGAGTTTCTCTAGAAACTCTAAAACAAAAAACTTTTTAAAACAGCCCTAATATCATTACTTTAAGGAAGTTGATCCAGGACTGGTACACAAAGCGAAGTGGAAAAAGAACAATTCATTCAAATGGAATAAAAATACTTACAGACAAGCTTTTAAAGCTAATCTCGCCTTCTTGGCAGCCAGCCTAGATGGTCTATTCGTAACAGGTTGAGTGGAATTGTTTACTGGTTTTTTAATATAATTAGTTAAATCATTTTAATTTAATTTGTGTATAGGGCATTAAGCGAATATTCCCCCAAATCTCTATTCAAAGAAATATTACTGTTTATTTTGATTTTAATTTCAATTGCCTATCGAACAGCCTCTTTAATGCCTAAATCATTGCTAATAAGGCAAGTTTTTTTTTTTTTTTTTTTCAAAAAGCATTTTATGGCTAGGGTTATCATAGATGTGTTTTCAGTTTTAATGATCGAATTTTAATTTAAGTTTCTTTTATATTGTTTTTTTTTTCTTCGTTTTGTTTGGTGAGGACTGCCCTTGGATATAGGGTCGAAATATTCATTTAAAAGTTGCGTTCCACTATCTTGCATAAAAAAATTTCCCCGTTTGTTTCTACTTATTGTTTATGGTATAATCCAAACATAGTGACACAGTTTCTGTTTGAGCAAACTGTTTTCAACCAGATAAGACTTATTTGACTTGTTTGTGCTACAACTTAAGTAAAGAAATAGACAATCAAAATATTTGTATTATTGCTGCTGTTGTGGTAGTCATTAAAGTGTGGACAGATAGTTTTGTTTTTCAAAGTGTGTTTTCATTAGTTCATAGTTTTTCATAATAGTTTTCATTAGTTCACCCACAAATATGTGGGTGAACTAATGAAACTAATCCTTGTGGGTGGCAATTTTAATTCTAATAGTACAAATAGTTCTTTTGATTCTGCTTTAAGCAGTCAGATCTATTATAACCCTAGCCATAAAATGCTTTTTGAAGAAACTTGCCTTATTAGCAATGATTTAGGCATAAAACAGGTTGTTCGAGAGGCAATTGAAATTAAAATCAAAATAAACAGTAATATTTCTTTAAATGGAGATTTTGGGGAAAATTCGCTTAATGGCCTATACACAAATTAAATTAAAAATGATTTAACTAATCAAACAGTTCGTGGTAACGAACTGTAAGTAAGGAGCGACCCGGCTCAATGGTAACCGAAACTCTAGAAAACGGGTTTCCTCAAATATAATTTACCTTCCATATATTCCAAAAGTCACTACAAGTTTAAAAAAAAGTTTGCACTCAAAATAATTTTTATGTCGTATTTACAAATAATTTTAAAATCATGAATTTCCTAAACTCTGGTAAAGATATAACCCCAGTTACTAGCCAAAGAGGGGTTTATCAAATACCATGCGATTGTGGCCATTTTATGTTGATAGAACCCATCAAAATTTTGAACAAACACCTACAACAGCACAAAGAAGACAATAACGAAAATTTTTAATTCTAATAGTACAAATAGTTCTTTTGATTCTGCTTTAAGCAGTCAGATCTATTATAACCCTAGCCATAAAATGCTTTTTGAAGAAACTTGCCTTATTAGCAATGATTTAGGCATAAAACAGGTTGTTCGAGAGGCAATTGAAATTAAAATCAAAATAAACAGTAATATTTCTTTAAATGGAGATTTGGGGAAAATTCGCTTAATGGCCTATACACAAATTAAATTAAAAATGATTTAACTAATTATATTAAAGAAACCAGCAAATAATTCCACTCAACCTGTTACGAATAGACCATCTAGGCTGGCTGCCAAGAAGGCGAGATTAGCTTTAGAAGCTTGTCTGTAAGTATTTTTATTCCATTTGAATGAATTGTTCTTTTTCCACTTCGCTTAGTGTACCAGTCCTGGTTGAACTTCCCTGAAGTAATGATATTAGGACTGTTTTAAATATTTAAAAAAAAACTTTTTTTCAGTTTTAATGATCGAATTTTAATGTAAGTTTCTTTTATATTGTTTTTTTTTTTCTCTTCGTTTGTTTTGCTGAGGACGGCCCTTGGATATAGGGTCGAAATATTCATTTAAAAGTTGCGTTCCACTGTCTTGTATAATAAAAATTCCCCGTTGTTTCTACTTATTGTTTATTATGAAAGGCAGTGTGGTCTTCGTCGCTATTTACATCTAGTTTATGGGGAGCAGTTGACCTATGATATCTTTTATTTTATTAGTTTAGACAAAAACACGCTAATATTATCAATCAACAAAAATTTTTAGAATCTTGCAGAATTGAAAATCTTATTCCAAGTCTTTAAGATATAAATTGCATTTAAATACCCGGAAAGAAGCGCAATTCGCGCACACATTACATCTAAAAACTCTAGTTCACATTATTAAGGACAAAAAACAAAAACGACACATTATTTCCTCAGAAAAAAAATCTCTTGAAAAATGTTTATGTGAAAATCTGTCCACAGTTGATTATTCCCAGGTGGTAAGATTGGAAAAGAATTTTTTCAGTCATGATTTTTGTTTGTCTAGAGAAGGTCTTTATAAGAAATTGGAATGTCTGAGGTACGAATCTTCAATGAATTGTCGTACTTATACCCCGAGTTTTTTACTCCTGGACGCACTATCGTTAATCTCTCCTTTAGAGCTCTTGAACATAAGGAAATCCAAAGTCTTGAAAAGGTCCAAAATTCTCTTTTCCACCAAAACAAGTTCCTGTGGCAGATATAGTTTTCCTCCTTAGAATCCTCTTTGCATAAAAACTACAAATCCATTTCTAACCCAGATGAAGTGAGGTCTTGTTTTAGTAATACACTTTACGGCAGCCAAAAAAAAGTTACGTCTCATAGCAATTTGACACCAGAAATTTCGCACGACATAAAACTTTGGTCTAATCTTCGCAAAGATCCTTCAATTATAATAACAAAAGCAGACAAGGGAAATTCACATGTAGTCCTGGATACTTTTGATTACGACAACAAATTTATTCACATTTAAAAGACACAAATACATATACTTCCATGACTCACGACCATACTGACAAGTTTGCGAATAAAATTATAGCCGAATTAAAGAATCTAAAACAAAATGGCAAAATCACCCCACAACTGTATAGTAAATTTCTCCCCCGAGGTAGCTTTTGCCCAAAGTTTTATGGTTAACCGAAATTACATAAGCAAGGTATTCCCGTAAGGCCAATTGTAGTATGTACGAAAGCCCCTGCTTCCGATATTGGAAAGTGGTTATGTACAGCCTTCAAACCTTTGCTTTATTCGCAAAAATTTTACATATGTAATTCGGTAGATTTAGTGGAAAAATTTAAAAATGCAAGCATTTCTGAAAATACAATAGTAAGTAGTTTTTGACATAGTTTCTATCTACACAAATATTGATGTAGCAATATCTGTGAAGTTATTAAAAAATAAAATAGAAGAAAACTGCCATTTAATTGAAGATTCAACAACAGGAATAGATTGCGAGGTTTTAATGTCCCTAGTCAAAATTTTTAATATGTATTCAATGTATTTTCAGCTCCGTAATTGTTTTTATCAACAAAAAAAATGGTCTCCCTATTGGAGCACCGCCATCCAGGTTATTAGCGAACATTCATGTAGAACACCTTGAAAACTGGGCCCTAAATTCATATTTTTTAAAACATTTCTATTGGGGCGTTATATGGATGATGTAATATCACTCTGGAATTACGGTGAAAATGAACTAAGGGGCTTTCTAGATCACCTTAATACATATGACCGAAAATTACAATTTGCCTTAGAAATTGAAAATGCAAATAAATTACCGTTTCTGGATGTATTAATTATTCGTAATATTGATAAAATGGACTTTATAATTTACAGAAAACCCACACAAAATAACAGATATCTACAATTTAAATCCAACCACCCCCCACAAGTTAAAAGGTGTTGTTACATCTCTTGTCGATCGTGCCCTACACATTTGCTATGAATCTTACATCACAGATGAACTAAATTTTTTATAGACATACTTTTTGGAAACAGTTTATCCTATTGTCTTTATTAACAATACAATTAGCTGAAGATTGGCAAAACAATATCGTAAAATCAAGGGTCTTTTACAATGTGAAGCTGCCGCCAAGCCCTCAAATACAATTTACCTTCCATATATTCCAAAAGTCACTACAAGTTTAAAAAAGTTTGCAGACAAAATAATTTTTATGTCGTATTTACAAATAATTTTAAAATCATGAATTTCCTAAACTCTGGTAAAGATATAACCCCAGTTACTCGCCAAAGAGGGGCTTATCAAATACCATGTGACTGTGGCCATTTTTATGTTGGTAGAACCCATTAAAATTTAGAAAAACGCCTACAACTACACAAAGAAGACATAACTAAAGCTTTAAATTCTAATAATACAAATAATTCTTTTGATTCTGTTTTAAGCAGTCACATCTGTGATAACCCTAGCCATAAAATGCTTTTTGATGAAACTTGCCTTATTAGCAATAATTTAGGCATAAAACAGGTTGTTCTAGGGGCAATTGAAATTAAAATCAAAGTAAACAGTAATATTCCTTTAAATAGAGATATGGGGGAATATTCGCTTAATGCCCTATACACAAATTTAATTAAAAATGATTTAACTAATTATATTAAAAAACTAGTAAATAATTCCACTCAACCTGTTACGAATAGACCATCTAGGCTGGCTGCCAAGAAGGCGAGATTAGCTTTAAAAGCTTGTCTGTAAGTATTTTTATTCCATTTGAATGAATTGTTCTTTTTCCACTTTGCTTGGTGTACCAGTCCTGGTTGAACTTCCTTGAAGTAATGATATTAGGGCTGTTTTAAAAGTTTTTTAGAAAAAACTTTTTTCAGTTTTAATGATCGGATTTTAATGTAAGTTTCTTTTATATTGTTTTTTTTTTCTCTTCGTTTGTTTTGCTGAGGACGGCCTTTGGATATAGGGTCGAAATATTCATTTAAAAGATGCCTTCCACTGTCTTGTATACAAAAAAAAAATTCCACGTTGTTTCTACTTATTGCTTATGATGGAAAGGCAGTGTGGTTTTCGTCGCTGTTTGGATCATATCATAGCCTATAAGGTAAATGCTATTTAAATAAACAAAAGTTACCGTTTAAAATATTCAAAGGTATGACACATTACTTACGTCTCGACCGTTCTTTGTTGACAGGTGGGGACCATAGCCTCATTTTTAAAATGCGCAAAATATGCACAATGAAGAAATTAAGAAGGACCTGGTGTTAGGTGATTAAATAATGAAAAAAAAATAGTTGAGATATTTTTATTCTCTCAGTTAACTCCCACAGAACCGGGGAAATAACATGTTGCCGAACACATTGGACAGATAAACAGTTATTTTTAACCAGGTAAAAACTGAATTCATATTGGTGACTAACTAAATGTAGCACTGAAGATTTTTAAGCTTCTTTTATTTTATACTATTTCAGTTTTTTTTCAATAAGGACCAACAGTCAATGGCTCACTTTTCTTTTTTCAAATACTGTTATATAAGTAGAGATGCCTCATGAGCTCCTACGAGAACGCCATATATGGGCATAGAGTCATTAGGGAGAATGATTGCCTAATCGGTCAATGACCTCTTTCTCCAGGTGTGTTTTTGGCACGCCCTCAGCGAATGTTGTTGTTATTGTTTTGAACAGAGTCATTAGAGAGAACACGTGGTTAATGGGGTCAATGTTGTTGTCGTTCGAAGCAAAGTTAATGACACTTCCTTCCTGTTCGAGGCAGATGTTATGATCCAGAAATAGTATTTGTTATTGTTATTCGAGCCAAATGTTACGAGTTCCCGGGAAACAGTTAATTAACGTCTGACAGATAACGTAAAGTTAATTAATGTCTTTGGATTTCGAACAGAAATGTTTCCGAGAAACAGTTAGATCACACATGATGTCATGATTGTTTGAATTGTCTCCGGCGCGAAGTTTATTAATGTCTGGAGTTCTTCCAGAAGAATCGTTTCTGAGCAAATGTTTTGATCTTAGCGCGCGAAAAGGTTTCCAAATAATTGAAATAGGCCAGCGCAGGGATGCCAAACAAAAGGAACACGCTGAATTACGTTTAGGGATTATTTGGGCGAAACTGTTTTAGACAGGTTATGGAATTATTTCGGCGAAACATTTAGAGACATTTTAAAAGATGATTTATGAAGAGCTTGCGTTGAGGTTTTTGAGTGTGGTCGTTATAATACACAAGTTTCATTGAACAGTGCTGTGAGGTCCTCTACCCCAAGCCCAAAGGGTTCCAATCCCTCTACCTCAACCCGAAGGAAGCCCCCGGTACTCAAAGGTCCCCCCAAGCTCCCAAAGAGCCCCAGTCCCCCAAACGCCCTCCTCAGACCCCCAAAGGCCCTCCCCTGGTCCTCAAAGGGCCCCCGGACCCCCCAAAGAGCCCCCGGACCCCAGAGGTCCTCACCCGGTCCCCTCAGGTCCACCGGGCTCCAAAAGGACCAATCGGCCCTCAAGTGCTCCCCAGACCCCCAAAGGCCCTCCCTGTGCCCCAAAGGCCCTCCCCCGGTCCCCAAAGGTCCCCCCGGGCCCGAGAAGTGCCGCGGTCCAGGAAAGCGCCGCAGGATGTGCCGCAGGGATGCGCCGCGGGTCAGGAAAAGCGCCGCAAGATGCGCCGCAGGGATGCGCCGCGGGTCAGGAAAGCGCCGCAGGATGCACCGCAGGGATGCGCCGCGGGTCAGGAAAGCGCCGCAGGATGCGCCGCGGGGTTGCGCCGCAAAAAAAGTAAACTAAAAAGTAAAAATTTCGAAATGTTATCCCCCAAACGCCCTCCTCAGACCCCCAAAGGCCCTCCCCTGGTCCTCAAAGGTCCCCCGGGCTCCCAAAGGGCCAACCGGCCCCCAAGGGTCCCCCAAACACCCTCCCCGGGCCCCCCAAAGAGTCCCCTCTCCATTTTTTAATACTTTTGATGGCTTTATTATATCTTTTCAGAACAAGTTCCATTCATAATGTCATTCCTAAACCCATTTTACAAGTTGAAGTACCCATCCTTTTCACCCGCAACTTAGTTATAGGTAAGAGTTTGAAGTTTTACCTTAGAGACTTAGCTTAGAGTTTTAGTTTGGTTTAGTTTTAGTTAAAAGTATAGAATTTTTTAGCTTAGAGTCTTAGCTTAGAGTTTTATTCAGAGTTCTAGTTTAGTTTACTTTTAGTTAAGAGTTTTGAGTTTTACCTTAAAGTCTTAGATTAGAGTTTTAGTTAGGGTTGAAGTTTAGTTTAGTTTACTTAAGAGTTTAGAGTTTTAACATAGAGTCTTAGCTTAGAGTTTTTGTTAGAGTTCTAGCTTAGTTTTAGTTAAGAGTTTGGAGTTTTACCTTAGAGACCTAGCTTAGAGTTTTAGTTTAGTTTAGTTACAGTTAAGAGCTTAGAGTTTTTTAGCTTAGAGTCTTAGTTTAGAGTTTTGTTAGAGTTATAGTTTAGTTTAGTTTTACTTAAGAGTTTGGTGTTTTACCTTAGAGTCTTAGCTTAGAGTTTTAGTTAGAGTTCTAGTTTAGTTTTAGTTAAGAGTTTAGAATTTTAGCTTAGAGTCTTAGCTTAGAGTTTTTGTTATAGTTCTAGTTTATTCTAGTTTTAATTAAGAGTTTAGAGTTTTCAGCTGAGAGTCTTAGCTTAGAGTTTTTGCCGAAGTTCTAGTTTAGTTTAGTTTAGTTTTAGTTAATAGTTTAGAGTTTTAGCTTAGAGAGTCTTAGCTTAGAGTTTTTGTTAGAGTTGAAATTTAGTTTAGTAATAGTTAAGAGTTTAGAGTTTTAGCTTAGAGTCTTAGCTTAGAGTTCTTGTTAGAATTCTATTTAGTTTAAAGATATAGTTAAGAGTTTGGAGTTTTACCCTAGAGACTTAGCTTAGAGATTTAGTTTAGTTTAGTTTTAGTTAAGAGTTTAGAGTTTTTTTAGCTTAAAGTCTTAGCGTAGAGTTTTTGTTAGAGTTCTAGTTTAGTTTAGTTTTAGTTAAGAGTTTGGTGTTTTACCTTAGAGTCATAGCTTAGAGTTTTAGTTAGAGTTCTTGTTTAGTAATAGTTAAGAGTTTAGAATTTTAGCTTAGAGTTAGAGTTTTTAATTAGAGTTCTAGTTTAGTTTAGTTATAGTTAAGAGATTGGTGTTTTACCATAGAGACTTAGCTTAGAGTTTTAATTTAGTTTAGTTTTGGTTAAGGTTTTAGAGTTTTAGCTTAGAGTCTTAGCATAGAGTTTTTGTTAGAATTCTAGTTTAGTTTAGTTTTAGTTAAGAGTTTAGAGTTTTAGCCTAGAGTCTTATCTCAGAGTTTTTTTATAGAGTTCTAGTTTTGTTTAGTTTTAGTTAAGAGTTTAGAGTTTTTAGCTTAGAGTCTTAGTTTAAAGTTTTTTTGTTGAAGTTCTAGTTTAGTTTTAGAGTTTTAGCTTAGACTTAGAGTTTTAATTAGAGTTTTAGATTAGTCTAGTTTTAGTGAAGTTTAGAGTTTTAGCTTAGAGTCTTAGCTTAGAGTTTTTGTTAGAGTTCTAGTTTTAGTTTAGTTTTAGTTAAGAGTTTAGAGTTTTAGCTTAGAGTCTTAGCTTAGAGTTTTTGTTATAGTTCTAGTTTAGTTTAGTTTAGTTATAGTTAAGAGTTTGGAATTTTACCTTAGAGACTTAGCTTAGAGTTTTAGTTTAGTTTAGTTTTACTTAAGAGTTTAGAGTCTTAGCTTAGAGTCTCAGCTTAGAGTTTTTGCTAGAGTTCTAGTTTAGTTTTAGTTAAGAGTTTAGTGTTTTTAGCTTAGACTCCTAGTTTAGAGTTTTTGTTGAAGTTCTAGTTTAGTTTAGTTTTAGTTTAGAGTTTTTGCTTAGACTTAGAGATTTAATTAGAGTTCTAATTTAGCTTAGTTAGCTAAGAGTTTAGAGTTTTAGCTTAAACTCATAGCTTAGAGTTTTTGTTAGAGTTCTAGTTTAGTTTAGTTTTAGTTAAGAGTTTTAGAGTTTTACCATAGAGTCTTAGCTTAGAGTTTTAGCTTAGAGTCTTAGCTTAGAGTTTTTGTTATAGTTCTAGTTTAGCTTAGTTTAGTTATAGTTAAGAGTTTGGAGTTTTACCTTAGACACTTAGCTTAGAGTTTTAGTTTAGTTTAGTTTTACTTAAGAGTTTAGAGTTTTAGCTTGGAGTATCAGCTTAGAGTTTTCGCTAGAGTTCTAGTTTAGTTTAGTTTAAATTAAGAGTTTAGTGTTTTTTAGCTTAGAGTCTTAGTTTAGAGTTCTTGTTGAAGTTCTAGTTTAGTTTAGTTTTAGTTTAGAGTTTTAGCTTAGACTTAGAGTTTTAATAAGAGTTCTAGTTTAGTTTAGTAGGCTAAGAGTTTAGAGTTTTAGCTTAGAGTTTTTGTTAGAGTTCTAGTTTAGTTTAGTTTTAGTTAAGAGTTTAGAGTTTTAGCTTAGAGTTTTTGTTAGAGTTCTAGTTTAGTTTAGTTTAAGTTAAGAGTTTAGAGTTTTTAGCTTAGTCTTAGTTTAAAGTTTTTTTGTTGAAGTTCTAGTTTAGTTTTAGAGTTTTAGCTTAGACTTAGAGTTTTAATTACAGTTTTAGATTAGTTTAGTTAAGAGTTTAGAGTTTTAGCTTAGAGTCTTAGCTAAGAGTTTTTGTTAGAGTTCTAGTTTAGTTTAGTTTTAGTTAAGAGTTTAGAGTTTTAGCTTAGTCTTAGCTTAGAGTTTTTGTTATAGTTCTAGTTTAGTTTAGTTTAGTTATAGTTAAGAGTTTGGAATTTTACCTTAGAGACTTAGCTTAGAGTTTTAGTTTAGTTTAGTTTTACTTAAGAGTTTAGAGTCTTAGCTTAGAGTCTCAGCTTAGAGTTTTTGCTAGAGTTCTAGTTTAGTTTAGTTTTAGTTAAGAGTTTAGTGTTTTTAGCTTAGAGTCTTAGTTTAGAGTTTTTTGTTGAAGTTCTAGTCTAGTTTAGTTTTAGTTTAGAGTTTTAGCTTAGACTTAGAGTTTTAATTAGAGTTCTAGCTTAGTTTAGTTAGCTAAGAGTTTAGAGTTTTAGCTTAAAGTCATAGCTTAGAACTTTTGTTAGAGTTCTAGTTTAGTTTAGTTCTAGTTAATAGTTTTGAGTTTTAGCTTAGAGTCTTAGCTTAGAGTTTTGTTATAGTTCTAGTTTAGCTTAGTTTAGTTATAGTTAAGAGTTTGGAGTTTTACCTTAGAGACCTAGCTTAGAGTTCTAGTTTAGTTTAGTTTTAGTTAAGAGTTTAGTGTTTGTAGCTTAGAGTCTTAGTTTAAAGTTTTTTGTTGAAGTTCTAGTTTAGTTTTAGAGTTTTAGCTTAGACTTAGAGTTTTAATTAGAGTTCTAGTTTAGTTTAGTTAGCTAAGAGTTTAGAGTTTTAGCTTAAACTCATAGCTTAGAGTTTTTGTTAGAGTTCTAGTTTAGTTTAGTTTTAGTTAAGAGTTTAGAGTTTTACCATAGAGTCTTAGCTTAGAGTTTTAGCTTAGAGTCTTAGCTTAGAGTTTTTGTTATAGTTCTAGTTTAGCTTAGTTTAGTTATAGTTAAGAGTTTGGAGTTTTACCTTAGACACTTAGCTTAGAGTTTTAGTTTAGTTTAGTTTTACTTAAGAGTTTAGAGTCTTAGCTTAGAGTCTCAGCTTAGAGTTTTTTGCTAGAGTTCTAGTTTAGTTTAGTTTTAGTTAAGAGTTTAGTGTTTTTAGCTTAGAGTCTTAGTTTAGAGTTTTTGTTGAAGTTCTAGTCTAGTTTAGTTTTTAGTTTAGAGTTTTAGCTTAGACTTAGAGTTTTAATTAGAGTTCTAGTTTAGTTTAGTTAGCTAAGTGTTTAGAGTTTTAGCTTAAAGTCATAGCTTAGAGCTTTTGTTAGAGTTCTAGTTTAGTTTAGTTTTAGTTAAGAGTTTAGAGTTTTACCATAGAGTCTTAGCTTAGAGTTTTAGTTTAGAGTCTTAGCTTAGAGTTTTTGTTATAGTTCTAGTTTAGCTTAGTTTAGTTATAGTTAAGAGTTTGGAGTTTTTTACCTTAGAGACTTAGCCTAGAGTTTTAGTTTAGTTTTGTTTTACTTAAGAGTTTAGAGTTTTAGCTTAGAGTCTCAGCTTAGAGTTTTTGCTAGAGTCCTAGTTTAGTTTAAATTAAGAGTTTAGTGTTTTTAGCTTAGAGTCTTAGTTTAGAGTTCTTGTTGAAGTTCTAGTATAGTTTAGTTTTAGTTTAGAGTTTTAGCTTAGACTTAGAGTTTTAATTAGAGTTCTAGTTTAGTTTATTAGGCTACGAGTTTAGAGTTTTAGCCTAGAGTTTTGTTAGAGTTCTAGTTTAGTTTAGTTTTAGTTAAGAGTTTAGAGCTTTACCATCGAGTCTTAGCTTAGAGTTTTAGTTAGAGTTAAAGTTTAGTTTAGTTACTTTTAAGAATTTAGAATTTTAGCTTAGAGTCATAGCTTAGAGTTCTACTTAAAGTTTTAGTTTGGTTAAGTTTTAGTTAAGAGTTTCGAGTTTTAGCTGAGTCTTAGCTTAGAGTTTTTGTTAGAGTTCTAGTTTAGTTTAGTTTTTGTTAAGTGTTTAGAGTTTTACCTTAGAGTCTTAGCTTAGAGTTTTTGTTAGAGTTCTAGTATAGTTTAATTTTAGTTAAGAATTTGATGTTTTACCTTTGAGTTTCAGTTACAGTTCTAGTTTAATTTACTTTTAGTTAAGAGTTTAGTGTTTTACCATAGAGTATTAGCTTAGAGTTTTTAGCTAGAGTTCTAGTTTTGTTTAGTTTTAGTTAAGAGTTTAGAATTTCAGCTTAAAGTCTTAGCTTAGAGTTTTTGTTAGAGTTTCTAGTTTATTTTAGTTTTAGTTAAGAGTTTAGAATTTATAGCTTAGAGTCATAGCTTAGAGTTTTTGTTGAAGTTCTAGTTTAGTTTAGTTTTAGTTAATAGTTTAGAGTTTTAGCTTAGAGTTTTTGTTAGAGTTGAAGTTTAGTTTAGTAATAGTTAAGAGTTTAGAGTTTTAGCTTAGAATCTTAGCTTAGAGTTTTTTAGAGTTCTAGTTTAGTTTAGATATAGTTAAGCGTTTGGAGTTTTACCTACGAAACTTAGCCTAGAGTTTTAGTTCAGTTTTAGTTAAGAGTTTAGAGTTTTAGCTTAGAATCTTAGCTTTAGAGTTTTAGAGTTCTAGTTTAGTTTAGATATAGTTAAGCGTTTGGAGTTTTACCTTCGAAACTTAGCTTAGAGTTTTAGCTTAGTTTAGTTTTAGTTCAGAGTTTAGAGTTTTTAGCTTAGAGTCTTAGCTTAGAGTTTTTTGTTAGAGTTCTAGTTTTAGTTCAGAGTTTGGTGTTTTACCTTAGAGTCATAGCTTAGAGTTTTAGTTAGAGTTCTAGTTTAGTTTTAGTTAAGAGTTTAGAATTTTAGCTTGGACTCTTAGCTTAGAGTTTTTTGTTAGAGTTCTAGTTTAGTTTAGTTTTTAGTTAAGAGTTTAGAGTTTTTAGCTTAGATTCTTAGCTTAGAGTTTTTGTTGAAGCTATAGTTTAGTTTAGTTTTAATTAAGAGTTTATAGTTTTAGCTTAGAGTCTTAGCTTAGACTTTTTGTTAGAGTTTTAGTTTAGTTTAGTTTTAGTTAAGAGTTTTAGCTTAGAGTATTAGCTTAGAGTTATAGTTAGAGTTGAAGTTTAGTTTAGTTACAGTTAAGAATTTAGAGTTTTTAGCTTAGAGTCGTAGTTTAGAGTTTTCGTTAGAGTTCTAGGTTAGTTTAGTTAAGAGATTAGAGTTTTATCGTAGTCATAGGTTAGAGTTTCTGTTGAAGTTGAAGTTTAGTTTAGTCATAGTTAGAATTTAGAGTTTTTATCTTAGAGTCATAGCTTAGAGTTTTTTGAAGTTCTAGTTTAGTTTAGTTAAGAGTTTAGGGTTCTACCTTAGAGTCTTAGCTTAGAGTTTTACTTAGAATTGAAGTTTAGTTTAGTTATAGTTAAGGGTTTAGAGTTTTAGCATGGAGTCTTAGCTTAGAGTTTTAGTTAGAGTTCTAGCTTAGTTTAGTTTTAGTTAAGAGTTATAGCTTTAGCCTAGAATCTAGCTTAGAGATTTAGTTAGAGTTGAAGTCTAGTCTAAACTAGCATAACCTCAAATTACACAGTATTGCATAGAAATACCAAAACCATAGGTTAGGTTAGGTCAGGTTAGAAGTTAGGTTTCTCCGCGTTTAAGTTAGGTTAGATTAGGTTAGCTTATCATGAGCGCTCATGATAAGCTAACCTAATCTAACCTAGCTTAAACGTGGAGAAACTTAACTTCTAACCTAACCTGACTTAACCTAACCTATGGTTTTTGGTATTTCTATGCAATACTGTGTAATTTGAGGTTATGCTAGTTTAGACTAGACTTCAACTCTAACTAAATCTCTAAGCTAAGATTCTAGGCTAAAGCTATAACTCTTAACTAAAACTAAACTAAGCTAGAACTCTAACTAAAACTCTAAGCTAAGACTCCATGCTAAAACTCTAAACCCTTAACTATAACTAAACTAAACTTCAATTCTAAGTAAAACTCTAAGCTAAGACTCTAAGGTAGAACCCTAAACTCTTAACTAAACTAAACTAGAACTTCAAAAAACTCTAAGCTATGACTCTAAGATAAAAACTCTAAATTCTTAACTATGACTAAACTAAACTTCAACTTCAACAGAAACTCTAACCTATGACTACGATAAAACTCTAATCTCTTAACTAAACTAAACTAGAACTCTAACGAAAAACTCTAAACTACGACTCTAAGCTAAAAACTCTAAATTCTTAACTGTAACTAAACTAAACTTCAACTCTAACTATAACTCTAAGCTAATACTCTAAGCTAAAACTCTTAACTAAAACTAAACTAAAACTAAAACTCTAACAAAAAAGTCTAAGCTAAGACTCTAAGCTAAAACTATAAACTCTTAATTAAAACTAAACTAAACTATAGCTTCAACAAAAACTCTAAGCTAAGAATCTAAGCTAAAAACTCTAAACTCTTAACTAAAACTAAACTAAACTAGAACTCTAACAAAAACTCTAAGCTAAGAGTCCAAGCTAAAATTCTAAACTCTTAACTAAAACTAAACTAGAACTCTAACTAAAACTCTAAGCTATGACTCTAAGGTAAAACACCAAACTCTGAACTAAAACTAGAACTCTAACAAAAACTCTAAGCTAAGACTCTAAGCTAAAAACTCTAAACTCTGAACTAAAAACTAAACTAAGCTAAAACTCTAAGCTAAGTTTCGAAGGTAAAACTCCAAACGCTTAACTATATCTAAACTAAACTAGAACTCTAAAACTCTAAGCTAAGATTCTAAGCTAAAACTCTAAACTCTTAACTAAAACTGAACTAAAACTCTAGGCTAAGTTTCGTAGGTAAAACTCCAAACGCTTAACTATATCTAAACTAAACTAGAACTCTAAAAAACTCTAAGCTAAGATTCTAAGCTAAAACTCTAAACTCTTAACTATTACTAAACTAAACTTCAACTCTAACAAAAACTCTAAGCTAAAACTCTAAACTATTAACTAAAACTAAACTAAACTAGAACTTCAACAAAAACTCTAAGCTATGACTCTAAGCTATAATTTCTAAACTCTTAACTAAAACTAAAATAAACTAGAACTCTAACAAAAACTCTAAGCTAAGACTTTAAGCTGAAATTCTAAACTCTTAACTAAAACTAAACTAAACTAGAACTCTAGCTAAAACTCTAAGCTAATACTCTATGGTAAAACACTAAACTCTTAACTAAAAGTAAATTAAACTAGAACTGTAACTGAAACTCAAAGGTAAAACATCAAATTCTTAACTAAAATTAAGCTATACTAGAACTCTAACAAAAACTCTAAGCTAAGACTCTAAGGTAAAACTCTAAACACTTAACAAAAACTAAACTAAACTAGAACTCTAACAAAAACTCTAAGCTAAGACTCAGCTAAAACTCGAAACTCTTAACTAAAACTTAACCAAACTAAAACTTTAAGTAGAACTCTAAGCTATGACTCTAAGCTAAAATTCTAAATTCTTAAAAGTAACTAAACTAAACTTTACTCTAACTAAAACTCTAAGCTAAGACTCGATGGTAAAGCTCTAAACTCTTAACTAAAACTAAACTAAAACTAGAACTCTAACAAAAACTCTAGGCTAAAAAAACTCTAAACTCTTAGCCTAATAAACTAAACTAGAACTCTAATTAAAACTCTAAGTCTAAGCTAAAACTCTAAACTAAAACTAAACTATACTAGAACTTCAACAAGAACTCTAAACTAAGACTCTAAGCTAAAAACACTAAACTCTTAATTTAAACTAAACTAGGACTCTAGCAAAAACTCTAAGCTGAGACTCTAAGCTAAAACTCTAAACTCTTAAGTAAAACAAAACTAAACTAAAACTCTAGCTAAGTCTCTAAGGTAAAACTCCAAACTCTTAACTATAACTAAACTAAGCTAAACTAGAACTATAACAAAAACTCTAAGCTAAGACTCTAAACTAAAACTCTAAGCTAAGACTCTATGGTAAAACTCTAAACTCTTAACTAAAACTAAACTAAACTAGAACTCTAACAAAAGCTCTAAGCTATGACTTTAAGCTAAAACTCTAAACACTTAGCTAACTAAACTAAACTAGAACTCTAATTAAAACTCTAAGTCTAAGCTAAAACTCTAAACTAAAACTAAACTAGACTAGAACTTCAACAAAAACTCTAAACTAAGACTCTAAGCTAAAAACACTAAACTCTTAACTAAAACTAAACTAAACTAGAACTCTAGCAAAAACTCTAAGCTGAGACTCTAAGCTAAGACTCTAAACTCTTAAGTAAAACTAAACTAAACTAAAACTCTAAGCTAAGTGTCTAAGGTAAAACTCCAAACTCTTAACTATAACTAAACTAAGCTAAACTAGAACTATAACAAAAAACTCTAAGCTAAGACTCTAAGCTAAAACTCTAAGCTAAGACTCTATGGTAAAACTCTAAACTCTTAACTAAAACTAAACTAAACTAGAACTCTAACAAAAACTCTAAGCTATGAGTTTAAGCTAAAACTCTAAACTCTTAGCTAACTAAACTAAACTAGAACTCTAATTAAAACTCTAAGTCTAAGCTAAAACTCTAAAACTAAACTAGAACTTCAACAAAAAACTTTAAACTAAGACTCTAAGCTACAAACACTAAACTCTTAACTAAAACTAAACTAAACTAGAACTCTAAGCTAGGTCTCTAAGGTAAAACTCCAAACTCTTAACTATAACTAAACTAAGCTAAACTAGAACTATAACAAAACTCTAAGCTAAGACTCTAAGCTAAAACTCAAAACTATTAACTAGAACTAAACTAAACTAGAACTCTAACAAAAGTTCTAAGCTATGACTTTAAGCTAAAACTCTAAACTCTTAGCTAACTAAACTAAGCTAGAACTCTAATTAAAACTCTAAGTCTAAGCTAAAACTCTAAACTAAAACTAAACTAGACTAGAACTTCAACAAAAACTCTAAACTAAGACTCTAAGCTAAAAACACTAAACTCTTAACTAAAACTAAACTAAACTAGAACTCTAGCAAAAACTCTAAGCTGAGACTCTAAGCTAAGACTCTAAACTCTTAAGTAAAACTAAACTAAACTAAAACTCTAAGCTAAGTCTCTAAGGTAAAATTCCAAACTCTTAACTATAACTAAACTAAACTAAACTAGAACTATAACAAAAACTCTAAGCTAAGACTAAGCTAAAACTCTAAACTCTTAACTAAAACTAAACTAAACTAGAACTCTAACAAAAACTCTTAGCTAAGACTCTAAGCTAAAACTCTAAACTCTTAACTAAACTAATCTAAAACTGTAATTAAAACTCTAAGTCTAAGCTAAAACTCTAAAACTAAACTAGAACTTCAACAAAAAAACTTTAAACTAAGACTAAGCTAAAAACTCTAAACCCTTAACTATAACTAAACTAAACTTCAATTCTAAGTAAAACTCTAAGCTAAGACTCTAAGGTAGAACCCTAAACTCTTAACTAAACTAAACTAGAACTTCAAAAAACTCTAAGCTATGACTCTAAGATAAAAACTCTAAATTCTTAACTATGACTAAACTAAACTTCAACTTCAACAGAAACTCTAACCTATGACTACGATAAAACTCTAATCTCTTAACTAAACTAAACTAGAACTCTAACGAAAACTCTAAACTACGACTCTAAGCTAAAAAACTCTAAATTCTTAACTGTAACTAAACTAAACTTCAACTCTAACTATAACTCTAAGCTAATACTCTAAGCTAAAACTCTTAACTAAAACTAAACTAAACTAAAACTCTAACAAAAAAGTCTAAGCTAAGACTCTAAGCTAAAACTATAAACTCTTAATTAAAACTAAACTAAACTATAGCTTCAACAAAAACTCTAAGCTAAGAATCTAAGCTAAAAAACTCTAAACTCTTAACTAAAACTAAACTAAACTAGAACTCTAACAAAAACTCTAAGCTAAGAGTCCAAGCTAAAATTCTAAACTCTTAACTAAACTAAACTAGAACTCTAAACTAAAACTCTAAGCTATGACTCTAAGGTAAAACACCAAACTCTGAACTAAAACTAGAACTCTAACAAAAACTCTAAGCTAAGACTCTAAGCTAAAAACTCTAAACTCTGAACTAAAACTAAACTAAGCTAAAACTCTAAGCTAAGTTTCGAAGGTAAAACTCCAAACGCTTAACTATATCTAAACTAAACTAGAACTCTAAAACTCTAAGCTAAGATTCTAAGCTAAAACTCTAAACTCTTAACTAAAACTGAACTAAAACTCTAGGCTAAGTTTCGTAGGTAAAACTCCAAACGCTTAACTATATCTAAACTAAACTAGAACTCTAAAAAACTCTAAGCTAAGATTCTAAGCTAAAACTCTAAACTCTTAACTATTACTAAACTAAACTTCAACTCTAACAAAAAAACTCTAAGCTAAAACTCTAAACTATTAACTAAAACTAAACTAAACTAGAACTTCAACAAAAACTCTAAGCTATGACTCTAAGCTATAATTTCTAAACTCTTAACTAAAACTAAAATAAACTAGAACTCTAACAAAAACTCTAAGCTAAGACTTTAAGCTGAAATTCTAAACTCTTAACTAAAACTAAACAAAACTAGAACTCTAGCTAAAACTCTAAGCTAATACTCTATGGTTAAAACACTAAACTCTTAACTAAAAGTAAATTAAACTAGAACTGTAACTGAAACTCAAAGGTAAAACATCAAATTCTTAACTAAAATTAAACTATACTAGAACTCTAACAAAAAACTCTAAGCTAAGACTCTAAGGTAAAACTCTAAACACTTACAAAAAACTAAACTAAACTAGAACTCTAACAAAAACTCTAAGCTAAGACTCAGCTAAAACTCGAAACTCTTAACTAAAACTTAACCAAACTAAAACTTTAAGTAGAACTCTAAGCTATGACTCTAAGCTAAAATTCTAAATTCTTAAAAGTAACTAAACTAAACTTTAACTCTAACTAAAACTCTAAGCTAAGACTCGATGGTAAAGCTCTAAACTCTTAACTAAAACTAAACTAAACTAGAACTCTAACAAACAAAACTCTAGGCTAAAACTCTAAACTCTTAGCCTAATAAACTAAACTAGAACTCTAATTAAAACTCTAAGTCTAAGCTAAAACTCTAAACTAAAACTAAAACTATACTAGTAACTTCAACAAGAACTCTAAACTAAGACTCTAAGCTAAAAACACTAAACTCTAATTTAAACTAAACCAGGACTCTAGCAAAAACTCTAAGCTGAGACTCTAAGCTAAAACTCTAAACTCTTAAGTAAAACAAAACTAAACTAAAACTCTAGGCTAAGTCTCTAAGGTAAAACTCCAAACTCTTAACTATAAACTAAACTAAGCTAAACTAGAACTATAAAAAAACTCTAAGCTAAGACTCTAAACTAAAACTCTAAGCTAAGACTCTATGGTAAAACTCTAAACTCTTAACTAAAAACTAAACTAAACTAGAACTCTAACAAAAGCTCTAAGCTATGACTTTAAGCTAAAACTCTAAACACTTAGCTAACTAAACTAAAACTAGAACTCTAATTAAAACTCTAAGTCTAAGCTAAAACTCTAAACTAAAACTAAACTAGACTAGAACTTCAACAAAAACTCTAAACTAAGACTCTAAGCTAAAAACACTAAACTCTTAACTAAAACTAAACTAAACTAGAAACTCTAGCACAAAAACTCTAAGCTGAGACTCTAAGCTAAGACTCTAAACTCTTAAGTAAAACTAAACTAAACTAAAAACTCTAAGCTAAGTGTCTAAGGTAAAACTCCAAAACTCTTAACTATAACTAAACTAAGCTAAACTAGAACTATAACAAAAACTCTAAGCTAAGACTCTAAGCTAAAACTCTAAGCTAAGACTCTATGGTAAAACTCTAAACTCTTAACTAAAAACTAAACTAAACTAGAACTCTAACAAAAACTCTAAGCTATGAGTTTAAGCTAAAACTCTAAACTCTTAGCTAACTAAACTAAACTAGAACTCTAATTAAAACTCTAAGTCTAAGCTAAAACTCTAAAACTAAACTAGAACTTCAACAAAAAACTTTAAACTAAGACTCTAAGCTACAAACACTAAACTCTTAACTAAAACTAAACTAAACTAGAACTCTAAGCTAGGTCTCTAAGGTAAAACTCCAAACTCTTAACTATAACTAAACTAAGCTAAACTAGAACTATAACAAAACTCTAAGCTAAGACTCTAAGCTAAAACTCAAAACTATTAACTAGAACTAAACTAAACTAGAACTCTAACAAAAGTTCTAAGCTATGACTTTAAGCTAAAACTCTCTAAACTCTTAGCTAACTAAACTAAGCTAGAACTCTAATTAAAACTCTAAGTCTAAGCTAAAACTCTAAACTAAAACTAAACTAGACTAGAACTTCACACAAAAACTCTAAACTAAGACTCTAAGCTAAAAACACTAAACTCTTAACTAAAACTAAACTAAACTAGAACTCTAGCAAAAACTCTAAGCTGAGACTCTAAGCTAAGACTCTAAACTCTTAAGTAAAACTAAACTAAACTAAAACTCTAAGCTAAGTCTCTAAGGTAAAATTCCAAACTCTTAACTATAACTAAACTAAACTAAACTAGAACTATAACAAAAACTCTAAGCTAAGACTAAGCTAAAACTCTAAACTCTTAACTAAAACTAAACAAAACTAGAACTCTAAACAAAAACTCTTAGCTAAGACTCTAAGCTAAAACTCTAAACTCTTAACTAAACTAATCTAAAACTGTAATTAAAACTCTAAGTCTAAGCTAAAACTCTAAAACTAAACTAGAACTTCAACAAAAAAACTTTAAACTAAGACTAAGCTAAAAACTCTAAAACTCTTAACTAAAACTAAAAACTAAACTAGAACTCTAACAAAAACTCTAAGCTAAAACTCTAAACTCTTAACTAAAACTAAACTAAACTAGAACTCTAACAAAAACTCTAAGCTAAAACTCTAAACTCTTAGCCTACTAAACTAAACTAGAACTCTTATTAAAACTCTAAGTCTAAGCTAAAACTCTAAACTAAAACTAAACTAAACTAGAACTTCAACAAGAACTCTAAACTAAGACTCTAAGCTAAAAACACACTAAACTCTTAATTTAAACTAAACTAAACTAGAACTCTAGCGAAAACTCTAAGCTGATACTCCAAGCTAAAACTCTAAACTCTTAAGTAAAACTAAACTAAACTAAAACTCTAAGCTAAGTGTCTAAGGTAAAACTCCAAACTCTTAACTATAACTAAACTAAGCTAAACTAGAACTATAACAAAAACTCTAAGCTAAGACTCTAAGCTAAAACTCTAAGCTAAGACTCTATGGTAAAACTCTAAACTCTTAACTAAAACTAAACTAAAACTAGAACTCTAACAAAAACTCTAAGCTATGAGTTTAAGCTAAAACTCTAAACTCTTAGCTAACTAAACTAAACTAGAACTCTAATTAAATCTCTAAGTCTAAGCAAAAACTCTAAACTAAAAACTAAACTAAACTAGAACTTCAACAAAAACTCTAAACTAGGACTCTAAGCTAAAAACACTAAACTCTTAACTAAAACTAAACTAAACTAGAACTCTAGCAAAAACTCTAAGCTGAGACTCTAAGCTAAGACTCTAAACTCTTAAGTAAAACTAAACTAAACTAAAACTCTAAGCTAAGTCTCTAAGGTAAAATTCCAAACTCTTAACTATAACTAAACTAAACTAAACTAGAACTATAACAAAAACTCTAAGCTAAGACTCTAAGCTAAAACTCTAAACTCTTAACTAAAACTAAACTAAACTAGAACTCTAACAAAAAACTCTAAGCTAAGACTCTAAGCTAAAACTCTAAACTCTTCACTAAAACTAGACTAATCTAAAACTCTAATTAAAACTCTAAGTCTAAGCTAAAACTCTAAAACTAAACTAGAACTTCAACAAAAAAACTTTAAACTAAGACTCTAAGCTAAAAACTCTAAACTCTTAACTATAACTAAACAAAACTAGAACTCTATAAAAAACTCTGAGATAAGACTCTAGGCTAAAACTCTAAACTCTTAACTAAAAACTAAACTAAACTAGAATTCTAACAAAAATTCTATGCTAAGACTCTAAGCTAAAACTCTAAAATCTTAACCAAAACTAAAAACTAAATTAAAACTCTAAGCTAAGTCTCTATGGTAAAACACCAATCTCTTAACTATAACTAAACTAAACTAGAACTCTAATTAAAACTCTAACTCTAAGCTAAAATTCTAAACTCTTAACTATTACTAAACAAGAACTCTAACTAAAACTCTAAGCTATGACTCTAAGGTAAAACACCAAACTCTTAACTAAAACTAAACTAAACTAGAACTCTAACAAAACTCTACGCTAAGACTTTAAGCTAAAAAAACTCTAAACTCTTAACTAAAACTAAACTAAACTAAATCTCTAAGCTAAGTCTCTAGGGTAAAACTCCAAAACTCTTAACTATATCTAAACTAAATAGAATTCTAACAAGAACTCTAAGCTAAGACTCTAAGCTAAAACTCTAAACTCTTAACTATTACTAAACTAAATTTCAACTCTAACAAAAACTCTAAGCTAAGACTCTAAGCTAAAACTCTAAACTATTAACTAAAACTAAACTAAACTAAACTAGAACTTCGGCAAAAACTCTAAGCTAAGACTCTCAGCTGAAAACTCTAAACTCTTAATTAAAACTAGAATAAACTAGAACTATAACAAAAACTCTAAGCTAAGACTCTAAGCTAAAATTCTAAACTCTTAACTAAAACTAAACTAGAACTCTAACTAAAACTCTAAGCTAAGACTCTAAGGTAAAACACCAAACTCTTTAAGTAAAACTAAACTAAACTATAACTCTAACAAAACTCTAAACTAAGACTCTAAGCTAAAAAACTCTAAGCTCTTAACTGTAACTAAACTAAACTAAAACTCTAAGCTAGGTCTCTAAGGTAAAACTCCAAACTCTTAACTAAAACTAAGCTAGAACTCTAACAAAAACTCTAAGCTAAGACTCTATGTTAAAACTCTAAACTCTTAAGTAAACTAAACTAAACTTCAACCTAACTAAAACTCTAATCTAAGACTTTAAGGTAAAACTCAAAACTCTTAACTAAAACTAAACTAAACCAAACTCTGAATAAAACTCTAAGCTAAGACTCTAAGCTAAAAAATTCTATACTTTTAACTAAAACTAAACCAAACTAAAACTCTAAGCTAAGTCTCTAAGGTAAAACTTCAAACTCTTACCTATAACTAAGTTGCGGGTGAAAAGGATGGGTACTTCAACTTGTAAAATGGGTTTAGGAATGACATTTATGAATGGAACTTGTTCTGAAAAGATATAATAAAGCATCAAAAGTATTAAAAAATGGAGAGGGGACTCTTTGGGGGGCCCGGGGAGGGTGTTTGGGAGACCTTGGGGTCCGGTTGGCCCTTTGGGAGCCCGGGGGACCTTTGAGGACCAGGGGAGGGCCTTTGGGGGTCTGAGAAGGGCGTTTGGGGGATAACATTTCGAAATTTTTACTTTTTAGTTTACTTTTTTTTGCGGCGCAACCCCGCGGCGCATCCTGCGGCGCTTTCCTGACCCGCGGCGCATCCATGCGGTGCATCCTGCGGCGCTTTCCTGACCCGCGGCGCATCCCTGCGGCGCATCTTGCGGCGCTTTTCCTGACCCGCGGCGCATCCCTGCGGCACATCCTGCGGCGCTTTCCTGGACCGCGGCGCTTCTCGGGCCCGGGGGGACCTTTGGGGACCGGGGGAGGGCCTTTGGGGCACAGGGAGGGCCTTTGGGGGTCTGGGGAGCACTTGAGGGCCGATTGGTCCTTTTGGAGCCCGGTGGACCTTTGGGGACAGGGTGAGGACCTCTGGGGTCCGGGGGGCTCTTTGGGGGGTCCGGGGGCCCTTTGAGGACCAAAGGAGGGCCTCTGGGGGTCTGAGGAGGGCGTTTGGGGGACTGGGGCTCTTTGGGAGCTTGGGGGGACCTTTGAGTACCGGGGGCTTCCTTCGGGGTTGAGGTAGAGGGATTGGAACCCTTTCGGCTTGGGGTAGAGGACCTCACAGCACTGTTCAATGAAACTTGTGTATTATAACGACCACACTCAAAACCTCAACCGCAAGTTCTTCATAAATCATCTTTTAAAATGTCTCTAAATGTTTCGCCGAAATAATTCCATAACCTGTCTAAAACAGTTTCGCCCAAATAATCCCTAAACGTAATTCAGCGTGTTCCTTTTGTTTGGCATCCCTGCGCTGGCCTATTTCAATTATTTGGAAACCTTTTCGCGCGCTAAGATCAAAACATTTGCTCAGAAACGATTCTTCTGGAAGAACTCCAGACATTAATAAACTTCGCGCCGGAGACAATTCAAACAATCATGACATCATGTGTGATCTAACTGTTTCTCGGAAACATTTCTGTTCGAAATCCAAAGACATTAATTAACTTTACGTTATCTGTCAGACGTTAATTAACTGTTTCCCGGGAACTCGTAACATTTGGCTCGAATAACAATAACAAATACTATTTCTGGATCATAACATCTGCCTCGAACAGGAAGGAAGTGTCATTAACTTTGCTTCGAACGACAACAACATTGACCCCATTAACCACGTGTTCTCTCTAATGACTCTGTTCAAAACAATAACAACAACATTCGCTGAGGGCGTGCCAAAAACACACCTGGAGAAAGAGGTCATTGACCGATTAGGCAATCATTCTCCCTAATGACTCTATGCCCATATATGGTGTTCTCGTAGGAGCTCATGAGGCATCTCTACTTATATAAACACATCTGGCATCGCTTTTTTTACTGCTGATAAATTGTTTTCGTCCCTGAGGGCACACTCCCCCTCCCCATGACATACTAATTACTCAAAGAAGGGAGTTAGTTTGATTTCTCAGAAAGGACTAATTTTAGATCTCAGTAAAGTAAGTGCATCATTAGACTTCCATGTTGTGAATAGTAGCCTAATTTTTTGAATAACTAGAATAAAAAAAATAATTGATAAAATGACAAATATAATTTAAAATAACATTTTATATTGTGAATGGAATTAGAATCATTTCCTAAATGTGTTAACAATTTTTATGGTTGAAAGAATTTTTGAAAAGATGAGACCCATTTCCAGGTTTTAAGGAAATTTAAGTTAAACCGAGATTGAAGTGTATTTGTTTTGCAATTTAGTGTTCCCAATAGTGTTTAAGAAACTATTAGATGCATCTTTATTGATATTTTTGTCATTCAAAACAATGTTTATAATCTGTTGTTTTTTTTCCCCTGTTCATGCTCTTAGACTTCATTCAGTTTCCTGACTTTTATTCACTCTTAGTGTCGCCATTCAGTCTAGGTTATAGACTGCGCAAATAAAAATTGTCAAAAAGGGAGGAAATCATCAAGCCAGATGAAAGCCGCAGAGCACCAAGAGTATCAGTTATTTGGTAGTTTCTGAAGTTAGTGGGTCGTATATGTACCACCTTGTAATTGCATATTGCTCTAAATGTTTCTAAATAGAGATTCTAATTTTCTCGCGAGTACCTACGGTTTCTTTCAGTAATATAAATCAATCTGTCAAATAGCTCCATAAGTGGACAATTTGGTCCCTGTGTCAGATTCTTTGTCATGTTTCTAAATGAAAACCTGTATTTTACTTACCATATTTGTCTTATTAAATTAAAGCAATGCAAGAGTTTTTTCTATTCCAAGAAAGCTTAATTATTTCTCTCCGATGATGATTCTATGAGTCCAATTTCATTGTATAATTCAGTCTTATGTTTTTAATTGTTATATTGTGCGGATGGCATTTCAGGTGGCGAACTTTGTAAGCACTCACACACATATTACACATTATTTCTATATTTTGGACCATAAGTCTAAAAAAACATGGCACCAAAACAACCATTCTTATGCAATTATAACTCTTAGATTTTAAAGACCAGTCTCGTCAACTTTTTCGTGGCTCCCAAATTTTTGGGAGAACAATCTAAAAAAAAAAAAAAACGGTGGCAAGACCTCCATTCCTAGAAACCTTAACATGACTTGTAGATTCCTAGAAGCATTCTCGTCGGTTTCCGCATTGTTCTCACAATTTTGGACCATAATTATAAAAAAACTGAGACAAAAACCAGCATTTTCAAAACTTAAACGTGACTCAAGTTCAAAACAGCACTCAAATGGAATTTCATTTTTTGATAAATAAACATACATAGGGTTTCTTATTTTTCTCATTAGATTCTTAATATTTTTTATACTTCTCAAGGCTCACGGATATTTATATCTTTGTATATAAATGCTTTGAATAAAGAAGTAGGGGCACAAGTAAGCACAAGATGGAGTATCTATAAGAACTTGCTTGATTGAACAGGCTGAATATGTTTAGAGGTGTTATTTGTGTCTGTGTGGTAAGTTCGTTCCAAGAATTTGCATATAATTACGTTGTAGAATAAACAATCACCTTTCGACAAAAAAAAAAAATATAGGTTACCTAGCCACTTTCGGAACAAACTGTCGTGTGATATTGTGAAGCACAGCCAAAACTAGTACTTTTATGAAAAGTAAGAATTTCAAGCCATCTGGAACTTCGGTACGGATAAAAAAAACATTAAGAAAAAAAAAAAGGAAACATTTAAACGTTTATTTACAAAACATCGAAATTCCACGTAACTGCCGTTTGACTTTAACAATCACGTTCAAGGTTTAAAAAGTAGTGGTTACGCCAACTTTTTTGGAAGATTTATGGTCTTAAATTGCGACAGTTACTGATACTGGGATAGAATGGGATGCTGACGAGTAAACTTTTTGGAATCTAAGAGTTCAACTTTACAAGAATTGTCGTTCTGACACTATTCTTTTTAAGAGTTATGGTCGAAAAAATGCGAGAATGTTCTGTTCTGTTTTCAAAATAACCATGAGGAGGATGAATCAAGTTCACTACCATGCAATTTATTCATTCTTTCCTGATATTTTATTTCAGAAAACTTATTCAGAAAGCTACTTGTTTAGGGATTAAATTGTGATCTAATTTGGAATTGCTATGTAGTCTTTCAGATTGGGTTTTACTTTTTTTTTACCAGCTCTATGGTCATCTCCTTAAGGTCATGGTTTTCCTCCATCTGTTGTCCCCAACTAAACTAGTTATTATGTTTGTAGTACTAAATTCCTCTTATTCGCGCTGCCTAAGTAAGGAACGATGTTGGCATAATGTTTTTTTTTTTTTTTTTTAGACCAGGGCACTTCTTATCGAGGAGTTTGTCGTAGAAACTTTGAAAGGGGCTCATTCGATTGGAAATTGGAGTGGCTTATGCCCTTCTTTATGGTCGAAAGTGATTGGAAGGCAGCCAACACCCCTTCCACGCCCACCATTTCCCAAAACACATTCAATCAAAATTTTGAGATAGCCATTCTGTTCAGCGTAATTGATTTCCAGACGGAAATTATGTTTTTGAGGAGGACACTTCCCCACAGCTTTCAGGGCCAGGGTTTTAAGTTATGCCCTGGGGGCATATAAGATTTTTATAGAAAGCGTTGTCGCAGAAACTTCAAAAAAGGCTCATTCGATTGAAAATTCAAAAGGCTAGTGCTGTCTTTAATAGTCAAAAGTGATGAGAGGGCAATTAACCCCCCTCTCACGCCCACCTTTTCCCAAACACATCCAATCAAAATTTTGAAATAGCCATTTTATTCACGCAGTTCAAAGTTCTGGAAATTAGGTCTTTGAGGATGAACCCAAACATGTGTTTGGGGATCTTTTCACCCCCAAACACATCCAATCAAAATTTATAGATAGCCATTTTATTCAACGTAGTTAAAAGTTTTAGAAATTAGGTCTTTTAAGGATAATAACCTTCTCAGAGCCCTCAGGGCAAGGATTGTAAGTTATGCCCTGGGGGCATATAAGGTTTTTATAGATAGCGATGTTGTAGAAACTTCAAAAAGGGCTCATTCAATTGAAATTAGAAGGGCTTGTGCCCTTTTTAATAGTCGAAAATGTCGAATAACTAACACCCCTCTCACACCCACCATTTCCCCAAACACATCCAGTCAAAATTTTGAAATAGGCATTTTGTTCAAAGTAGTTAAAAAGTTTGGAAATTATGTTTTGAGTATGACACTCCCCCCACAGTCCTCAGGGCAAGGGTTGTAAGTTATACCCTGGGGGCATTTGAGGTTTTTTTCATAGGAACCGTTGTCGTAGAAACTTCAAAAAGGGGTCATTCGATTGGAAATTGAAAGGGCTATTGCCTTTTTCAATAGTTGAAAATGATCGGAGAGCAACTAACGCCCTTCTCACGCCGCCACCATTACCCCAAACACATACAATCAGAATTTTGACATAACCATTTTGTTCAACGTAGTTGAAAGCTCCGGGAATTAGGTCTTTGGGGATGACAATCCCCTCATAGCCCTCAGGGCAAGAGTTGTAATTTATGCCCTGGGTGGATATAAGGTGTTTATAGAAATTGTTGACATTGAAACTCAAAAAGGGCTCATTCGATTGGAAATTGAAAGGGCTAGTTCCCTTTTTAATAGTAAAAAGTGATTGGAAGGCTTGACATTTTTACAGCAAAGAGCGATGTGGGTACAAAGTTTTTTTTTTTTTTTTTTTTTTTTTTTTTTTTTTTTTTTTTTTTTTTTTTTTTTTTTTTTTTTTTTTTTTTGTGCAGGGCACTTCGTATCGAAGGAGTTGTAGAAACTTCGAAAAGGGCTCATTCGATTGAAAATAAAAAAGACTAATGCCCTTTTTATTAGTTGAAATTGACTGGAGGGCAACTAATCCCCCCTCCCACGCCCACCCTTCCATTTGCTGATTACGTTTAAAAACTAAATGTTGCCTTAAGATTAAATCAAAATGCACTGTGTTAATGCTAATTCCCAATAAGGCATCTCAGCAGTATCCCAAGAACGACTGAGGGTATTTTGTTCAAACTTTCGGGGCTATTCCTGCTCTCAAAATCTAACCAAATCAAAATAGCGTAAGTGTGTCCAAGCTATCAAAGAAAGTAAACAGATTTTTTTGCGAATGGTATCAAGTTTTCTATTTCAGGTCAACTAGAGGAGGTATAAAACTAAATTAAACACTACTATGTGTGTCCAGATTTTTAAAAGGGTGTATGTTGTTAAGAAATGCTGAAAAATTTTCTCCAGCATACAAATAGCAGGCCAAACTATAAAGTCTTAAAAAAATGAAATGATTTAAACTATTATTTTCTTTTTCCCTGAAAAGACTATGTCAATATAAAACGAACAGAAATAAATTAAAAAAAACTTTTTCCACAAAATAAGTTTTCAAAGAAAAGTAAAAAACTCCATTAAACCAAAAATGAGCAAAAATAAAATCGAATAATCTACCAAGCGTGAAACTACCACAGATCATCATCGATATATAAATGAAACCCAAAACGAACAGAAATTACAATAAATAACCGAGTCAAACTCAAAACGAGCAGAAATTAACATGACTATGGCTGAAAACCCCTATGCTTTCCCAAGGCCAGAACATAATTTGCACTTTACTGAAAAAAAAAAACCAAATGAATGTGCATTGTCAGTTAAATATTTCATATACTGACATTTATTAATCATAATATTAATACTATTTGATTTATGAAAGTTATAAAAGTAAATACATTTTTATTTTTCTAGTACAAGTTTATTGGAAGCAACTTTCCAAGTCTAATCTTTTGGTGATTGAATATAGCACTAATCACTTTAATGTTTTTTTCTAGTATAAAATACAAGGATAAAACCTCCGCTAAAGCTCTTCTATCAAAAGAATCGAACGCTTGCTTATAATCTATAAAACTTAAAACCAAAGTTCTTGGGAAAAATCAGCCGTTTATATTGTAGTTTCCTTAATATCGTTGTTTGAGCCAAAAATAAACCATTTGTTTTTTCAGGGTATTATTGCTGCTATTCCATTAGCGTTCATACTACCATCCTTTGCTATATAAAGCTGAGTTCCTTGAAATGGAAATCTTGGATGAAGATCAAAGCACTAGCACTAACAATATTTGGTTCTATAGTGGCACTATCTGGTATTATCTCTATTCTCACTGGGGAGTCTAGAACTTGTATTCACGGTGAAGAACCTATTTATTGCATATCAAATAATCAAACTGTTAACTTTACGTTCATTTGAATGAATAATAAATATATTTTATGTAGATGAGGTTCATGGCGGTATAGAGAGATGAATTTACGAGTGTTATGAATTAACTGTCGTACAGAACAACAAGCTTGAATTGAAAGAACAGATGATATTGGCGACAAAAAAAATAATAGTTATTTCGAGAATTATTTATTTGGAAAATGGACACATAGTTTTTTCCTTTTTTAACTCAGTTTTGTTGTCGTCTCATAATAGATTTTATTTTCTTTCTCTATGATTTTGAAGTATACAAATATATTATGTTGAATGTCGATTTTCTTCACTATCTTCCATATCTTCCAAAAGACTCCTTTTACATTGCAAAAACTCTGATCGTTCACAGCGAGAGGGTCTTCTACGCAAAATAAAAATCTATAGTGTTGATGGTTGGCTATCTGAGGTGCTTAATGACTTCCTCCGTCATTGTTCAATACATGTTATCCTTGACGGCTTCATTTTAAAAAAAAAATACCCAGTTCTAGCTAGAGCACCCCAAGAAAGAGTTCTTGGGTCGACTCTTTTCTGGGTGTTCATAGGCTGTTTAGGGGATAGCCTTGTGAAAAACTTCACCACTTTACTGATGACTCGGTGACGAAGATATCCATCGCAAAAGAAGAAGATCCCCATCTGGAGCTTCAGGCTGATTTGAAAAATGGAGGTGTTGGCGGATGAGTAGCAAGTTAGCTTCAAAGCGTAAAAAAGTTAGCTGTCACTTGCGAAGGCGTGGAATGGGAAAGCGTTAAATACATTACAGAAATATGTTATTTTCAATTTAAAATGCAAAAAATACAACATTAGAATCCATAAATCCTAGAAAGTGACTGCCTAAAATTTTTCCATATGAGCATCTTTTTTAGATTGTTCTACAAAATGTTTGTATCTTCAAATATCAAGGTAGAAATACCGTTTCTTGAATTTAGAATCCCAAAAGACAACATTAGGGTCTATAATCCTTGTGGGTGGCTATCTTTGATTTTCCTATGAGAAAATATTTGCTCGAGATGATTCTATAAAGCCGTAACAATATCTTAACTTTGGAATCTTAAAAGACAACATTAGGGTCCATAATCCTTATGGGTGGCTATCCAAATTTCCTATAAGAATATTTGCTTGAGATGATTCTATAAAGTAGTAACTATATCTTAACTTTGGAATCTTAAAAGACAAAATTAGGGTCGATAATCCTTGTCGGTGGCTATTTAAATGTTCCTATAAGAATATTTGCTTGATATGATTCTATAAAGTGGTAACTATATCTTAACTTTGGAATCTCAAAAGACAACATTAGGGTCCATAATCCTTGTGGGTGGCTATCTAAATTTTCCTATAAGAATATTTGCTTGAGATGATTCTATAATGCCGTAACAATATCTTAACTTTGGAATCTTAAAAGAAACGTTAGGGTCCATAATCCTTATGGGTGGCTATCTAAATTTTCCTATAAGAATATTTGCTTGAGATGATTCTATAAAGCCGTAACAATATCTTAACTTTGGAGTCTTAAAAGACAACGTTAGGGTCGATAATCCTTATGGGTGGCTATCTAAAATTTCTTATAAGAATATTTGCTTGAGATTATTCTATAAAAGTAGTAGCTATATCTTAACTTTGGAATCTTAAAAGACAACATTAGGGTCCATAATCCTTATGGGTGGCTATCTAAATTTTCCTATAAGAATATTTGCTTGAGATTATTCTATAAAGTAGTAACTATATCTTAACTTTGGAATCTTAAAAGACAACATTAGGGTCGATAATCCTTGTGGGTGGCTATTTAAATGTTCCTAAAAGAAATATTTGCTTGATATGATTCTATAAAGTGGTAACTATATCTTAACTTTGGAATCTTAAAAGACAACATTAGGGTCCATAATCCTTATGGGTGGCTATCTAAATTTTTCTATAAGAATATTTGCTTGAGATGATTCTATAAAGCCGTAACAATATCTTAACTTTGGAATCTTAAAAGACAACATTAGGGTCCATAATCCTTATGGGTGGCTATCTAAATTTTCCTATAAGAATATTTGCTTGAGATGATTCTATAAAGCCGTAACAATATCTTAACTTTGGAATCTTAAAAGACAACATTAGGGTCCATAATCCTTATGGGTGGCTATCTAAATTTTCCTATAAGAATATTTTTTTTGCTTGAGATGACCCTACAAAGTGGTAACAATATCTTAACTTTGGAATCTTAAAAGACAACATTAGTGTCGATAATCCTTGTGGGTGGCTATATAAATGTTCCTATAAGATTATTTGCTTGATATGATTCTATAAAGTGGTAACTATACCTTAACTTTGGAATCTTAAAAGACAACATTAGGGTCCATAATCCTTATGGGTGGCTATCTAAATTTTCCTATAAGAATATTTGCTTGAGATGATATATAAAGCCGTAACAATATCTTAACTTTGGAATCTTAAAAGACAACATTAGGGTCCATAATCCTTATGGGTGGCTATCTAAATTTTCCTATAAGAATATTTGCTTGAGATGACCCTACAAAGTGGTAACTATATCTTAACTTTGGAGTCTTAAAAGACAACATTAGGGTCGATAATCCTTGTGGGTGGCTATTTAAATGTTCCTATAAGAATATTTGCTTGATATGATTCTATAAAGTGGTAACTATATCTTAACTTTGGAATCTTAAAAGACAACATTAGGGTCCATAATCATTATGGGTGGCTATCTAAATTTTCCTATAAGAATACTTGCTTGAGATTATTCTATAAAGCCGTAACAATATCTTAACTTTGGAATCTTAAAAGACAACATTAGGGTCCATAATCCTTATGGGTGGCTATCTAAATTTTCCTATAAGAATATTTGCTTGAGATGACCCTACAAAGTGGTAACTATATCTTAACTTTGGAGTCTTAAAAGACAACATTAGGGTCGATAATCCTTGTGGGTGGCTATTTAAATGTTCCTATAAGAATATTTGCTTGATATGATTCTATAAAGTGGTAACTATATCTCAACTTTGGAATCTTAAAAGACAACTTTAGGGTCCATAATCCTTATGGGTGGCTATCTAAATTTTCCTATAAGAATATTTGCTTGAGATGATTCTATAAAGCCGTAACAATATCTTAACTTTGGAGTCTTAAAAGACAACATTAGGGTCGATAATCCTTGTGGGTGGCTATTTAAGTGTTCCTATAAGAATATTTGCTTGATATGATTCTATAAAGTGGTAACTATATCTTAACTTTGGAATCTTAGAAGACAACATTAGGGTCCATAATCCTTATGGGTGGCTATCTAAATTTTCTATAAGAATATTTGCTTGAGATGATTCTATAAAGCCGTAACAATATCTTAACTTTGGAATCTTAAAAGACAACATTAGGGTCCATAATCCTTACGGGTGGCTATCTAAATTTTTCTATAAGAATATTTGCTTGAGATGATTCTATAAAGCCGTAACAATATCTTAACTTTGGAATCTTAAAAAACAACTTTAGGGTCCATAATCCTTATGGGTGGCTATCTAGATTTTCCTATAAGAATTTGCTTGAGATGACCCTACAAAGTGGTAACAATATCTTAACTTTGGAATCTTAAAAGACAACATTAGGGTCGATAATCCTTGTGGGTGGCTATTTAAATGTTCCTATAAGGATTATTTGCTTGATATGATTCTATAAAGTGGTAACTATATCTTAACTTTGGAATCTTAAAAGACAACATTAGGGTCCATAATCCTTATGGGTGGCTATCTAAATTTTCCTATAAGAATATTTGCTGGAGATGATTCTATAAAGCCGTAACAATATCTTAACTTTGGAATCTTAAAAGACAACATTAGGTTCCATAATCCTTATGGGTGGCTATCTAAATTTTCCTATAAGAATATTTGCTTGAGATGACCCTACAAAGTGGTAACTATATCTTAGCTTTGGAGTCTTAAAAGACAACATTAGGGTCGATAATCCTTGTGGGTGGCTATTTAAATGTTCCTATAAGAATATTTGCTTGATATGATTCTATAAAGTGGTAACTATATCTTAACTTTGGAATCTTAAAAGACAACATTAGGGTCCATAATCCTTATGGGTGGCTATCTAAATTTTCCTATAAGAATATTTGCTGAGATGATTCTATAAAGCCGTAACAATATCTTAACTTTGGAATCTTAAAAGACAACATTAGGGTCCATAATCCTTATGGGTGGCTATCTAAATTTTCCTATAAGAATATTTGCTTGAGATGACCCTACAAAGTGGTAACTATATCTTAGCTTTGGAGTCTTAAAAGACAACATTAGGGTCGATAATCCTTGTGGGTGGCTATTTAAATGTTCCTATAAGAATATTTGCTTGATATGATTCTATAAAGTGGTAACTATATCTTAACTTTGGAATCTTAAAAGACAACATTAGGGTCCATAATCCTTATGGGTGGCTATCTAAATTTTCCTATAAGAATACTTGCTTGAGATTATTCTATAAAGCCGTAACAATATCTTAAACTTTGGAATCTTAAAAGACAACATTAGGGTCCATAATCCTTATGGGTGGCTATCTAAATTTTCCTATAAGAATATTTGCTTGAGATGACCCTACAAAGTGGTAACTATATCTTAACTTTGGAGTCTTAAAAGACAACATTAGGGTCGATAATCCTTGTGGGTGGCTATTTAAATGTTCCTATAAGAATATTTGCTTGATATGATTCTATAAAGTGGTAACTATATCTCAACTTTGGAATCTTAAAAGACAACATTAGGATCCATAATCCTTATGGGTGGCTATCTAAATTTTCCTATAAGAATTTTGCTTGAGATGATTCTATAAAGCCGTAACAATATCTTAACTTTGGAATCTTAAAAGACAACATTAGGGTCCATAATCCTTATGGGTGGCTATCTAAATTTTCCTATAAGAATATTTGCTTGAGATGACCCTACAAAGTGGTAACTATATCTTAACTTTGGAGTCTTAAAAGACAACATTAGGGTCGATAATCCTTGTGGGTGGCTATTTAAATGTTCCTATAAGAATATTTGCTTGATATGATTCTATAAAGTGGTAACTATATCTTAACTTTGGAATCTTAAAAGACAACATTAGGGACCATAATCCTTATGGGTGGCTATCTAAACTTTCCTATAAGAATATTTGCTTGAGATGATTCTATAAAGCCGTAACAATATCTTAACTTTGGAATCTTAAAAGACAACATTAGGGTCCATAATCCTTATGGGTGGCTATCTAAATTTTCCTATAAGAATGTTTGCTTGAGATGATTCTATAAAGCCGTAACAATATCTTAACTTTGGAATCTTAAAACACAACATTAGGGTCCATAATCCTTATGGGTGGCTATCTAAATTTTCCTATAAGAATATTTGCTTGAGGTGATCCTATAAAGCCGTAACAATATCTTAACTTTGGAATCTTAAAAGACAACATTAGGGTCCATAATCCTTATGGGTGGCTATCTAAATTTTCCTATAAGAATATTTTGCTTGAGATGACCCTACAAAGTGGTAACTATATCTTAACTTTGGAGTCTTAAAAGACAATATTAGGGTCGATAATCCTTGCGGGTGGCTATTTAAATGTTCCTATAAGATTATTTGCTTGATATCATTCTATAAGTGGTAACTATATCTCAACTTTGGAATCTTAAAAGACAACATTAGGGTCCATAATCCTTATGGGTGGCTATCTAAATTTTCCTATAAGAATATTTGCTTGAGATGATTCTATAAAGCCGTAACAATATCTTAACTTTGGAATCTTAAAAGACAACATTAGGGTCCATAATCCTTATGGGTGGCTATCTAAATTTTCCTATAAGAATATTTGCTTGAGATGACCCTACAAAGTGGTAACTATATCTTAACTTTGGAGTCTTAAAACACAACATTAGGGTCGATAATCCTTGTGGGTGGCTATTTAAGTGTTCCTATAAGAATATTTGCTTGATATGATTCTATAAAGTGGTAACTATATCTTAACTTTGGAATCTTAAAAGACAACATTAGGGTCCATAATCGTTATGGGTGGCTATCTAAATTTTTCTATAAGAATATTTGCTTGAGATGATTCTATAAAGCCGTAACAATATCTTAACTTTGGAATCTTAAAAGACAACATTAGGGTCCATAATCCTTATGGGTGGCTATCTAATTTTTTCCTATAAGAATATTTGCTTGAGATGATTCTATAAAGCCGTAACAATATCTTAACTTTGGAATCTTAAAAGACAACATTAGGGTCCATAATCCTTATGGGTGGCTATCTAAATTTTCCTATAAGAATATTTGCTTGAGATGACCCTACAAAGTGGTAACAATATCTTAACTTTGGAATCTTAAAAGACAACATTAGGGTCGATAATCCTTGTGGGTGGCTATTTAAATGTTCCTATAAGATTATTTGCTTGATATGATTCTATAAAGTGGTAACTATATCTTAACTTTGGAATCTTAAAAGACAACATTAGGGTCCATAATCCTTATGGGTGGCTATCTAAATTTTCCTATAAGAATATTTGCTTGAGATGATTCTATAAAGTGGTAACATTATCTTAACTTTGGAATCTTAAAAGACAACATTAGGGTCGATAATCCTTATGGGTGGCTATTAAATGTTCCTATAAGATTATATTTGCTTGAGATGATTCTATAAAGTGGTAACTATATCTTAACTTTGGAATCTTAAAAACAACATTAGGGTCCATAATCCTTATGGGTGGCTATCTAAATTTTCCTATAAGAATATTTGCTTGAGATGACCCTACAAAGTGGTAACAATATCTTAACTTTGGAATCTTAAAAGACAACATTAGGGTCGATAATCCTTGTGGGTGGCTATTTAAATGTTCCTATAAGAATTATTTGCTTGATATGATTCTATAAAGTGGTAACTATATCTTAACTTTGGAATCTTAAAAGACAACATTAGGGTCCATAATCCTTATGGGTGGCTATCTAAATTTTCCTATAAGAATATTTGCTTGAGATGACCCTACAAAGTGGTAACAATATCTTAACTTTGGAATCTTAAAAGACAACATTAGGGTCGATAATCCTTGTGGGTGGCTATTTAAATGTTCCTATAAGATTATTTGCTTGATATGATTCTATAAAGTGGTAACTATATCTTAACTTTGGAATCTTAAAAGACACATTAGAGTCCATAATCCTTATGGGTGGCTATCTAAATTTTCCTATAAAATATTTGCTGGAGATGATTCTATAAAGGTAACAATATCTTAACTTTGGAATCTTAAAAGACAACATTAGGGTCCATAATCCTTATGGGTGGCTATCTAAATTTTCCTATAAGAATATTTGCTTGAGATGATTCTATAAAGCCGTAACAATATCTTAATTTGGAATCTTAAAAGACAACATTAGGGTCCATAATCCTTATGGGTGGCTATCTAAATTTTCCTATAAGAATATTTGCTTGAGATGACCCTACAAAGTGGTAACTATTATCTTAACTTTGGAATCTTAAAAGACAACATTAGGGTCGATAATCCTTGTGGGTGGCTATTTAAATGTTCCTATAAGATATTTGCTTGATATGATTCTATAAAGTGGTAACTATATCTTAACTTTGGAATCTTAAAAGACAACATTAGGGTCCATAATCCTTATGGGTGGCTATCTAAATTTTCCTATAAGAATATTTGCTGGAGATGATTCTATAAAGCCGTAACAATATCTTAACTTTGGAATCTTAAAAGACAACATTAGGGTCCATAATCCTTATGGGTGGCTATCTAAAATTTTTCCTATAAGAATATTTGCTTGAGATGACCCTACAAAGTGGTAACTATATCTTAGCTTTGGAGTCTTAAAAGACAACATTAGGGTCAATAATCCTTGTGGGTGGCTATTTAAATGTTCCTATAAGAATATTTGCTTGATATGATTCTATAAAGTGGTAACTATATCTTAACTTTGGAATCTTAAAAAACAACTTTAGGGTCCATAATCCTTATGGGTGGCTATCTAAATTTTCCTATAAGAATATTTGCTTGAGATGACCCTACAAAGTGGTAACAATATCTTAACTTTGGAATCTTAAAAGACAACATTAGGGTCGATAATCTTGTGGGTGGCTATTTAAATGTTCCTATAAGATTATTTGCTTGATATGATTCTATAAAGTGGTAACTATATCTTAGCTTTGGAATCTTAAAAGACAACATTAGGGTCCATAATCCTTATGGGTGGCTATCTAAATTTTCCTATAAGAATATTTGCTTGAGATGACCCTACAAAGTGGTAACAATATCTTAACTTTGGAATCTTAAAAGACAACATTAGGGTCGATAATCCTTGTGGGTGGCTATTTAAATGTTCCTATAAGATTATTTGCTTGATATGATTCTATAAAGTGGTAACTATATCTTAACTTTGGAATCTTAAAAGACAACATTAGGGTCCATAATCCTTATGGGTGGCTATCTAAATTTTCCTATAAGAATATTTGCTGGAGATGATTCTATAAAGCCGTAACAATATCTTAACTTTGGAATCTTAAAAGACAACATTAGGGTCCATAATCCTTATGGTGGCTATCTAAATTTTCCTATAAGAATATTTGCTTGAGATGACCCTACCAATTGGTAACTATATCTTAGCTTTGGAGTCTTAAAAGACAACATTAGGGTCGATAATCCTTGTGGGTGGCTATTTAAATGTTCCTATAAGAATATTTGCTTGATATGATTCTATAAAGTGGTAACTATATCTTAACTTTGGAATCTTAAAAGACAACATTAGGGTCCATAATCCTTATGGGTGGCTATCTAAATTTTCCTATAAGAATATTTGCTTGAGATTATTCTATAAAGCCGTAACAATATCTTAACTTTGGAATCTTAAAAGACAACATTAGGGTCCATAATCCTTATGGGTGGCTATCTAAATTTTTCTATAAGAATATTTGCTTGAGATGACCCTACAAAGTGGTAACTATATCTTAACTTTGGAGTCTTAAAAGACAACATTAGGGTCGATAATCCTTGTGGGTGGCTATTTAAATGTTCCTATAAGAATATTTGCTTGATATGATTCTATAAAGTGGTAACTATATCTCAACTTTGGAATCTTAAAAGACAACATTAGGGATCCATAATCCTTATGGGTGGCTATCTAAATTTTCCTATAAGAATATTTGCTTGAGATGATTCTATAAAGCCGTAACAATATCTTAACTTTGGAATCTTAAAAGACAACATTAGGGTCCATAATCCTTATGGGTGGCTATCTAAATTTTCCTATAAGAATATTTGCTTGAGATGACCCTACAAAGTGGTAACTATATCTTAACTTTGGAGTCTTAAAAGACAACATTAGGGTGTCGATAATCCTTGTGGGTGGCTATTTAAATGTTCCTGTATAAGAATATTTGCTTGATATGATTCTATAAAGTGGTAACTATATCTTAACTTTGGAATCTTAAAAGACAACATTAGGGTCCATAATCCTTATGGGTGGCTATCTAAACTTTCCTATAGAGATATTTGCTTGAGATGATTCTATAAAGCCGTAACAATATCTTAACTTTGGAATCTTAAAAGACAACATTAGGGTCCATAATCCTTATGGGTGGCTATCTAAATTTTCCTATAAGAATATTTGCTTGAGATGATTCTATAAAGCCGTAACAATATCTTAACTTTGGAATCTTAAAAGACAACATTAGGGTCCATAATCCTTATGGGTGGCTATCTAAATTTTCCTATAAGAATATTTGATTGAGATGATTCTATAAAGCCGTAACAATATCTTAACTTTGGAGTCTTAAAAGACAACATCAGGGTCGATAATCCTTGTGGGTGGCTATTTAAATGTTCCTATAAGAATATTTGCTTGATATGATTCTATAAAGTGGTAACTATATCTTAACTTTGGAATCTTAAAAGACAACATTAGGGTCAATAATCCTTATGGGTGGCTATCTAAATTTTTCTATAAGAATATTTGCTTGAGATGATTCTATAAAGCCGTAACAATATCTTAACTTTGGAATCTTAAAAGACAACTTTAGGGTCCATAATCCTTATGGGTGGCTATCTAAATTTTCCTATAAGAATATTTGCTTGAGATGATTCTATAAAGCCGTAACAATATCTTAACTTTGGAATCTTAAAAGACAACATTAGGGTCCATAATCCTTATGGTGGCTATCTAAATTTTCCTATAAGAATATTTGCTTGAGATGACCCTACAAAGTGGTAACAATATCTTAACTTTGGATCTTAAAAGACAACATTAGGGTCGATAATCCTTGTGGGTGGCTATTTAAATGTTCCTATAAAATTATTTTCTTGATATGATTCTATAAAGTGGTAACTATATCTTAACTTTGGAATCTTAAAAGACAACATTAGGGTCCATAATCCTTATGGGTGGCTATCTAAATTTTCCTATAAGAATATTTGCTTGAGATGATTCTATAAAGCCGTAACAATATCTTAACTTTGGAATCTTAAAAGACAACATTAGGGTCCATAATCCTTATGGGTGGCTATCTAAATTTTCCTATAAGAATATTTGCTTGAGATGACCCTACAAAGTGGTAACTATATCTTAACTTTGGAGTCTTAAAAGACAACATTAGGGTCGATAATCCTTGTGGGTGGCTATTTAAATGTTCCTATAAGAATATTTGCTTGATATGATTCTATAAAGTGGTAACTATATCTCAACTTTGGAATCTTAAAAGACAACATTAGGATCCATAATCCTTATGGGTGGCTATCTAAATTTTCCTATAAGAATATTTGCTTGAGATGATTCTATAAAGCCGTAACAATATCTTAACTTTGGAATCTTAAAAGACAACATTAGGGTCCATAATCATTATGGGTGGCTATCTAAATTTTCCTATAAGAATATTTGCTTGATATGATTCTATAAAGTGGTAACTATATCTTAACTTTGGAATCTTAAAAGACAACATTAGGGTCCATAATCCTTATGGGTGGCTATCTAAATTTCCTATAAGAATATTTGCTTGAGATGATTCTAAAAAGCCGTAACAATATCTTAACTTTGGAATCTTAAAAAGACAGCATTAGGGTCCATAATCCTTATGGGTGGCTATCTAAATTTTCCTATAAGAATATTTGCTTGAGATGATTCCATAAAGCCGTAACAATATCTTAACTTTGGAATCTTAAAAGACAACATTAGGGTCCATAATCCTTATGGGTGGCTATCTAAATTATCCTATAAGAATATTTGCTTGAGATGACCCTACAAAGTGGTAACTATATCTTAACTTTGGAGTCTTAAAAACACAACATTAGGGTCGATAATCCTTGTGGTTGGCTATTTAAATGTTCCTATAAGAATATTTGCTTGATATGATTCTATAAAGTGGTAACTATATCTTAACTTTGGAATCTTAAAAGACCAAATTAACTATTTCCTTGTGGTTGGCTATCTAAATTTTCTACTTACATTTGCTTGAAGTGACCCTACAAAGTAGGGATGACCCAAAATTTGGGTCCATAACCCTAGAGGGTAACTTTTTGAATGTCCACTTAAGAGTATTTTTTGCTTGAGATGTTTCTAAAATATTTGTATCTTCAAATATCAAGGAAAGGCAAGAAATACCATAATAGTGACTTCGGAAACCTAAAAGACAACATAAGGGCCCATAATCCTAAGGGTGGACTATCCAAATTTTCCCATTAGAACATTTTGCTTGAGATGGTTCTATGAAATGCATCTCAAGCATTTCATGAACCTTGCCTTATCTATCAAAAGGCACACTTGTGCCTCTTTAAAGAGGCGACCCACCACAATGTTAAGCGATTTTGGAATCTTAAAAGACAACATTAGGGTCCATAATCCTTATGGGTGGCTATCTAAATTTTCCTATAAGAATATTTGCTTGAGATGATTCTATAAAGCCGTAACAATATCTTAACTTTGGAATCTTAAAAGACAACATTAGGGTCCATAATCCTTATGGGTGGCTATCTAAAATTTTCCTATAAGAATATTTGCTTGAGATGACCCTACAAAGTGGTAACAATATCCTAACTTTGGAATCTTAAAAGACAACATTAGGGTCGATAATCCTTGTGGGTGGCTATTTAAATTTTCCTATAAGATTATTTGCTTGATATGATTCTATAAAGTGGTAACTATATCTTAACTTTGGAATCTTAAAAGACAACACTATGGTCCATAATCCTTATGGGTGGCTATCTAAATTTTCCTATAAGAATATTTGCTTGAGATGATTCTATAAAGCCGTAACAATATCTTAACTTTGGAATCTTAAAAGACAACATTAGGGTCCATAATCCTTATGGGTGGCTATCTAAATTTTCCTATAAGAATATTTGCTTGAGATGATTCTATAAAGCCGTAACAATATCTTAACTTTGGAATCTTAAAAGACAACATTAGGGTCCATAATCCTTATGGGTGGCTATCTAAATTTTCCTATAAGAATATTTTCTTGAGATGACCCTACAAAGTGGTAACTATATCTTAACTTTGGAGTCTTAAAAGACAACATTAGGTCGATAATCCTTGTGGGTGGCTATTTAGTGTTCCTATAAGAATATTTGCTTGATATGATTCTATAAAGTGGTAACTATATCTTAACTTTGGAATCTTAAAAGACAACATTAGGGTCCATAATCCTTATGGGTGGCTATCTAAATTTTTCTATAAGAATATTTGCTTGAGATGATTCTATAAAGCCGTAACAATATCTTAACTTTGGAATCTTAAAAGACAACATTAGGGTCCATAATCCTTATGGGTGGCTATCTAAATTTTCCTATAAGAATATTTGCTTGAGATGATTCTATAAAGCCGTAACAATATCTTAACTTTGGAATCTTAAAAGACAACATTAGGGTCCATAATCCTTATGGGTGGCTATCTAAATTTTCCTATAAGAATATTTGCTTGAGATGACCCTACAAAGTGGTAACAATATCTTAACTTTGGAATCTTAAAAGACAACATTAGGGTCGATAATCCTTGTGGGTGGCTATTTAAATGTTCCTATAAGATATTTGCTTGATATGATTCTATAAAGTGGTAACTATATCTTAACTTTGGAATCTTAAAAGACAACATTAGGGTCCATAATCCTTATGGGTGGCTATCTAAATTTTCCTATAAGAATATTTGCTTGAGATGATTCTATAAAGCCGTAACAATATCTTAACTTTGGAATCTTAAAAGACAACATTAGGGTCCATAATCCTTATGGGTAGCTATCTAAATTTTCCTATAAGAATATTTGCTTGAGATGACCCTACAAAGTGGTAACTATATCTTAACTTTGGAGTCTTAAAAGACAACATTAGGGTCGATAATCCTTGTGGGTGGCTATTTAAATGTTCCTATAAGAATATTTGCTTGATATGATTCTATAAAGTGGTAACTATATCTTAACTTTGGAATCTTAAAAGACAACATTAGGGTCCATAATCCTTATGGGTGGCTATCTAAATTTTCCTATAAGAATACTTGCTTGAGATTATTCTATAAAGCCGTAACAATATCTTAACTTTGGAATCTTAAAAGACAACATTAGGGTCCATAATCCTTATGGGTGGCTATCTAAATTTTCCTATAAGAATATTTGCTTGAGATGACCCTACAAAGTGGTAACTATATCTTAACTTTGGAGTCTTAAAAGACAACATTAGGGTCGATAATCCTTATGGGTGGCTATTTAAATGTTCCTATAAGAATATTTGCTTGATATGATTCTATAAAGTGGTAACTATATCTTAACTTTGGAATCTTAAAAGACAACATTAGGGTCCATAATCCTTATGGGTGGCTATCTAAATTTTCCTATAAGAATATTTGCTTGAGATGATTCTATAAAGCCGTAACAATATCTTAACTTGGAATCTTAAAAGACAACATTAGGGTCCATAATCCTTATGGGTGGCTATCTAAATTTTCCTATAAGAATATTTGCTTGAGATGACCCTACAAAGTGGTAACTATATCTTAACTTTGGAGTCTTAAAAGACAACATTAGGGTCGATAATCCTTGTGGGTGGCTATTTAAATGTTCCTATAAGAATATTTGCTTGATAAGATTCTATAAAGTGGTATATATATCTTAACTTTGGAATCTTAAAAGACAACATTAGGGTCCATAATCCTTATGGGTGGCTATCTAAATTTTCCTATAAGAATATTTGCTTGAGATGATTCTAAAAAGCCGTAACAATATCTTAACTTTGGAATCTTAAAAGACAGCATTAAGGTCCATATCCTTATGGGTGGCTATCTAAATTTTCCTATAAGAATATTTGCTTGAGATGATTCTATAAAGACGTAACAATATCTTAACTTTGGAATCTTAAAAGACAACATTAGGGTCCATAATCCTTATGGGTGGCTATCTAAATTATCCTATAAGAATATTTGCTTGAGATGACCCTACAAAGTGGTAACTATATCTTAACTTTGGAGTCTTAAAACACAACATTAGGGTCGATAATCCTTGTGGTTGGCTATTTAAATGTTCCTATAAGAATATTTGCTTGATATGATTCTATAAAGTTGTAACTATATCTTAACTTTGGAATCTTAAAAGACCAAATTAGGTCCTATTTCCTTGTGGTTGGCTATCTAAATTTTCCTACAAGAACATTTGCTTGAAGTGACCCTACAAAGTAGGGATGACCAAACATTTGGGTCCATAACCCTAGAGGTAACTTTTTGAAATGTCCACTTAAGAGTATTTTTTGCTTGGAGATGTTCTCTAAAATATTTGTATCTTCAAATATCAAGGAAAGGCGAGAAATACCATAATAGTGACTTCGGAAACCTAAAAGACAACATAAGGGCCCATAATCCTAAAGAGACTATCCAAAATTTTCCCATAAGAAATATTTGCTTGAGATGGATGAAATGCATCTCAAGCATTTCATAGAACCTTGGCCTTATCTTATCAAAGAGGCACACTTGTGCCTCTTTAAAGAGGCGACCCACCACAATGTTAAGCGATTTTGGAATCTTAAAAGACAACATTAGGGTCGATAATCCTTGTGGGTGGCTATTTAAATGTTCCTATAAGATTATTTGCTTGATATGATTCTATAAAGTGGTAACTATATCTTAACTTTGGAATCTTAAAAGACAACACTAGGGTCCATAATCCTTATGGGTGGCTATCTAAATTTTTCGTATAAGAATATTTGCTTGAGATGATTCTATAAAGCCGTAACAATATCTTAACTTTGGAATCTTAAAAGACAACATTAGGGTCCATAATCCTTATGGGTGGCTATCTAAATTTTCCTATAAGAATATTTGCTTGAGATGACCCTACAAAGGGGTAACTATATCTTAACTTTGGAGTCTTAAAAGACAACATTAGGGTCGATAATCCTTGTGGGTGGCTATTTAAATGTTCCTATAAGAATATTTGCTTGATATGATTCTATAAAGTGGTAACTATATCTTAACTTTGGAATCTTAAAAGACAACATTAGGGTCCATAATCCTTATGGGTGGCTATCTAAATTTTCCTATAAGGATACTTGCTTGAGATTATTCTATAAAGCCGTAACAATATCTTAACTTTGGAATCTTAAAAGACAACATTAGGGTCCATAATCCTTATGGGTGGCTATCTAAATTTTCCTATAAGAATATTTGCTTGAGATGACCCTACAAAGTGGTAACTATATCTTAACTTTGGAGTCTTAAAAGACAACATTAGGGTCGATAATCCTTGTGGGTGGCTATTTAAATGTTCCTATAAGAATATTTGCTTGATATGATTCTATAAAGTGGTAACTATATCTCAACTTTGGAATCTTAAAAGACAACATTAGGGTCCATAATCCTTATGGGTGGCTATCTAAATTTTCCTATAAGAATATTTGCTTGAGATGATTCTATAAAGCCGTAACAATATCTTGACTTTGGAATCTTAAAAGACAACATTAGGGTCCATAATCCTTATGGGTGGCTATCTAAATTTTCCTATAAGAATATTTTCTTGAGATGACCCTACAAAGTGGTAACTATATCTTAACTTTGGAGTCTTAAAAGACAACATTAGGGTCGATAATCCTTGTGGGTGGCTATTTAAGTGTTCCTATAAGAATATTTGCTTGATATGATTCTATAAAGTGGTAACTATATCTTAACTTTGGAATCTTAAAAGACAACATTAGGGTCCATAATCCTTATGGGTGGCTATCTAAATTTTTCTATAAGAATATTTGCTTGAGATGACCCTACAAAGTGGTAACTATATCTTAACTTTGGAGTCTTAAAACACAACATTAGGGTCGATAATCCTTGTGGTTGGCTATTTAAATGTTCCTATAAGAATATTTGCTTGATATGATTCTATAAAGTGGTAACTATATCTTAACTTTGGAATCTTAAAAGACCAAATTAAGTCCTATTTCCTCGTGGTTGGATGACCAAACAGTAGGGATGACCAAACATTTGGGTCCATAACCCTAGAGGGTAACTTTTTGAAATGTCCACTTAAGAGTATTTTTTGCTTGAGATGTTCTCTAAAATATTTGTATCTTCAAATATCAAGGAAAGGCGAGAAATACCATAATAGTGACTTCGGAACCTAAAAGACAACATAAGGGCCCATAATCCTAAAGAGACTATCCAAAATTTTCCCATTAGAACATTTTGCTTGAGATGGTTCTATGAAATGCATCTCAAGCATTTCATAGAACCTTGCCTTATCTTATCAAAGAGGCACACTTGTGCCTCTTTTAAAGAGGCGACCCACCACAATGTTAAGCGATTTTGGAATCTTAAAAGACAACATTAGTGTCCATAATCCTTATGGGGTGGCTATCTAAATTTTCCTATAAGAATATTTGCTTGAGATGATTCTATAAAGCCGTAACAATATCTTAACTTTGGAATCTTAAAAGACAACATTAGGGTCCATAATCCTTATGGGTGGCTATCTAAATTTTCCTATAAGAATATTTGCTTGAGATGACCCTACAAAGTGGTAACAATATCTTAACTTTGGAATCTTAAAAGACAACATTAGGGTCGATAATCCTTGTGGGTGGCTATTTAAATGTTCCTATAAGATTATTTGCTTGATATGATTCTATAAAGTGGTAACTATATCTTAACTTTGGAATCTTAAAAGACAACACTAGGGTCCATAATCTTTATGGGTGGCTATCTAAATTTTCGTATAAGAATATTTGCTTGAGATGATTCTATAAAGCCGTAACAATATCTTAACTTTGGAATCTTAAAAGACAACATTAGGGTCCATAATCCTTATGGGTGGCTATCTAAATTTTCCTATAAGAATATTTGCTTGAGATGACCCTACAAAGGGGTAACTATATCTTAACTTTGGAGTCTTAAAAGACAACATTAGGGTCGATAATCCTTGTGGGTGGCTATTTAAATGTTCCTATAAGAATATTTGCTTGATATGATTCTATAAAGTGGTAACTATATCTTAACTTTGGAATCTTAAAAGACAACATTAGGGTCCATAATCCTTATGGGTGGCTATCTAAATTTTCCTATAAGGATATTTGCTTGAGATTATTCTATAAAGCCGTAACAATATCTTAACTTTGGAATCTTAAAAGACAACATTAGGGTCCATAATCCTTACGGGTGGCTATCTAAATTTTCCTATAAGAATATTTGCTTGAGATGACCCTACAAAGTGGTAACTATATCTTAACTTTGGAGTCTTAAAAGACAACATTAGGGTCGATAATCCTTGTGGGTGGCTATTTAAATGTTCCTATAAGAATATTTGCTTGATATGATTCTATAAAGTGGTAACTATATCTCAACTTTGGAATCTTAAAAGACAACATTAGGGTCCATAATCCTTATGGGTGGCTATCTAAATTTTCCTATAAGAATATTTGCTTGAGATGATTCTATAAAGCCGTAACAATATCTTGACTTTGGAATCTTAAAAGACAACATTAGGGTCCATAATCCTTATGGGTGGCTATCTAAATTTTCCTATAAGAATATTTTCTTGAGATGACCCTACAAAGTGGTAACTATATCTTAACTTTGGAGTCTTAAAAGACAACATTAGGGTCGATAATCCTTGTGGGTGGCTATTTAAGTGTTCCTATAAGAATATTTGCTTGATATGATTCTATAAAGTGGTAACTATATCTTAACTTTGGAATCTTAAAAGACAACATTAGGGTCCATAATCCTTATGGGTGGCTATCTAAATTTTTCTATAAGAATATTTGCTTGAGATGACCCTACAAAGTGGTAACTATATCTTAACTTTGGAGTCTTAAAACACAACATTAGGGTCGATAATCCTTGTGGTTGGCTATTTAAATGTTCCTATAAGAATATTTGCTTGATATGATTCTATAAAGTGGTAACTATATCTTAACTTTGGAATCTTAAAAGACCAAATTAAAGTCCTATTTCCTTGTGGTTGGCTATCTAAATTTTCCTACAAGAACATTTGCTTGAAGTGACCCTACAAAGTAGGGATGACCCAACATTTGGGTCCATAACCCTAGAGGGTAACTTTTTGAAATGTCCACTTAAGAGTATTTTTTGCTTGAGATGTTCTCTAAAATATTTGTATCTTCAAATATCAAGGAAAGGCAAGAAATACCATAATAGTGACTTGGAAACCTAAAAGACAACATAAGGGCCCATAATCCTAAAGAGACTATCCAAAATTTTCCCATTAGAACATTTTGCTTGAGATGGTTCTATGAAATGCATCTCAAGCATTTCATAGAACCTTGCCTTATCTTATCAAAGAGGCACACTTGTGCCTCTTTAAAGAGGCGACCCACCACAATGTTAGCGATTTTGGAATCTTAAAAGACAACATTAGGGTCCATAATCCTTATGGGTGGCTATTTAAATGTTCCTATAAGATTATTTGCTTGATATGATTCTATAAAGTGGTAACTATATCTTAACTTTGGAATCTTAAAAGACAACACTAGGGTCCATAATCCTTATGGGTGGCTATCTAAATTTTCGTATAAGAAATATTTGCTTGAGATGATTCTATAAAGCCGTAACAATATCTTAACTTTGGAATCTTAAAAGACAACATTAGGGTCCATAATCCTTATGGGTGGCTATCTAAATTTTCCTATAAGAATATTTGCTTGAGATGACCCTACAAAGGGTAACTATATCTTAACTTTGGAGTCTTAAAAGACAACATTAGGGTCGATAATCCTTGTGGGTGGCTATTTAAATGTTCCTATAAGAATATTTGCTTGATATGATTCTATAAAGTGGTAACTATATCTTAACTTTGGAATCTTAAAAGACAACATTAGGGTCCATAATCCTTATGGGTGGCTATCTAAATTTTCCTATAAGGATACTTGCTTGAGATTATTCTATAAAGCCGTAACAATATCTTAACTTTGGAATCTTAAAAGACAACATTAGGGTCCATAATCCTTATGGGTGGCTATCTAAATTTTCCTATAAGAATATTTGCTTGAGATGACCCTACAAAGTGGTAACTATATCTTAACTTTGGAGTCTTAAAAGACAACATTAGGGTCGATAATCCTTGTGGGTGGCTATTTAAATGTTCCTATAAGAATATTTGCTTGATATGATTCTATAAAGTGGTAACTATATCTCAACTTTGGAATCTTAAAAGACAACATTAGGGTCCATAATCCTTATGGGTGGCTATCTAAATTTTCCTATAAGAATATTTGCTTGAGATGATTCTATAAAGCCGTAACAATATCTTGACTTTGGAATCTTAAAAGACAACATTAGGGTCCATAATCCTTATGGGTGGCTATCTAAATTTTCCTATAAGAATATTTTCTTGAGATGACCCTACAAAGTGGTAACTATATCTTAACTTTGGAGTCTTAAAAGACAACATTAGGGTCGATAATCCTTGTGGGTGGCTATTTAAGTGTTCCTATAAGAATATTTGCTTGATATGATTCTATAAAGTGGTAACTATATCTTAACTTTGGAATCTTAAAAGACAACATTAGGGTCCATAATCCTTATGGGTGGCTATCTAAATTTTTCTATAAGAATATTTGCTTGAGATGACCCTACAAAGTGGTAACTATATCTTAACTTTGGAGTCTTAAAACACAACATTAGGGTCGATAATCCTTGTGGTTGGCTATTTAAATGTTCCTATAAGAATATTTGCTTGATATGATTCTATAAAGTGGTAACTATATCTTAACTTTGGAATCTTAAAAGACAAATTAAACTATTTCCTCGTGGTTGGATGACCAAACAGTAGGGATGACCAAACATTTGGGTCCATAACCCTAGAGGGTAACTTTTTGAAATGTTCACTTAAGAGTATTTTTGCTTGAGATGTTCTCTAAAATATTTGTATCTTCAAATATCAAGGAAAGGCGAGAAATACATAATAGTTTGGAATCCTAAAAGACAACATAAGGGCCCATAATCCTAAGAGACTATCTAAATTTTTCCCATTAGAACATTTTGCTTGAGATGGTTCTATGAAATGCATCTCAAGCATTTCATAGAACCTTGCCTTATCTTATCAAAGAGGCACACTTGTGCCTCTTTAAAGAGGCGACACCACCACAATTAAGCGATTTTGGAATCTTAAAAGACAACATTAGTGTCCATAATCCTATGGGTGGCTATCTAAATTTTCCTATAAGAATATTTGCTTGAGATGATTCTATAAAGCCGTAACAATATCTTAACTTTGGAATCTTAAAAGACAACATTAGGGTCCATAATCCTTATGGGTGGCTATCTAAATTTTCCTATAAGAATATTTGCTTGAGATGACCCTACAAAGTGGTAACAATATCTTAACTTTGGAATCTTAAAAGACAACATTAGGGTCGATAATCCTTGTGGGTGGCTATTTAAATGTTCCTATAAGATTATTTGCTTGATATGATTCTATAAAGTGGTAACTATATCTTAACTTTGGAATCTTAAAAAGACAACATTAGGGTCCATAATCCTTATGGGTGGCTATCTAAATTTTCTATAAGAATATTTGCTTGAGATGATTCTATAAAGCCGTAACAATATCTTAACTTTGGAATCTTAAAAGACAACATTAGGGTCCATAATCCTTATGGGTGGCTATCTAAATTTTCCTATAAGAATATTTGCTTGAGATGACCCTACAAAGGGGTAACTATATCTTAACTTTGGAGTCTTAAAAGACAACATTAGGGTCGATAATCCTTGTGGGTGGCTATTTAAATGTTCCTATAAGAATATTTGCTTGATATGATTCTATAAAGTGGTAACTATATCTTAACTTTGGAATCTTAAAAGACAACATTAGGGTCCATAATCCTTATGGGTGGCTATCTAAATTTTCCTATAAGGATACTTGCTTGAGATTATTCTATAAAGCCGTAACAATATCTTAACTTTGGAATCTTAAAAGACAACATTAGGGTCCATAATCCTTATGGGTGGCTATCTAAATTTTCCTATAAGAATATTTGCTTGAGATGACCCTACAAAGTGGTAACTATATCTTAACTTTGGAGTCTTAAAAGACAACATTAGGGTCGATAATCCTTGTGGGTGGCTATTTAAATGTTCCTATAAGAATATTTGCTTGATATGATTCTATAAAGTGGTAACTAATATCTCAACTTTGGAATCTTAAAAGACAACATTAGGGTCCATAATCCTTATGGGTGGCTATCTAAATTTTCCTATAAGAATATTTGCTTGAGATGATTCTATAAAGCCGTAACAATATCTTAACTTTGGAATCTTAAAAGACAACATTAGGGTCCATAATCCTTATGGGTGGCTATCTAAATTTTCCTATAAGAATATTTGCTTGAGATGACCCTACAAAGTGGTAACTATATCTTAACTTTGGAGTCTTAAAAGACAACATTAGGGTCGATAATCCTTGTGGGTGGCTATTTAAATGTTCCTATAAGAATATTTGCTTGATATGATTCTATAAAGTGGTAACTATATCTTAACTTTGGAATCTTAAAAGACAACATTAGGGTCCATAATCCTTATGGGTGGCTATCTAATTTTCCTATAAGAATATTTGCTTGAGATGACCCTACAAAGTGGTAACTATATCTTAACTTTGGAGTCTTAAAAGACAACATTAGGGTCGATAATCCTTGTGGGTGGCTATTTAAATGTTCCTATAAGAATATTTGCTTGATATGATTCTATAAAGTGGTAACTATATCTTAACTTTGGAATCTTAAAAGACAAATTAGGGTCCTATTTCCTTGTGGTTGGCTATCTAAATTTTCCTACTAAGAACATTTGCTTGAAGTGACCCTACAAAGTAGGGATACCCAACATTTGGGTCCATAACCCTAGAGGGACAACTTTTTGAAATGTCCATAATCCTTATTTTTTGCTTGAGATGTTCTCTAAATATTTGTATCTTCAAATATCAAGGAAAGGCAAGAAATACCAATAATAGTAACTTCGGAAACCTAAAAGACAACATAAGGGCCCATAATCCTAAAGTGACTATCCAAAATTTTCCCATTAGAACATTTTGCTTGAGATGGTTCTATGAAATGCATCTCAAGCATTTCATAGAACCTTGCCTTATCTTATCAAAGAGGCACACTTGTGCCCTTTAAAGAGGCGACCACCACAATGTTAAGCGATTTTGGAATCTTAAAAGACAACATTAGGGTCCATAATCCTTATGGGTGGCTATCTAAATTTTCCTATAAGAAATATTTGCTTGAGATGATTCTATAAAGCCGTAACAATATCTTAACTTTGGAATCTTAAAAGACAACATTAGGGTCCATAATCCTTATGGGTGGCTATCTAAATTTCCTATAAGAATATTTGCTTGAGATGACCCTACAAAGTGGTAACAATATCTTAACTTTGGAATCTTAAAAGACAACATTAGGGTCGATAATCCTTGTGGGTGGCTATTTAAATGTTCCTATAAGATTATTTGCTTGATATGATTCTATAAAGTGGTAACTATATCTTAACTTTGGAATCTTAAAAGACAACATTAGGGTCCATAATCCTTATGGGTGGCTATCTAAATTTTCCTATAAGAATACTTGCTTGAGATATTCTATAAAGCCGTAACAATATCTTAACTTTGGAATCTTAAAAGACAACATTAGGGTCCATAATCCTTATGGGTGGCTATCTAAATTTTCCTATAAGAATATTTGCTTGAGATGACCCTACAAAGCGGTAACTATATCTTAACTTTGGAGTCTTAAAAGACAACATTAGGGTCGATAATCCTTGTGGGTGGCTATTAAATGTTCCTATAAGAATATTTGCTTGATATGATTCTATAAAGTGGTAACTATATCTTAACTTTGGAATCTTAAAAGACAACATTAGGGTCCATAATCCTTATGGGTGGCTATCTAAATTTTCCTATAAGAATACTTGCTTGAGATTATTCTATAAAGCCGTAACAATATCTTAACTTTGGAATCTTAAAAGACAACATTAGGGTCCATAATCCTTATGGGTGGCTATCTAAATTTTCCTATAAGAATATTTGCTTGAGATGACCCTACAAAGGGGTAACTATATCTTAACTTTGGAGTCTTAAAAGACAACATTAGGGCGATAATCCTTGTGGGTGGCTATTTAAATGTTCCTATAAGAATATTTGCTTGATATGATTCTATAAAGTGGTAACTATATCTTAACTTTGGAATCTTAAAAGACAACATTAGGGTCCATAATCCTTATGGGTGGCTATCTAAATTTTCCTATAAGAATACTTGCTTGAGATTATTCTATAAAGCCGTAACAATATCTTAACTTTGGAATCTTAAAAGACAACATTAGGGTCCATAATCCTTATGGGTGGCTATCTAAATTTTCCTATAAGAATATTTGCTTGAGATGACCCTACAAAGTGGTAACTATATCTTAACTTTGGAGTCTTAAAAGACAACATTAGGGTCGATAATCCTTGTGGGTGGCTATTTAAATGTTCCTATAAGAATATTTGCTTGATATGATTCTATAAAGTGGTAACTATATCTCAACTTTGGAATCTTAAAAGACAACATTAGGGTCCATAATCCTTATGGGTGGCTATCTAAATTTTCCTATAAGAATATTTGCTTGAGATGATTCTATAAAGCCGTAACAATATCTTAACTTTGGAATCTTAAAAGACAACATTAGGGTCCATAATCCTTATGGGTGGCTATCTAAATTTTCCTATAAGAATATTTTCTTGAGATGACCCTACAAAGTGGTAACTATATCTTAACTTTGGAGTCTTAAAAGACAACATTAGGGTCGATAATCCTTGTGGGTGGCTATTTAAGTTTTCCTATAAGAATATTTGCTTGATATGATTCTATAAAGTGGTAACTATATCTTAACTTTGGAATCTAAAAGACAACATTAGGGTCCATAATCCTTATGGGTGGCTATCTAAATTTTTCTATAAGAATATTTGCTTGAGATGATTCTATAAAGCCGTAACAATATCTTAGCTTTGGAATCTTAAAAGACAACATTAGGGTCCATAATCCTTATGGGTGGCTATCTAAATTTTCCTATAAGAATATTTGCTTGAGATGATTCTATAAAGCCGTAACAATATCTTAATTTTGGAATCTTAAAAGACAACATTAGGGTCCATAATCCTTATGGGTGGCTATCTAAATTTTCCTATAAGAATATTTGCTTGAGATGACCCTACAAAGTGGTAACAATATCTTAACTTTGGAATCTTAAAAGACAACATTAGGGTCGATAATCCTTGTGGGTGGCTATTTAAATGTTCCTATAAGATTATTTTCTTGATATGATTCTATAAAGTGGTAACTATATCTTAACTTTGGAATCTTAAAAGACAACATTAGGGTCCATAATCCTTATGGGTGGCTATCTAAATTTTCCTATAAGAATATTTGCTTGAGATGATTCTATAAAGCCGTAACAATATCTTAACTTTGGAATCTTAAAAGACAACATTAGGGTCCATAATCCTTATGGGTGGCTATCTAAATTTTCCTATAAGAATATTTGCTTGAGATGACCCTACAAAGTGGTAACTATATCTTAACTTTGGAGTCTTAAAAGACAACATTAGGGTCGATAATCCTTGTGGGTGGCTATTTAAATGTTCCTATAAGAATATTTGCTTGATATGATTCTATAAAGTGGTAACTATATCTTAACTTTGGAATCTTAAAAGACAACATTAGGGTCCATAATCCTTATGGGTGGCTATCTAAATTTTCCTATAAGAATATTTGCTTGAGATGATTCTATAAAGCCGTAACAATATCTTAACTTTGGAATCTTAAAAGACAACATTAGGGTCCATAATCCTTATGGGTGGCTATCTAAATTTTCCTATAAGAATATTTGCTTGAGATGACCCTACAAAGTGGTAACAATATCTTAACTTTGGAATCTTAAAAGACAACATTAGGGTCGATAATCCTTGTGGGTGGCTATTTAAATGTTCCTATAAGATATTTGCTTGATATGATTCTATAAAGCCGTAACAATATCTTAACTTTGGAATCTAAAAGACAACATTAGGGTCCATAATCCTTATGGGTGGCTATCTAAATTTTCCTATAAGAATATTTGCTTGAGATGACCCTACAAAGGGTAACTATATCTTAACTTTGGAGTCTTAAAAGACAACATTAGGGTCGATAATCCTTGTGGGTGGCTATTTAAATGTTCCTATAAGAATATTTGCTTGATATGATTCTATAAAGTGGTAACTATATCTTAACTTTGGAATCTTAAAAGACAACATTAGGGTCCATAATCCTTATGGGTGGCTATCTAAATTTTCCTATAAGAATACTTGCTTGAGATTATTCTATAAAGCCGTAACAATATCTTAACTTTGGAATCTTAAAAGACAACATTAGGGTCCATAATCCTTATGGGTGGCTATCTAAATTTTCCTATAAGAATATTTGCTTGAGATGACCCTACAAAGGGTAACTATATCTTAACTTTGGATCTTAAAAGACAACATTAGGGTCGATAATCCTTGTGGGTGGCTATTTAAATGTTCCTATAAGAATATTTGCTTGATATGATTCTATAAAGTGGTAACTATATCTTAACTTTGAATCTTAAAAGACAACATTAGGGTCCATAATCCTTATGGGTGGCTATCTAAATTTTCCTATAAGAATATTTGCTTGAGATGACCCTACAAAGTGGTAACTATATCTTAACTTTGGAGTCTTAAAAGACAACATTAGGGTCGATAATCCTTGTGGGTGGCTATTTAAATGTTCCTATACGAATATTTGCTTGATATGATTCTATAAAGTGGTAACTATATCTCAACTTTGGAATCTTAAAAGACAACATTAGGGTCCATAATCCTTATGGGTGGCTATCTAAATTTTCCTATAAGAATATTTGCTTGAGATGATTCTATAAAGCCGTAACAATATCTTAACTTTGGAATCTTAAAAGACAACATTAGGGTCCATAATCCTTATGGGTGGCTATCTAAATTTTCCTATAAGAATATTTTCTTGAGATGACCCTACAAAGTGGTAACTATATCTTAACTTTGGAGTCTTAAAAGACAACATTAGGGTCGATAATCCTTGTGGGTGGCTATTTAAGTGTTTCTATAAGAATATTTGCTTGATATGATTCTATAAAGTGGTAACTATATCTTAACTTGGAATCTTAAAAGACAACATTAGGGTCCATAATCCTTATGGGTGGCTATCTAAATTTTTCTATAAGAATATTTGCTTGAGATGATTCTATAAAGCCGTAACAATATCTTAGCTTTGGAATCTTAAAAGACAACTTTAGGGTCCATAATCCTTATGGGTGGCTATCTAAATTTTCCTATAAGAATATTTGCTTGAGATGATTCTATAAAGCCGTAACAATATCTTAACTTTGGAATCTTAAAAGACAACATTAGGGTCCATAATCCTTATGGGTGGCTATCTAAATTTTCCTATAAGAATATTTGCTTGAGATGACCCTACAAAGTGGTAACAATATCTTAACTTTGGAATCTTAAAAGACAACATTAGGGTCGATAATCCTTGTGGGTGGCTATTTAAATGTTCCTATAAGATTATTTTCTTGATATGATTCTATAAAGTGGTAACTATATCTTAACTTTGGAATCTTAAAAGACAACATTAGGGTCCATAATCCTTATGGGTGGCTATCTAAATTTTCCTATAAGAATATTTGCTTGAGATGATTCTATAAAGCCGTAACAATATCTTAACTTTGGAATCTTAAAAGACAACATTAGGGTCCATAATCCTTATGGGTGGCTATCTAAATTTTCCTATAAGAATATTTGCTTGAGATGACCCTACAAAGTGGTAACTATATCTTAACTTTGGAGTCTTAAAAGACAACATTAGGGTCGATAATCCTTGTGGGTGGCTATTTAAATGTTCCTATAAGAATATTTGCTTGATATGATTCTATAAAGTGGTAACTATATCTTAACTTTGGAATCTTAAAAGACAACATTAGGGTCCATAATCCTTATCGGTGGCTATCTAAATTTTCCTATAAGAATACTTGCTTGAGATTATTCTATAAAGCCGTAACAATATCTTAACTTTGGAATCTTAAAAGACAACATTAGGGTCCATAATCCTTATGGGTGGCTATCTAAATTTTCCTATAAGAATATTTGCTTGAGATGACCCTACAAAGTGGTAACTATATCTTAACTTTGGAGTCTTAAAAGACAACATTAGGGTCGATAATCCTTGTGGGTGGCTATTTAAATGTTCCTATAAGAATATTTTCTTGATATGATTCTATAAAGTGGTAACTATATCTCAACTTTGGAATCTTAAAAGACAACATTAGGATCCATAATCCTTATGGGTGGCTATCTAAATTTTCCTATAAGAATATTTGCTTGAGATGATTCTATAAAGCCGTAACAATATCTTAACTTTGGAATCTTAAAAGACAACATTAGGGTCCATAATCCTTATGGGTGGCTATCTAAATTTTCCTATAAGAATATTTGCTTGAGGTGACCCTACAAAGTGGTAACTATATCTTAACTTTGGAGTCTTAAAAGACAACATTAGGGTCGATAATCCTTGTGGGTGGCTATTTAAATGTTCCTATAAGAATATTTGCTTGATATGATTCTATAAAGTGGTAACTATATCTTAACTTTGGAATCTTAAAGACAACATTAGGGTCCATAATCCTTATGGGTGGCTATCTAAATTTTCCTATAAGAATATTTGCTTGAGATGATTCTAAAAAGCCGTAACAATATCTTAACTTTGGAATCTTAAAAAGACAGCATTAGGGTCCATAATCCTTATGGGTGGCTATCTAAATTTTCCTATAAGAATATTTGCTTGAGATGATTCTATAAAGACGTAACAATATCTTAACTTTGGAATCTTAAAAGACAACATTAGGGTCCATAATCCTTATGGGTGGCTATCTAAATTATCCTATAAGAATATTTGCTTGAGATGACCCTACAAAGTGGTAACTATATCTTAACTTTGGAGTCTTAAAACACAACATTAGGGTCGATAATCCTTGTGGTTGGCTATTTAAATGTTCCTATAAGAATATTTGCTTGATATGATTCTATAAAGTGGTAACTATATCTTAACTTTGGAATCTTAAAAGACCAAATTAAGGTCCTATTTCCTTGTGGTTGGCTATCTAAATTTTCCTACAAGAACATTTGCTTGAAGTGACCCTACAAAGTAGGGATGACCCAACATTTGGGTCCATAACCCTTGAGGGTAACTTTTTGAAATGTCCACTTAAGAGTATTTTTTGCTTGAGATGTTCTCTAAATATTTGTATCTTCAAATATCAAGGAAAAGCAAGAAATACCATAATAGTGACTTCGGAAACCTAAAAGACAACATAAGGGCCCATAATCCTAAAGAGACTATCCAAAATTTTCCCATTAGAACATTTTGCTTGAGATGGTTCTATGAAATGCATCTCAAGCATTTCATAGAACCTTGCCTTATCTTATCAAAGAGGCACACTTGTGCCTCTTTAAAGAGGCGACCCCACCACAATGTTAAGCGATTTCCGGTCCTAGAGGTCGCAGAGAGACGGCGGTGATCGCATTTTGTAGCCCAAGCTCAAACTAAGAAACCTTCAAAAATTTCATCCTCTTCCGACTTTATCTTCATGGGGGTAAACTGGGCCGGAAGTTTCGACCCTCCCACCACAGCCCCCCTTTAACGTTGTCCGATCGGGCTGAAATTTAGAGGTTAAGCTTTCCTAGGCCCAGGAGCTTATCCTCGAAATCTCAGCTCGATCCGATCACTTCTTCCCTGTTTTCCAAAAAACAGATATAGCCACTTAATCTTCATTTCTCTTTTTTTTTTTATTAGCCACGCCTACAGGCCACAGTTGGCAACGGATCCGGGTGAATGAGGACTCATTCGAAGCGGAATTCGACTTGTTAGGGCCTTTTGATATTTTTCAGACCGAAAAAATTATCCCCCGAATTTACATTTACGAAAAACCTCGTTTTCCTATAAGAGCCCATGTTAAATTTTCCCCACCACAGCCCCCCTTTAACCTTGTCCGACCGGGCTGAAATTTAGAGGATAAGCTTTTCTGGGGCTTGGGAGCTTATCCTCGAAATTTCAGCTCAATCCGATCACTCCTTCCCTGCTTTCCAAAAACCAAATATCAAGTTTTGTGGGGATTTGCTTGCGTCAAAAAGAGATTCCATAGACTAAAAAGAATTTAACAATTGTCTCTTACAGTGGTCGCTACTCCTGACTGTCAGGCGGAAGACCCGGGTTCGATTCCCCGTCAGAGGAATTTTTTATATATTGAATTTAAAGTTTAAAAAAGAAACTCAGTTTCTTTTTTAAATCCAATGTATTAAATCCTTCGCTAAACAGGCGTCTCCAGAAGAATATCACTGTCGGCCTTCAGGTTACAGGTAAGTCTCCGCTGCTTTGATAACATGCCGTATACCCGCAAGCTTCGAGACAAGTTGAAAAAAGAAAATCTTACTGTGCATTTGATTTGAGTATTCAGGAATTAAAAGCCTTAACACAAGAATCTTGAAGAGCGGGGGGGGGGTTTGGGGGGTGGCAGCCCCCCAACTTTAACTCCTGACACGATCAGCTAACAGTTAGTCAAGCAATAATAAGTAATAAAACTGTACAAAAATATGCAGAAATTATTTGAAAAAAACTACGTTTTCAAAAGAGTTAAAGAGGCTGAGTCACAAGTTCGAACCTTAAAACGTACAGGGATTAGGAGGTACAGTTGGGGGGCTGCCGCCCCCCAAACCTCCCACTTTCACAGCCTTTAAATAAAAAAAAAGTTTTTTAAACTGAAAGTAAGGAGCGACATTAAAACTTAAAACAAACAGAAATTATTCCGTATATGAAAGGGGCTGTGCCCTCCTCAACGCCTCGCTCCTTACGCTAAAGTTTTTATTGTTTAAAAAAAAGAGTTGTAAGAAAGTCAAACTTTAGCGTAAAGAGCGAGGTGTTGAGGAGGGCACAGCCCCTTTCATATACGGAATAATTTCTGTTCGTTTTAAGTTTTAATGTCGCTCCTTACTTTCAGTTTAAAAAACCTTTTTTTTTATTTAAAGGCTGCGAAAGCGGGGGTTTGGGGAGCGGCAGCCCCCCAACTGTTAAGGTTCCAACTTGTGACTCAGTCTCTTTAACTCTTTAGAAAACGTAGTTTTTTTTCAAATAATTTAAATAATAAGATAAGGCAAGAAATACCATATATTGACTTCGGATACCTAAAAGACAACATAAGGGCCCATAATCCTAAAGAGACTATCAAAAAGTTTCCCATTAGAATATTTTGCTTGAGGTGATTTTATAAAATGCTTGTATCTTTAAATAATAAGATAAGGCAAGAAAAGCCATGTCTTGAGTTTACATTCCTAAAAGACAACATTAGGGTTGATAATCTTCGAAGCCGAATATCTAAACTTTCCATATAAGAATATTTTGCTTGAGATAGCTCTATAAAATATTTGAATCTTCAAATATCGAGGTAGAAACACCGTATCTTGAATTTAGAATTCTATAAGATACCATTAGGGTGCATAACACTAGAGGGTGACTATCTGTAATTTTTCCAACGAGATTATTTTCCTAGAGATTGTTCTATAAAGTGTTTATATTTTCAAACACTAAGGTGAGGCAAGAAATACCACATCTTGAATAAAGAATTCAAAGAGACAATACTAGGATCCATAATCCTAGAGGGTGACTGTTTGGGCCGTGCCCCTTATTACCAGATAAATGTCAGTTTTCTCTTATGGATAGCTTTACCTACAATGTAATTTTATCTACACTTAAAACTCTCGTACAGTCTAGCCTGTTTTTCAATGTGATAATTTCAAACAGTTCGTGGTAATGAACTGTAAGTAAGGAGCGAGCCGGCTCAATAGTAACCGAAACTCTAAAAAAACGGAATATTGATATCAATAGATACATCAAAAGAATGAAATTTTTATGTTGATTTCAGATATATAAGTTTCAGGAAGTATAGTCTTACCTATCCAAACTTACGCACCTGAGAAAATTTACCTTATTTTCGAAAAAATGGGGAAACAACCCCTAAAAGTCATAAAACTTTAATGAAAATCACACCATCAGATTCAGCGTATCAGAGAACCCTACTGTAGAAGTTTCAAGCTCCTATCTGCAAATATGTGGAATTTTATATTTTTTGTCAGAAGAAAGATCACGGATGCGTGTTTATTTTTTTTTCTAGGGGTGATCGTATCGATTCAGTTGTCCTAGGATATCGTAAGAGGGCTCATTTGAACGGAAATTAAAAGTTCTAGTGCCCTTTTTAACTGACTACGAAATTGGAGGGAACTTGGCCCCCTCCCACGCTCATTTTTTCCCGAAGTCACCCAATTAAAATTTTGAGAATGCCATTTTTGTTCAGCATAGTCCAAAATCTAATAAATATGTCTTTTAGGATGACTTAATTCCCCACAGATCCCAGGGGAAGGGCTGTAAGTTATGAACTTTGCCCATTGTTTACATATAGTATCGGTTATTGGGAAGGCACACAGACGTTTTCAGGAGGGATTTTTTTCTGGTGGGGGGCTAGAGGAGGGGGTTACGTGGGAGGATCTTTCCATGGAGGACGTTTCCCTTGGGCACAAGAAAAGTAAAATTAATATGCAAATTTTGTTTTACTTATTGAATGACGGTGAGCCAAAATAAAAGCTGCATTAACTAAAAAAACGATCAGAAATTAAATAAAAAAAAAAACAAGTTTTTTTTTTAACTGAAGGTAAGGAGCGACATTAAAACTTAAAACGAACAAAATTATTCCGTATATGAAAGGGGCTGTACCCTCCTCAACGCCTCGCTCTTTACGCTAAAGTTTTTTATTATTTTAAAAAATAAAGTTGTAAGACAGAGTCAAACTTTAGCGTAAAGAGCGAGGCGTTGAGGAGGGGACAGCCCCTTTCATATACGGAATAATTTCTGTTTGTTTTATGTTTTAATGTCGCTCCTTACTTTCAGTTAAAAAAAAACTTGTTTTTTTTTATTTAATTATAATATGGAATGAACTGGTTTATATTGAAGTTCTATTTTGGACTTTTTACGGGCTAGCTAAATCTTGCCATTGAAATATAATTTATGGGTGAGCCAAATTCAATCTTGGGGCTCCATTGACTTTATTGGCCCACGGTGTCAAGTAATTGTGAAAGAGGTAAACTTACCTCTTTTGTGTACATATGTTTCGTGATTTAGTCCCAGCCATTTAATATTGGTGTTGTCACTTGTAAATAAAAGTGAGTTATATTTCTACGTTTGATACTGATTATTTTCCCGAGCCCTAGTAGAGTTGTAAAGAGAGCATTTGGAGTTTACTATCATTGTAACATCATCAGAATCTGTCCCCCTCTAAAAATGTACTTATATATAAATCATTGGTAGCACAGTCCGTGGCACCTTCAGCCAAATAGTGTTGCACTTACTCCTCCCCCTCTCACAGGCAGCACACACTTGTCATACCCACACTGTTTATAGCTGCGGCAAGTCACAGCACGAATATCAGTGCGGGAAGAACTCGTAGAATCAATGACAAACAAGATTATACTGTGAAATCGTAGGCCGTGTTACTTACACTGGTTCCCAGCGTTGGTGCCAGAGAATTACACTAGTGGCTTCAGGACTGACCCTGGCAGCCCATTAGATTACAAATACTGGCGTTAGAATAGCCCACAAGAGACCATGGGCCGTAACACCATATCCTAGTACTATCAGTTGTGGCACTGGAGACGCTGTGCCACGTACACTGGTGGAGTCTAGTCAAATAACAGTGACTATCTAAAACTTTCCTATAAGAATATTTTGCTTGAGAATATTCTGCAAAATGTTCGTATCTTCGAATAGACGAGTAAGACACGAAATACCTTATCTTGAATATAGAATCCTAAGAGACAACATTAGGGCAATAATCATAGAGGGTGACTATCTAAAAATTTTCCCGTAAAAATATTTTGTTTCAGGGTTTTGTATAAAATGTTTGTACTTCAAATAAAAACCTGAGACAAGAAATACCATATCTTCAATTTAGAACCCTAAAATACAGCATTAGGATCTATAATCCATGAAGATGGCTGTCTAAAACTTTTTCGTAAGAATATTTTGCTTGAAATTCTTCTATAAAATATTCATATTTTAGAATACCAAGGGATGGCAAGAAATACCATATCTTGGATTTTAAATTCCAAAAGACAACTTGTTAATGATTCTTGAAGCCGAATATCTAAACTTTTCCCAGAAGAAGATTTTGCTTGAGACTGTTCAATAAAATGTTCTTGTCCTCAAATACGAAGATAAAACAAGAAATACTATGCCTTAAATTTAGAATCATATAAGACACTTTTAGATATATATTCCTATAGGGTGACTATTTACAACTTTTCCAGAAGAATATTTTGTTTGAGATAGGTCAATAAAATGTTCATATCTTCAAATATATAGCTAGAAGTACCATATCTTGAATTTAGAATCCTAAACACACGATTAGGGTTTATAATCCTAGAGGGAAACTATCTAAAAATTTCCCAAAGAGTATTTTTGCATGAGATTCTTCTATAAAATGGTTGTATTTCAAAGATCAACATGAGACAAGACACACCATATCTTCAATTTAGAGCCCTTAGAGACAACTTTAGGATCTATAATCCTTAAACGCGACTGTCTAAAATTTTCCTATAAAAATATTTTCCTTGAGATTGTTCAATAAAACATTTGCTCCTTCAATAACCAAGGTAAGACAAGAAGTATCATATGTTTTATTTACAATCTTAAGCATTTTCTCATTGCCGGAACAAATACCAAAAACTGTGTAAATAACATGACATTTCGTTATCGTCACAGCTTAAGGTCATATCTAACATTTTCTCACTTCCAAAATCTAGATCAAACACGGTTTGAGTAATATGACCTTACGTTACCGTCATGGCCAAGGGTGTTATCTGACATTTTCTAACGTCCCCAACAAATACAAAAAAAAACTTTTTAAATAATATTATCTTCCATTACCGCCACGGCTAAAGGTCATATCTGAGACTTTCTCACTTCCAAAAAAAAATTATTAAAAACTGTTTAAATAACATGGCATTTCGCTACCACCACGGCTAAGGGTCATAAGTTACATTTTTTCTCACTTCAGAAAAAAATAACAAAACTGTTTAGATAATATAACCTCTCATTACTGTCACGGCTAAAGGTCATATCTGACGTTTTCACACTTCTGAAACAGATACCAAAAACTGTTGATATAACGTAACTATTCGTTACTGTCACGGCTAAGGGTCATATCAGACCTTTCCTCACTTCCAAAACAAATACCAAAAACTGTTTAAATAATATAATCTTTCGTTACCGTCAGAGCTACAGGTCATATCTGACATTTTTTCTCTTCAGAAAAGAATACCAAAAACTGTTTAGATAATATAAGCTTTCGTCACCGTCTCAGCTAAAGGTCCTATCATACAAATGCCAAAAAAGGTTTAAATAAGATGATATTTCGTTACTGTCACGGCTAAAGGTCATATCTGACATTTTCTGACTTTCAAAACAATACCAAAAATTCTTAAAATATTATGACCTTTCCCTACCGTCGCAGAAAAGGTCGCATCTGACATTTTTTCACTTCCAAAACAAATACCAAAAATGTTTAAATAATGTGGTCTTATGTTACCATCACGGCTACAACTTGTATCTGACAAATACAAAAAACTATTTAAATAATATGACCTTTTGTTACCGTCATTGCTAAACTTCATATCCGACATATTCTCACTTCCAAAACAAATACTAAAAAAGTTTTAAATAATATGACCTTTCTTTACCATCACGGCTAAAGGTCTTACCTGGCATTTTCTTGCTTCCAAAGCAAATGCCAATTTTTGTGACTTTTTTTCGTTACCACACCCCTCACCTAAAGGTAATATCTGACATTTTCTCACTTCCAGATGAAATACCAAAAACTGTTTAGATAATATGACCTTTCGTTACTCTCACGGCTAAACTCCATATCTGGTATATACCAAAAGCTTCTTAAATAATATGAACTTTCGTTACCATCACGGCTAAAGGTCGTATCTGAACTTTAACTGTTTTATTAATGTGACCTTTCTTTACCTTCACGGCTAAAGGTCACATCTGAGATTTTCTCACTTCCTAAACATATACCAAAACGCTGTTTCCATGATATGACCTTTCGTTACCTTCACGGCAAAAGGGCATATCTGAAATTTTCTCACTCCCGAAAAAAACAAAACTGTTTGAATAATTTGACCTTTTGCTACCAGCACGACTAACGGTCATATCTGACATTTTCTTACTTCCAAAGGAATACCAAATGTTTAAATAGTATGATTTTTCGCTACCATCACAGCTACAGGTCATATTTGACATTTTGTCACTTCCAAAGCAAATACCAAAAATTATTTTAAATAATATGATCTTTCGTTACCGTCAAGGCTGAAGGTTATGTCTGGCATTTTCTGAGTTCCGAAACAAATACCAAAAACTGACATATACCAAAACAAATACCAAAACTAAATGCCATTTGACATTTTCTTACTTCTAAAACCAAAACCAAAGACTGCTTAAATAATAGGACTTTTCGCAGCCGTCACGGCTAAAGGTCTTATATAACGTTTTTTGCACTTCCAAAAAAATACCACAGACTTTTAAATAATATAATCTTTCGTTACCGTCACGGCTAAAAATCATATTCAAATTTTTCTTACCACCGAAGCAAATGTAAAAACTGTTTAATTCAAAATAAATATTCAAATAAATATTATGACATTTCGTGACTACTATGCTTAAGGTATAAAGGGGAAATTTTCAAGAAATTTTGAGGGGGGAAGATGAACTGATTCAGAACACACCTTCTGTGCGCAGCTTGTCAAAAGGGTGATGCAGCAATATCTTAGGAACAGTTTGTGGTGTGAAGTTGAAACTAACAGGGCTTGCTGTGAGGGATGTTGAACTAAGAAAAAGAAAATATTTGCATCCTAATGCTATTGCTTCTATTCATACCGTTGCTACTGTTACTATTATTCTACTTCTATTACTACTGCTTCCACTAAAGCTTAGGCTACTTCAATTAATTTTACTACTACTACTACTATCAAAACTAAGGATATTAAGGTGAAAAATTAGGGATACATAGAAACTGTATGGAACTAATTCGAAACACACTATACCCACACAGGTTGTCAAGCAGACGCATCAGAAATGCTTCAGGAACGGTTGATGGTATGTATTAAGCTAAAACTTTCAGCGTGTGTTGAAGAAACCAAAGGTGCTATTCGCATACTGCTACTAGTGCAGTAATCCACTATTAGATTATTGCACTTAAGTATTAGAAAAGTTCGGAGAGTCATCTCTTTTCTTTTGGGAAGGGGTTCCAGAAACTCTAAAATGTGTAGTTTTTAGGGCCAAATTTGCTTTCTTCCTATTTATATGGAGAGAGGATTTAACTTCTAGTATCTCTTCATCTGGAGGAATATATTTGGACTATGAATGTGAGTAGGGCAGTAGGCTGCAAAATGGAATTTAAACTCTCCAATTATTATAAAGATTTGTTTTGATGAAGTAAAAGACTAAATGTATATTATACTTTTAGGCGGCTTTTATGTAAATCTGTTTATTTTGATAAGATTCTGTTTAGTTTTTTTTTTTCCCCCTTGCCCAGTTGGCTTAGGCACCATATAAAAGGGGAATTCACCAGGAAAAAGGTTTCCCAGTGAATCCTCGTCTAAAAATATAAACGAAACAACCTCAGACTGAAAAGGTTGTAATCTCAGGTGCTGTTAGTGGATCGGGTGAAAGCCCAATCAAATGTATGAATATAGGTTTTATCTCAAAATTTCCTCATCATTCATGATCTTACAACAAAGAAAAGGAGGATTTTTTGATCAGATACTTTTAGGGCATGAAGATGCAGAACAGGACAAAATGATGATGTTGGTATTTAAGGTCCCCTTTTAAAAAGTATTAGGAAGACAGGTTTTTTCGGCGACTTTTTTATGTTTCGATGCATTGTAATATGAAAAAATTAAACTTTGGTTTAAAAGTTAAGGGTTAATTAAAATATATTTGATAGTGAAAATGAATGGAAACCACATATAAAAAAAATTGAGTGAAAATAGAGAACAACATTAGAAGTTGAATAATTAGTAATGAATCTACAAAATAAGGGGATTGGTATTTCTCAAAATCTCACTCTCTATGCAACCGTGACTATTGTTACTCATTTCTTCACGATTGAATCCTCTTACTTAGGAGTAATGTAATAAAATTTTGAAATAAAGTGCGTCTTAGCCTGTTAGCCGATATTAGCTGCAGTATAGGCCGGCGGGTTGAATGTTATTGACCTTAGAAGTTTGATTAAGATTTTACTTATATTTGTACAACCTAAGGAAAAATAATATATATAGAGAGAAGGCATTCGGGGAATACCAGAACAGTCAAAACTCATATTAATTAGAATCATTATATTGTAGTGAAGAGGACAGAAACAAGTGAAAGATAATCTAAAGTCCATAGTAGACGTGTAAATCCAAAAACATTTTGAGGAGAATCCACACTCAATGTCTGTTCTGTCGTTGTCGGTAAACTTCGAAAAGTTAGATTTTTGTTGTTTTTTTTTTTCTTTTTGTTTAGCACTGAGGACGACTTGGCGGAGGGCCTTGTCGAAATATTTGCTTGTTTCTTCGTCTTCATGTTTTGCCACTGGCTGACAAAATCCTCGTTTTCTCACCTTATTTTATTTTATTTCTCATTTATTATTTTCTTTCCTCTCTTAGTTTACTCTTAGGTAAGACTAAACTTAATTAAAGTTATATATTTGAAATCAGCATAAAAAATTGATTCTTTTAATATATCTTCTGGTATAAAAATTCTTTTTTTTAGAGTTTTGGTCACTATTGAGCCGGGTCGCTCCTTACTAGTTTATTACCACGAACTGTTTGAATATATGACCTTAACAATGATTGTTGTTTTTAAGTACAGCCTAACAAAAAAATTTGCTCATAAGGGTGGGCATTCCTGATATTCTTGTTTTTTTAATAGTTTTTAAATAAATTTAAAACCCTTTCTTGCACTGAATTCAGCATAGTGTTTTTTTTTTTCTTTGCACTTTTCCTGTTTTGTTAGCTGATCTAAAATTTATGTTTTTATTCTTTTGTTTTGTTGATTTGTTTTTTCGATAAGTTGTGGGAGACTTTGAATTAGCCAGAAGGCATTAAATGTATACTTTTAATACTGCCACTATAGTTACTAAAGCTAATGACGCTAGGGTATTAAGATGATTCTTATAGGGAACGTTTAGGAGTTTCAACTAAACGGAAAACTGTATGCATGCAGGTTTTCAAAGGAACATATAAGCAATACCATAGGCAGCACCACTCTATAATAGCTAGAATATCATTGAAACTTTTAAAGGAGCTACTTAGATTCAAAATTAAAAGTTCAGGTGCCTAATTTAAGAGTAAAAAGAGACTGGAGGGCAAGCAGCCCTTCTCTCAAACCATTAATTTTCCAAACAGATCCAGTCAAAATTTTGAGACAGCCGTTTTGCTCAGCATAGTAGAACGGTTCGGCAACTATGTCTTCAGAGATATTAGTTATATTATCTCTAATCCCACAATTATATAAATGGGCCCATTATGCTTCAAAACTAAATGTTGCTTTAAAACAAATCAAAAGGCCTTGTGTTTATGGTTTCCAAATAAGACACCTCAGCAATATATCGAGAACCACTGGGTGTATCATAATAATACCAAAATCTTAGTTTTGTGTTTAAAGAAGCTGTTATTTATTGCCATTTTTAAGAAAAGAAGAACAAATGTTAACACAATATTTGATTCACTAATAGAAGCCCCTAATCTTTTCATTTGCTATTTGAGTTTATAGCTTGAATGTTATTATTTTGAATATATGTACAACATGGATTGTCTCTATTATATCAAAACTGTTGATACTTTTTTTTTTACTAGCTTACTTTTTGCAGTTACACATATCTTATAATCTCTGACAATTTCAAAGTGTCAACACTTCGATAGAGGCGAAATCTCAAATTTATCAGCGTATTCACGGGCGATGTTCTAGTTCTAGCAGTGGCTGAGATATTCTAGCATTACTGAATTGCTCCGAAAAAAAAGAATAAAAAGTTCCGTCCACAGCAACAGCGAAGCAAGTCCGCTTGAATTCCTTCCAGTTTTATTGTTCTGTGCTTATAGTAGAAGTTTATCAGACTTCTCGATAGAAATTGGTGTTGTTTTGCATCAGGATTCTATATCTTTGAAATGTTCTTTTCTAGACTTGGCCTACCGGACACAGTTTTTAAACATCCATGTGATTTGTTGATTATTGTTATCAATGCAATTTATTTTTATTTCTATACTCTCATTTTTGTAGTAAAAAAGGGTGCATTGTTTGTGTTCTAACCATAATCAAATAATGTATAAACTCGTTTTTCTATCTTAGGGGTGAGACGTTCAGACTTGACTAGCACCTTGAGAGCTACAACTGCATCGAAGACTATCTTATGCGTTGAATCAAGAGTGTCTTCTGGAGTCCGTTACAATTTTCCAAGATATATTTTTGGCTTTTGTGTTTTGATAAAAAGCTTTTGTACTTGTGCGTTGGTTGTTTATTACATTTCTTGAGCTACGCATAAATCTTGGCTTTTTTATCAACATGTGTGATTATGGCGAAGATGGGGCACAAATCTCAACTATGATTTCTTTATCACAAATTATCACAATTTTGAGTTGACGTTGGTCAACTCAAAGAATTAAAAAAAGACATATAATTGGCCCTATAGTCATGAGTAATATTGAATTGACCGTCAAATTTGATACAGTTTGATCTAAACATTAGTCAAACTATTTGTATTGTGAGTCCAATTGGTAAATTTAGATGTTTGACTAATTTGTAAGGTAAAAGATGAATATGCCATTCAGTTCTCTATTGGATATAGCCATAGACTGTGTACAAAAATTTTTCGACTTTGTTGGTTTACATCATCTTAATTTTAGTCATTTCTTATCATTTGTTGGCTCATAATGCTTATTTGCAAAAAAAAAGAAACATCAGCAAGGTTATGTACTTAGCCTATGAGAAGACTTTGGCTAAGATGTTGACAAATCTTATAAACGCCATCTGAGTTCTGAAGTTAATGCTACTGAAAAATTTTATTCGAGTAAACTTGCTTTAATTTGTATAGTTGTATTAAAGTGACGCTGGTTAAGACTAGAATAATGTTGTTCATAATCTTAGGAATACTTCACAATACTTTTTTTTTAACAAGAGACAATGGAAAGAATTCTACCTTTGTGGCACTTTTTGGCCGTAGTAGCTAGGGCCCAATTAAGGTTCAACCTTTAGAGTGTTTGATGCAATAGCTACGAAGGCTGCTAAATACGAGCAAAAGCATGGGCTCTGAAAAAAAGAAGAGAAAGTTATAACACACATTTCCCATAAAAAATGTTGATAGAGATTTTTAGGAATAAAGTTTGGTGATGAGGTGCCAACGAACTCCCAATGAGTTAAGTGTTTTATCTCCATTCATCATATCCATGACAAACAAGTAACTAAAATGGTTGAGGCGTGTTGTCCAAGTGGGTATAGATCAAATATCCAAAATAGTTCAATTAGATAGCATTAAATTTGGTAAAAGAGAGGATGGATGCTCCAAAATAGGGTGAGATGAGATTGAAAAGAAAATACAATAGAAATAATCTAATTTCTTACCTATTCAGAAAAAAACAAGCAGATTATAAAAGAAAAAAAATCAAATACAGACATTAACAACTAAAAACAGAATATAAGTGCTAAGTAGACGGCTCAGCGAGTGAAAAAGGCCGAGGGTAAAAGCCGCAACTGAGTAATGATTTCAAGTTCTAGGTTTTTTGGGAGTTGGTAAAAGCAGAGCCTTTAAATAAACATGGATAAAGACGGAGGACCGTCTGAAGTGCTTTCACGCTTCCACAAGTTTTAATAGTAGCAAGATTGTCTAATTGTGATGACAACCATTAGTGCATGGCTAAAAGCAATTTGTATTTAGGATTCCATGAAAAATATAAATTTTTGCCATAAATTTATGCTTCATGTACTTCAACTAACCTTCAGAATTATGAAAATGTGATACACGCCATTTAGTTTTGGGCATATTTATAGTCCGTTTTTTGTCTTTTCAATCTACCAAGATCTTACATGATTCTGGTCAGGTTTTGTTTTCTGCTTAATCGAAGCACTAAGATTTTAGAGTTCACTGATCTGACACAAAGTACTTAACTAGCTTTTACAATTACATTTTTCAATCCAAATCATTGGCGAATGGGAATGATTCCTCATCATTTCCGAAAAATCTTTAGTTTACAGGCTATAATTATATAAAGTAAGATTATCGGAATGGGTGGAGAAATTGTACCTCATATCTTGGTGTAGAAAAAAAAATGAGGGTTCTTTTCGCATCTTGAATTAGAACAATGTGTTATTTGGATTATGCTTACTAATTTGTAGGGCTTACTTTGCTGATTGTATTTTATAACCTTTGGTTGTTTTGTTTTGCTGTTTTGTTTACAAGTTGTGGGAGACTTTGAACTAGCCAGAAGGCACTATATCTACACTTTTAATACTACCACTACATTTACTAAAGCTAATGACGCTAAGGGTATAAGATGAAACTTATAGGGAACGTTTAGGAGTTTCAACTAAACAAAAAAACTGTATGCATGCAGGTTTGCAAAGGAGCATATAAGCAGTACTTTAGGCAGCACCACTCTATAATAGCTAGAAATATCATTGAAACTTTTAAAGGAGCTAATTTGATTAAAAATTAAAAGTTCTGGTGCCCTTTATAAGAGTAAAAAGAGACTTTATAAGAGTAAAACCCATAGTTCCTAAAAAAAAATAGTAGTCAGATGAAAACAAAAAGTACACCATTAGAACCGCCTTGTCCGAAAACCTGTATAGGAAAATTTCTGTCCCTTGGCTTGAACAGTAAAGAGAAATATATTGGCTTGAAAGTCCAGAAAAGTGGCAGCTACTACAACATTCTGCCTAAAACGGGACATTTTTTTTATAATAAAGAACGACCTCTTGCCTATGCTATATTTTATTGGCCACTTAACTATAATATAGGTTAGTAAAGTTTACATAAAGGACCGATAGAGTTCATCATAATCCGGGTTGCAGCCTTAGCTAGCAACCTAGTAAGAGACGATCACGTCCAATCTTAAGAAATATAAAAACCCATAACTCCTAAAAATTTATAATAAAGAACGAACTCTAGCCTATACTAAATGGATAACATAAAGGTTATATTTAAATAAGTCCATTAGAAGAACTAACGATTGTATATATTGGACTTTTTTAGCTACCTGATTCTTTGAGGGTCGTCTCTTACTATTTCAACGAAGAAAAGCCATAGTCTTTTTCCTGTTTGTTACAGTAAAGAACGATATGCCCATGTTAAACTGAAATAATCTATTGACAATGTCCGGGTTGCCACGGTAGTAGCAACCTAATAAGAGACGATCACACCCTGTTGTAAAAACTAAAGTATCCTATAACTCCTGAAAAATATTCAGATCAAAACAAGAAGTATACTATTAGAACCGCCTTGTCCAAATCCTCTACATAGCAAACGTACAGTCCTTTGGTTTTGAATAACAAGGAAAATATGTTTGGCTTGAAAATCAAGAAAATTGACTTTAACCACGATATTCTCCACAAATGGTATCTTTTTTCTTTCCGCTTGATTTTACTCCTCAGCTAGCTGGGCACTGGAAAACCATGATAGAGAGCTGTATAATGGCTCATTTTAAAGAAAATTTCTACATCTAGTGCCTTTTGCAATTAAAAATCAAATATTTTTTAAAGTAGAAACAATTTTGTCAAAAAAACTGCATTTTTGATGTATTTTCATACCGCAGTCTTTTCAAAGATATTTGATTTTTTCCAGGTTGCAGCGGTAGCTAGCAACCTAGTAAGAGACGATCACCTCAATGTTAAGAAATATAAACCCCCAACTCCTAAAAGAAGAGTCAGATCAAAACAAAAAGTACACCATTAGAACCGCCTTGTCCGAACCCCTATAAAGAAAACTTACCGCCCTTTGGCTTGAATAACAAAGAAAATATATTGGCTTGAAAATCAAGAAAATTGACTTTTACCACGTTATTCTTCACAAACGGGATATTTTTTTTCTTTCCGCTTTTTTTTCCTCCTCAGCTAGCTGGGCACTGGAAAATCTTAGAGAGCTGTATAATAGCTCATTTTAAAGGAAATTGCTACATCTAGTGCCTTTTGTAATTAAAAATAAAATACTTTTTAAAGTAGAATCAATTTTGTCAAAAAAAAATTGCATTTTGATGTATTTTCATACTGCAGTGTTCTTTTCAAAGATATTTGAATTTTGAAGCAATCAAACACTTCATGGTAATGAACTCTATAGTAATAATAGCTACTTGTCTCAATAGTAACCGAGACTCCTGGAACCAAAATTTTCATTTTGGCTTAATCGCTAAAATTATTATGTAAACTGCATTACAATAAAGAACGACATGCCCATGTTAACTGGAATAATCTATTGACAATATCCGGGTTGCAGCGGTAGCTAGCAACCTAATAAGAGACGATCACGCCCCATAGTATAAAATAAAGTATGTCATAACTCCTGAAAAAGATTCAGATCAAAACAAGAAGTATAACTATTAGAACTGCTTGTCCAAAACCTCTATACAGCAAAAGTACCGTCCCTTGGCTTGAATAAAAAGGAAAATATGTGGGCTTGAAAATCAAGAAAATTGACTTTAACCGCGATATTCTCCATAAATGGTATCTTTTTTCTTTCTGCTTGATTTTACTCCTCAGCTAGCTGGGCACTGGAAAATCATAGAGAGCTGTATAAATGGCTCATTTTAAAGGAAATTGCTACATCTAGTTCCTTTTGTAATTAAAAATCAAATATTTTTTAAAGTAGAAACAATTTTGTCAAAAAACTGCGTTTTTGATGCATTTTCATACCTTAATAGTAAAGAACGAACTCTAGTTCATTGTAATTACAATACAGAACGAACTCTTGCCTATACAAACTTGTATAGTGGGGCATAAGGATCGATCATAAATGGTGTTAGTCAAGAGGATCTCATGTAGTAGTTATTAAAATTCACTCTGTAAAGAGGGTACAATATTATCATACCGACTTTGCCTTTAAGATTGAAGCCATTTGTTGAAATAAGCAACTTGTTCTCTTGAAAATTAATTACAATAAAGAACGAACTCTTTCCTATAAAAACTTGTATAGTGGGACATAAGGATCGATCATAAATGGTGTTAGTCAAGAGGATCTCACGTAGTAGTTATTAAAATTCACTCTATAAAAATGGTACCATATTATCATACCGACTTTGCCTTTAAGATTGAGGCCATTTGTTGAATAAAGCAACTTGTTCTCTTAAAAATTAATATCGTACTGCATCTTTCTTGGAATATCCTTTTGATTGAATGCATCATTCCATAATTCTAAAAACAAAATATATGACGCTAACGCAAATTAATTGTCTAGTTTGAAAGATTGAGAGAAACAAGATGTTGAATGACGTCATGACAAGCGAGTCTACTTTGGCTGCAAACCAGGAACATTTAATGACGTCATCTCATGCACATAAATGACGTCACCTAATGCATATAAACGACGGTTTCTAGTAATTTTTACCATTAGTATTTATATACCGCAAAGCAAACAAGATATTATGTCAACTGAACTTTATAAAGAAATGACAAATGTTCTGAAGAAAAAAGATACAAGGCTTCCTGTTGAAGGGAAGAGCACAGTAGTGAAGAAAAGGAATGTCTCTGAATCTACAAGACTTTCCAAATTCGAAACTGAGGTTAAAAAAAGTTGCCTTTGGGAAATGACAATTCAGCTCAGATGGACAAAAAGACCATCACTTTTAGGTCTGGATGCAGGTCTTTGCAGGATCTGTTTTCTTTAAGCAATACTAAAAAAGACCCAGAAAAGGTTAAAGAAAAAGTAAATCACAACAGCTCTACTCTTCAGGGTTACCATTATCTGACTTTAAAGTCGTATCATAATAAAACTGTCGCTATTGCGGCTGAAACTAATGATGCCAATGACCAAAAATGTGAACGCAGACTAATGAAGAGTCGCAAAATGCAAAAAAAGAAAAAGATACAAAAATTATGATTGGAAGACTAAAAATAGGTTGAAAAAAGAAGAAAAAAGGTCGTCCAATCCATCAGGATTTAAGAGCTATAGTTCTGGAGCTAGGTCCTCTTACTCTGAATATCAAGAGCGACAAAAGGCAAACCAAGACCAGAGGGATTTTTACTCTGGTTTTAGAATTACCGAGAGACGCTACAAAAGAAGACATTAAAAAGTCGTACCGTCGTTTGTCGTTAAAATTCCATCCTGATAAAAACCTAGATAATCTAGAAGAAGCAAATAATGTTTTTAAGGTCGTATCAAAGGCCTATTTAGTGTTAGCTGACGATACCAAACGTCAAAGCTATGATATGTTTCTGAACTTCCCTGGACTTTCAGCGATATTTCATAAATTTGGTACAGAAACTCCGAATTCCTTCGATTAAGACGGGGATTGTCTGCAGGTTTTGGTTTAGTTGTACCCACACTGATGCTTTAAAATTGTTAGGTTGTTTTATATTTTAAATTAGGTAGTTATTGTTGTTGTTTTAAAATAGGTAGGCTGTTAATGTTTTAGAATTGGTAGCTGTTGATATTTTAAACTAGGTAGGATGTTGATGTTTTTAAACTAGGTAGGGTGCTTCGCTGTTGTTTTAAACAAGGTGATTTGTTAGTGTTTTAAAATAGGTAGGCTGTTGATCTTTAAACTAGGTAGGGTGTTGATGTTTTAAACTAGGTATGTTGTTGTTGTTGTTTAAACATGGTAGGTTGTTAATGTTTTAGAATTGGTAAGCTGTTGATGTTTTAAACTAGGTAGGATGTTGATGTTTTAAACTAGGTTGGGTGTTGCTGTTGTTCTAAACAAGGTAATTTGTTAATGTTTTTAAAATAGGTAGGCTGTTGACGTTTTATACTAGGTAGGGTGTTGATGTTTTAAAACTAGGTAGGTTATTGTTGTTGTTTTAAACAAGGTAGGTTGTTAGTGTTTTAGAATTGGTAGGCTGTTGATGTTTTAAACTAAGTAGGTTGTGATGTTTTAAACTAGTCATTTCTTATCATTTGTTGGCTCATAATGCTTATTTGCAAAAAAAAAAAAAGAAACATCAGCAAGGTTATGTACTTAGCCTATGAGAAGACTTTGGCTAAGATGTTGACAAATCTTATAAACGCCATCTGAGTTCTGAAGTTAATGCAACTGAAAAATATTTTATTCGAGTAAACTTGCTTTAATTTGTATAGTTGTATTAAAGTGACGCTGGTTAAGACTAGAATAATGTTGTTCATAATCTTAGGAATACTTCACAATACTTTTTTTTTAACAAGAGACTATGGAAAGAATTCTACCTTTGTGGCACTTTTTTGGCCGTAGTAGCTAGGGTCCAATTAAGGTTCAACCTTTAGAGTGTTTGATGCAATAGCTACGAAGGCTGCTAAATACGAGCAAAAGCATGGGCTCTGAAAAAAAGAAGAGAAAGTTATAACACACATTTCCCATAAAAAATGTTGATAGAGATTCTTAGGAATAAAGTTTGGTGATGAGGTGCCAACGAACACCCAATGAGTTAAGTGTTTTATCTCCATTCATCATATCCATGACAAACAAAGTAACTAAAATGGTTGAGGCGTGTTGTCCAAGTGGGTATAGATCAAATATCCAAATAGTTCAATTAGATAGCATTAAATTTGGTAAAAGAGAGAGGATGGATGCTCCAAAATAGGGTGGGATGAGATTGAAAAGAAAATACAATAGAAATAATCTAATTTCTTACCTATTCAGAACAAAAACAAGCAGATTATAAAAAGAAAAAAAAATATCAAATACAGACATTAACAACTAAAAACAGAATATAAGTGCTAAGTAGACGGCTCAGCGAGTGAAAAAGGCCGAGGGGTAAAAGCCGCAACTGAGTAATGATTTCAAGTTCTAGGTTTTTTGGGAGTTGGTAAAAGCAGAGCCTTTAAATAAACATGGATAAAGACGGAGGACCGTCTGAAGTGCTTTCACGCAAGTTTTTTCCACAAGTTTTAATAGTAGCAAGATTGTCTAATTGTGATGACAACCATTAGTGCATGGCTAAAAGCAATTTGTATCTAGGATTCCATGAAAAATATAAATTTTTGCCATAAATTTATGCTTCATGTACTTCAACTAACCTTCAGAATTATGAAAATGTGATACACGCCATTTAGTTTTTGGCATATTTATAGTCCGTTTTTTGTCTTTTCAATCTACCAAGATCTTTACATGATTCTGGTCAGGTTTCGTTTTCTGCTTAATCGAAGCACTAAGATTTTAGAGTTCACTGATCTGACACAAAAGTACTTAACTAGCTTTTACCAATTACATTTTTCAATCCAAATCATGGCGAATGGGAATGATTCCTCATCATTTCCGAAAAATCTTTAGTTTACAGGCTATAATTATATAAAGTAAGATTATCGGAATGGGTGGAGAAATTGTACCTCATATCTTGGTGTAGAAAAAAAAATGAGGGCTCTTTTCGCATTTTGAATTAGAACAATGTATTATTTGGATTATGCTTACTAATTTGTAGGGCTTACTTTGCTGATTGTATTTTTATAACTTGGTTGTTTTGTTTTGCTATTTTGTTTACAAGTTGGGGTGGGAGACTTTGAACTAGCCAGAAGGCACTATATCTACACTTTTAATACTACCACTACATTTACTAAAGCTAATGACGCTAAGGGTATTAAGATGAAACTTATAGGGAACGTTTAGGAGCTTCAACTAAACAAAAAAAAACTGTATGCATGCAGGTTTGCAAAGCAGCATATAAGCAGTACTTTAGGCAGCACCTCTCTATAATAGCTAGAAATATCATTGAAACTTTTAAAGGAGCTAATTCGATTAAAAATTAAAAGTTCTGGTGCCCTTTATAAGAGTAAAAAGAGACTTTATAAGAGTAAAACCCATAGTTCCTAAAAAACAAATAGTAGTCAGATGAAAACAAAAAGTACACCATTAGAACCGCCTTGTCCGAAAACCCTGTATAGAAAACTTTCTGTCCCTTGGCTTGAACAGCAAGAGAAATATATTGGCTTGAAAGTCCAGAAAAGTGGCAGCTACTACAACATTCTGCCTAAACGGACATTTTTTTTATAATAAAGAACGACCTCTTGCCTATGCTATATTTTATTGGCCACTTAACTATAATATAGGTTAATAAAGTTTACATAAAGGACCGATAGAGTTCATCATAATCCGGGTTGCAGCCTTAGCTAGCAACCTAGTAAGAGACGATCACGTCCAATCTTAAGAAATATAAAAACCCATAACTCCTAAAAATTTATAATAAAGAACGAACTCTAGCCTATACTAAATGGATAACATAAAGGTTATATTTAAATAAGTCCATTAGAAGAACTAACGATTGTATATATTGGACTTTTTTAGCTACCTGATTCTTTGAGGGTCGTCTCTTACTATTTCAAAGAAGAAAAAGCCATAGTCTTTTTCCTGTTTGTTATAGTAAAGAACGATATGCCCATGTTAACTGAAATAATCTATTGACAATGTCCGGGTTGCCACGGTAGGTAGCAACCTAATAAGAGACGATCACACCCTGTTGTAAAAAACTAAAGTATCCTACAACTCCTGAAAAATATTCAGATCAAAACAAGAAGTATACTATTAGAACCGCCTTGTCCAAATCCTCTAAATAGCAAACGTACAGTCCTTTGGTTTGAATAACAAGGAAAATATGTTGGCTTGAAAATCAAGAAAATTGACTTTAACCACGATATTCTCCACAAATGGTATCTTTTTTCTTACCGCTTGATTTTACTCCTCAGCTAGCTGGGCACTGGAAAACCATAGAGAGCTGTTAAGAAATATAATGTTAAGAAATATAAATGGTAAGAAATATAAAAACCCATAACTCCTAAAAATTTATAATAAAGAACGAACTCTAGCCTATACTAAATGGATAACATAAAGGTTATATTTAAATAAGTCCATTAGAAGAACTAACGATTGCATATATTGGACTTTTTTAGCTACCTGATTCTTTGAGGGTCGTCTCTTACTATTTCAAAGAAGAAAAAGCCATAGTCTTTTTCCTGTTTGTTACAGTAAAGAACGATATGCCATGTTAACTGAAATAATCTATTGACAATATCCGGGTTGCCACGGTAGGTAGCAACCTAATAAGAGACGATCACACCCTGTTGTAAAAACTAAAGTATCCCATAACTCCTGAAAAAGATTCAGATCAAAACAAGAAGTATACTATTAGAACCGCCTTGTCCAAATCCTCTACATAGCAAACATACAGTCCTTTGGTTTGAATAACAAGGAAAATATGTTGGCTTGAAAATCAAGAAAATTGACTTTAACCACGATATTCTCCACAAATGGTATCTTTTTTCTTACCGCTTGATTTTACTCCTCAGCTAGCTGGGCACTGGAAAACCATAGAGAGCTGTATAATGGCTCATTTTAAAGGAAATTGCTACATCTAGTGCCTTTTGTAATTAAAAATCAAATATTTTTTAAAGTAGAAACAATTTTGTCAAAAAAAAACTGCATTTTTGATGAATTTTCATACCGCAGTCTTTTTCAAAGATATTTTGATTTTTTTTACAGTAAAGAACGACATGCCCATGTTAACTGGAATAATCTATTGACAATATCCAGGTTGCAGCGGTAGCTAGCAACCTAATAAGAGACGATCACGCCCCATAGTATAAAATAAAGTATGTCATAACTCCTGAAAAAGATTCAGATCAAAACAAGAAGTATACTATTAGAACTGCCTTGGTAGGTTGTTGATGTTTTAAATTAAGTAGGTTTTTGATGTTTTAAACTAGGTAGGGTGTTGCTGTTGTTTTAAACTAGGTGATTTGTTAGTGTTTTTAAAATAGGTAGGCTGTTGATCTTTTAAACTAGGTAGGGTGTTGATGTTTTAAACTAGGTAGGTTTTTTTGTTGTTATTTTAAACAAGGTAGGCTGTTAATGTTTTTTAGAATTGGTAGGCTGTTGATGTTTTAAACTAAGTAGGATGTTGATGTTTTAAACTAGGTTGGGTGTTGCTGTTGTTTTTAACAAGGTAATTTGTTAATGTTTTAAAATAGTTAGGGCTGTTGATGTTTTATACTAGGTAGGGTGCTGATGCTTTAAACTAGGTAGGCTGTTATTTTAAACAATGTAGGTTGTTAATGTTTTAACAATAGGTTGTTAATGTTTTAAAAGGGTAGATTGTTGATGTGTTTAAACAAGGTAGGGTGTTTGATGTTTTAAATTAGGTAGGGTGTTTATGTTTGAAACTAGGTAGGTTGTTGTTGTTTTAAACAAGGTAGGTTCTTAATGTTTTTCCTATCTTAAAATTAGTTTTGTAAATTAGAAAAGGTTTTTAAATATATTAATTTCCTTTAAAATGAGCCATTAAACAGATCTCTATGACGTTTTCTAGTGCCCCGCTAGCTACGAACAAAAAAAGACGCCCTCAATGCAGAATATCGTATTTCAAACAACTTTTCATATTTTTCAAGCCAATGGATTTTCTTAGTTTTTCAAGCCAAGGAGCTGTAAGTTTCCTACGTATGTGATTGTATGAAAGTTCAAAGAAAGTTAGAAATATCGGCATAGAAAATCGCTCTTCGAGGTTTGAGCCCCCTCCCCCTGTCATATACACACCTATGCACAGATTTACTGGTCCTCTTATATAATAACTGGTGCCCAATAATGCACAACTTTAATTAATATCAAACCTCAAATGAAGCAACTTGGTTAAATGAAGCTTTAAAATTATTGCCTATATTAACCATTTGTTTCCTATGGATTACTTCTATCTTTAAATGCACTATCATGTGCCACTAGGGCTTCTGAAGCTGGGAAGCTCAATATGTAGTTTTTCGATATTTTTAAATCGATTGGCTGTTCCGATGTTTTTAAATCGATTCGCTGTACTGATATTTTCTGTTCGATAGCACTTTGACCCCACATTGTTTGACCGAAATTGTTGTTTCGCTCCACAAAGTGGCAGAAATTGCCACTTTGCTGTTGCACAATCGCTGTTGCTACCTAAAAAATGCAAAGGAACTTTGATTTATGTTCTAATGAGCCCTCTTTTGATGTTTTAGGGTCCTTGAATCGAAACTATAATCCCTAGAGGAAAAAAAACAACAAACCAACACGCATAAAAATTGACAAAACCTCACATTTTTGTAGGTAGGGGCTTGAAACCTCTGCAACAGGAATATCTTATATTCAGAGTTCCATGATGTAATTTCCATCAGGATCATTTTTTGGCGTTTGCCCGCTTTTTGGAAAATTAGGTAAATTTTTTCCAGGCTTGTAACTTTAAGTGGATAGATTTTACCAACTTGTAAAATCCAATTCTAATCCAAGCAAAATCCAAGGGTCACTGTAAAATCTAATTCTTCTAGTGAATTTACTACTACTATTACTACTAAAAATTCACCGCAGCACCAAGCCACCTAAGGCCAACACAGCTACGCACGCTCCTCCTCCATCCCAATCTATTCAAAGCCTCCCTCTTTATACCCTCAAAGGAAGTTCAAATTTCCTTTAAATCTTTCTTTATGACATATTCCCACTCCAACCGCGGACGACCTGCTTTCCGTTTAGCCCTGTACGGTTGGCCGTCACTGTGCTCTAATCTTGATTTGCAGACTTATCGTCCATTCTATTCTTCCAAACTTTTTTTAACTGTGAAGAAACACCCTGAGTCTTGGCCATTCTACTTTTGAGTTCTTCACTGCTCGCACCGTCTTTACTAATAATACTACCTAGGTAAATGAAGCTGTCCACCTGATCAATCTTTTCGTTTCCCTACGTCACCTTTTCATCTTCACTTATTCCTAGCCTTAGCGGTTGGTCTGCTTAATATACATTTTCAAATCTATTCTAACATCCTGAACTTGCAAAAATCTCGAGAAGTTGATTCATTTTGCTCACCCTAGGATGCTTAAATCATAGGATGCTTAAACCATCAGTATAATCCGAGTTTGGAAAAGTTTTTCCTCTCCATTTGATTCCATGTTCTCCCTTGTCTTTCCTGTGCTCCGTAAGACAAGTTCCATCAAAATGATCCATATAAAGAGGGATAGAACACAATCCTGCTTAACGGATGATTCAATTACGAACCAGCTGCTAGCCTTATTTCCTACCTTAACCGCAGCAGTGTCATTCTCGTACATAGTACTAATCACTTTAATGTATTTGTCTGGTTACCATACAAGGATAAGACCTTCGCTAAAGTTCTTCTATCAACAGAATTGAACACTTGCTCATAATCTATAAAACTGAGGATCAAATGTGTTCGATAACTCAGGCAATTCTCAATTATTAACCTAGGAGTGAAAATTTCGTCGACACGTCCTCTACCTTTCCTAAAACCGCACTGTTCTTCTCTCATAACTTTGTCTGCAGCATCTCATAGTCTAAAAAGTATCATCATATTAAGTAATTTTCTACCCACAGAAACCAGACTAATGCCTCGATACTTGCCACACTCACTCTTATCATCTTGCTTGTAGAATGGTTTAATAGAATTATGAACAATCAACAGAGGCAACCCAATTAATATTGGCGAAGTTCGAAATTTATTGAAACATTTTCAAAGTCTGGCTACCAGTCTTTCTGGTCAAATTAGTGACGTACGTTCTGCAGTAGATGTTAATTCAAATAACGAATCGAGAGCAACTAGCAGGGAACTAGCGTCTAGCATAGCAAGAATGGAAAGAATACAAGAAGAGCAGAAAAGGTTTAACGTAATCCTATATAATTTTTCTCCGACAGTAAGAGGAAGATATCTATAAGAAGATCTTATTACGTGTTTACCCTTGTGGTGCCCCATTTAAGTTTAATCGAACCCGATATTATTGACGCATTTTGTTTACCATCACAAAAAAGGGTCCGACCTATTATGATCAGATTCTCATCTATGGATATTAAATCCGCGATCCTGAAATCATTTCAGAATTTTCAAAGATATGACCTTACTGTAGCTCCCGATTATTCAGCTAATTAAAGGCTCGCCCGAGGGAAGCTCATACCAGTTATGACACAAGTGAATGAAGAAGGTCTGTCAAACGTTAAGTTGAGGGGTGTGAAACTTTTTCTTGGAAATCGTTTATTTGTTTACGATAAGATAAACGACAAAGTGAAAGAAATGAAAAAGATTGAGGAAGCTATAGTCCGTGAGTCAGGGAATTCAGAGGAGAGTAGAAGTGATGTTAGCATAGTGGACAGAGAAAGAATTGAATCAATATCATCCCAGGAATCAGATTCTACCATCACACCTAAAACCACGATGAAAAGCAGCTATGAGATGGTGGTGAGGTCATATGACCAGGATAGTCAACTTAGTGCAGCATATATTCGACAGAATAGTGGGGGAGACAGAAGGAGAGTTGGTATACATGGGGGTTAAGATTACAGGGGCAGACGGGTGGCAGTTGCAGTTTGGTGACCGGTTAAGATGGGGGTTAAGATGCAGGTTGGTATTCATGGGGTTAAGATGACAGGGGGGCGGACGGGGGTGGTTGCAGTTTGGTGACTGGGGCCCGGATCTTAGACGGTATTCTGTTGATCGAAGTCCCTGTGGTGGACATTTTGAGGGCAATTTCAGTGCTAAAAATAGTCAATAGCGGGAGCTGTCCCACGGGCAAGGTAGTACGTGCATTAAGTTGTTGTAGTGGAATATCCAACGTTATAATGATGATAAAATGAATGATTTATTTAGGCTAGACGATTATGATGTTATCAGCTTAGTTGAGACATGGCAGAATGTCCCAGTATTTAGAAAAGGTTTTATAAGTTTCCATGTTTCAAGAAAGAGAAGTAAGAATAATCGAATTCATGGTGGTGTTACACTGTTGAATAGGAACAATATATTTAGTGCATGTGATAGGTTAAGTTTATGATTTGTGCGATGTATATCCCTCCGGAATCAAGTAGTTATAGTTGAAGGAGGATACGTGGGACATTTTGTATTCAGAGGCGTTTAAGTATAAGAGGTTGTATAAAGATTAAAAGTGTATATTTTTAGGTGACTTCAATGCATACACAAGCGAGATTTTGGAGAAGTGGATTGATCCTTTGCAGGCTGAGGAAGAGGATGATGGTATGAATGATGAGAATGTGCAAGAAGATTGGAAGATGTATGGAAAAGGACAAGTAAGGACCGGTCGCGAAGAAAAAAAATTGGGGAACTAAACTTTTAAATTTTGGTGGAATTGAGAAGTTAGTAATTTTAAACGAGAGGTTGGGAAAAGATATAGAAAGGGGGATTTTACTTGTTTTGAGGTTGGTAGTCCGAGTGTTATTGATTATATTTTAGTTAATGTAAGCCTTTCGTCGGCATGTGGGGACTTTGGAGTTCTGGGAGTTGTGGAGTCTGAGCATCAACCTATTATAGCAGATATATGGGTTGATAGGGCTATAAATAGGAATGACGGGAATATTTCTGTTAGTAATAGATCTAATTTTATTAAGAAAAAATTGAGGTTAATAAAATTGGGGAGGATAAGGTGGTTAAATGGCTAGGAGAGAGCGTAGTTGAGAGGAATTTGGAGGTAACCCAAAGAATCAAAGAGAATGGCCAAGTGGATAAAGGCTTAGAACAATTATGCCAGATAATGGAGAGTTTAAATATTTATAATTTAGCAAATAGAGGAATAACGAAAAATAAGAAGCAAAAGGGATTTTTTTATGATGATTGTGCAGAAAAAAAATGGAGGTGGTGGAAGCACTAAGAAAGCTGAAAAAGAATAACAATGAATCTGCTCTTCTGGTATACCGACAGAAGCCAAAGGAATGCAAACAGACACTTCAAAGTAAGAAGAGTAAACAAGATAAAGTCAAAAACTAGGAAACCGAGAAAAATTTTGTAACAAAGGAACGAAAAAATTCTGGCAACTAGTACGAGGATCTATTAACCCTTCTACTACAGAGCAAATACTGGGAGATGATACCTGGCCCGAATACCTTGAATCACTGGATAACACGAAGGATGGTGGACTGGAGGATTTATCACAGAGTTTAAACCAACAGACCTGCTACCCACTCAGAGAGGAGGATTACAAACTTATCTCACCAACTACTCATGTGGAGATTGGTAAGGCCCTGAAGTCTATGAAGGGGGATCTGCACGGGGACAGATGGGATCCCGATGAAAATTTAGAAGTGGGGAAAATCATATTTTGCTGCAATTTTGATTAGCTTATTTTCAGTTTTGATACGTTCGTGTAAGTGGCCTGAAGAGTGGAGTTTGTCAGTTATGATCCCATTATTTAAGAAGGGGATAGGTCTCATCGTAATAATTATCGAGGAATTCATTTAGGAAATAGTTTACCCAAGTTTCTTTATAAGGTGTTAGACTTTAGACTAAGGAGGTGGGTAGAAAATAGGGATGTTTTGGATAAGGTTCAGGCGGGTTTAAGAGAAGGCTTTTGTGACGACTGATCATATATTTAGTCTGCAGACTTTAGTTAATAAATATACCAGTGCTAAAGAACGAAGGTTTTACACGGCATCTATAGATATTAAAGGAGCTTTCGATAATGTTTTTAGGTTTCTATTAATGGAAAGTTTGTTATAAATAGGTCTCCCGATCCCATTTGTGTTAGCTTTAGTTCAAATCTATAGGTTTACTAGAGTAGTTGTGAGAGTTGGTAGGCAAGTTTCAAGGGTAGTTAGAGGATATAAAGGTGTTAAACAGGGTTGCACATTGTCTCCAAAATTATTCGCCGTGTTTATAAATTCTGTTGTGGCGTTTATGGAAAAAAGAGGCGCCGATGGTGAGTTTAGATATTGTTTCCATTTGCATGATGTTGTTCGCAGATGACATTGTTTTGGTTGCCGATTCACAAAGGAACCTTCAGAAATTACTTGATATATTAGAGGATTATTTGGATAAGGAAAAGTGAATAAAACCGTAGTGCTAGCATTCCGTAAATGTGGTAGACTTGAGGAGGATGCTAAAATTAGTTTCAAGGGTAGCTGGGTTTGATTAGTGGAGGAATGGTCATATTTAGGCGGCAAAAAGAAATTTATTTAAGAACCACCTTGTCCGATACCCCTATATAGAAAAACGTACCATCCCTTAGCTTGAACAACAAGGAAAATATATTGGCTTGAAAATCAAGAAAAGTGGCTGCAAACACGACGTTCTGCATATACGGCATCTTGTTTTGTTTCTTTCCGTTTTTTTGCTCCTCAGCTAGCTGCGCACTGGAAAATCATAGAGAGCTGTATAATGGCTCATTTTAAAGGAAATTGCTACATCTAGTGCCTTTTGTAATTAAAAATAAAATAGTTTTAACAAGGGACTACAACAATTCAAAAACCTTAAAAATTAAAACCCAAATTTTGAAGCTAAGTACAAATCGTTGTTAGAAATTGGACTTGTTTTAATAATCAAATATAATTGAAAATACATTAAATTGCGTAAAGATTTTAAAAACTGGTAGTTGCAAAAATATTTATATATAATTTTAACAAGGGATTACAACAATTCAAAAACCTTAAAAAAGAAAACTAAAGGTTTGAAGCTTAGTGCATATCGTCGTTAGAAATCAGACTTGTTTTGATAGTCAAATATATTTGAAAAAAAAAAAAACAACAGTATGATGCTAAAAGACGTAACGACCTGAGTTATCATTGCTACCAAATCGTGTGAGTCTCACCACTCTGATGAGGCTGCTACCCCCAAGACCGTGCGACCCTGAGCTGAACAGACTGAAAAATAAAGTCAAAATTGTAGCTATGAATGTGGACAGCTAACAGTCATACACTATCTGGGAACGCGTTCGAAATAAAATAAAAACTAAGCAAGCTTTAAAGAAATGTTTAGGATCTAGTAGACAAATAGGATTAGATTAAGGACACTACACATATAAGGAATATTGTGGGGAAAGGCCTAATTCAGCTGAATTTGATAACCAGGTAAATGCAACCTGTCATATTACACCAGCTTTGTGGTCTGGCTCAAAGAATATGGGGAGCCTATAAGAGTGGAAATTGACGTTAGAGTCGACAAAAAACTGTCAACACCATCCAGTGTCTAGCGACAATGGGCATTTTTTCGGTGTAATAATAAGAATAATCAATCAAATAAGTACATTTGGTAAAATTAGGGTAGCAATAAGTGTCTCATATCAGTTTGTGATAAAACAATTATAAACTTGATACAACGTCAAGGGTCGCCAAACGCTAGATGGCGTTGATTGTTTTTTCGTCAACATTAGCGCCAATTTCGAGTCTTATAAGTTACCAGTACTCTTTTGTCTGACTATTATCCAAAAATATTTTCAAAATGTGTAGGGCAAAGATTCAATTTTGCTTGCTTTGGTTCTTCCGACTTCCCGACTCAGGCACAAATTCCGTTCTAGTTGAGAGTGTGATTACATCAATTCATAAGCTGAAATCAAGTTCAGATGATGGAATCAATGATGGTCACTTACAAATGTTTTTCCCACCTTTTTATTCTATTTGCCATTGTTGTTTTCCCAAATATGTATTTGTTGTACCCTAGTTCCTCATAGCTTATTGCGTGGAAACGTTACTTCTGTTCTTAAATAACAAAAGAATCCATTTGATTACTTTTCTTTCTTTTTTTTTTACCGGTCCATTATGGTTCCTTTTATCAGAGGCAACGCTGTAGCGTTGCCTATAGTAAAGGCCATACGGCTCCAATGTTTTATTATTATTTTTTTTTTCCAGAGGCACTTCATACGGAAGGGGTCATCGTAGAAACTTCAAAGGGGGCTCATTCGATTGGAAATTAAGGGTTCTATTGTCCTTTTTAATAGTCGAAAATGATTGGAGGGCAACTAGCCCCCCCCCACGCCCATCATTCCCCCAGACACATCCAATCAACATTTTGAGATAGCCATTTTGTTCAGCGTAATTGATTTCCAGATAGAAAATATATTTTTTAGGAGGAAACTCCCCCACAACCCTCAGGGCAAGAGTTTTAAGTTATATACTGGGGGCATATAAGGTTTTTATAGAAGGCATTGTCGTAGAAACTTCAAAACAGGCTCATTGGATTGGAAAATAAAGGGCTACTGCCCTTTTTAATAGTCGAAAGTGATTGTAGGGCAACTAGCCCCCTCCCTCCACAACCATCATTTCCCCAAACACATCCAATCAAATTTTGAGATAGCCATTTTGTTCAGCATAGTTGATTTCCATACAGAAAATATGTTTTTGAGGAGGACACTCCCCCACAACCCTCAGGGTAAGGGTTTTAAGAAGTTATGCCCTGGGGGCATATAAGGTTTTTATAGAAGGCGTTGTCGTAGAAACTTTAAAAAAGGCTCATTCGATTGGAGATTCAAAGGGATAGTGCCCTTTTTAATAGTCGAAAGTGATTGGAGGGCAACTACCCCCCCTCGCCCTTCATTTCCCCCAAATACATCCAATCAAAATTTTGAGATAGCCATTTTGTTCAGCTTAGTTGATTTCCAGATAGAAAATATGTTTTTTGAGGAGGACAATCCCCCACAAACCTCAGGGCAAGGGTTTTAAGTTATGCCCTGTGGGCATATAAGGTTTTTATAGAAGGCGTTGTTATAGAAACTTCAAAAAAGGCTCATTCGATTAGAAATTCAAAGGGTTAGTGCCCTTTTTAATAGTCGAAAGTGATTGGGGGCAACTAGCCCCCCCCCACCTATCATTCCCCCAAACATATCCAATCAAAATTTTGAGATAGCCATTTTGTTCAGCATAGTTGATTTCCAGATAGAAAATATGTTTTTGAGGAGGACACTCCCCCACAACCCTTATAGAAAGGGTTTTAAGTTATGCCCTGGGGCATAAAAGGTTTTTTTATAGAAGGCGTTGTCGTAGAAACTTCAAAAAAGGCTCATTCGAATAGAAATTCCAAGGGCTAGTGCCCTTTCTAATAGTCAAAAGTGATTGGAGGGCAACTAGCCCCCCCCCCCCCCCACGCCCATCATTCCCCCAAACACACCCAATCAAATTTTTGAGATAGCCATTTTGTTCAGCGTAGTTGATTTTTAGATAGAAAATATATTTTTTGGGGAGGACACTCCCCCACAACCCCCAAGGCAAGGGTTTTTAAGTTACAACCTGGGGGCATATAAGGTTTTATAGAAGGCGGTGTCGTAGAAACTTCAAAAAAGACTCATTTGACTGGAAATTCAAAGGGCTTGTCCCTTTTTAATAGTCGAAAGTGATTTGAGGGCAACTAACCCCCCTCTCAAGCCCACCTTTTCCCCAAACACATCCAATCAAAATTTTGTGACAGCCATTTTATTATACGTAGTTTTAAGTTCTGGAAATTCTTTAGGATGACAAATCCCCCACATCCTCAGGGCAAGGGTTGTAGTTATGCCCTGGGGGCATATAAGGTTTTGTATAGACAACATTGTCGTATAAACTTCAGAGAGGCTCATTTGATTGGAAATTGAAAGTTCTAGTTCGCTTTTTTAAGCGTCAAAAGATATTGGAAGGTAACCAGCTCCCCCCCCCCCCCCTAAACCCTATTTTCCCAAATGCATCCAATAAAAGTTTTAATATAGCTATTTTGTTAAAAATAGTTCAAAGATTACATTACAAAAATTCCGGTATTGACGCAACCCCCAGGGCCTGGGGGCAGGCGTTAAAAGTTATGCCCTGTGGGCATATAAGGTTTTGTATAGACAACATTGTCGTATAAACTTCAGAGAGGGCTCATTTGATTGGAAATTGAAAGTTCTAGTTCACTTTTTAAGCGTCAAAAGATATTGGAAGGTAACAAGCCTGAGGGATGCCCTGGGGGCATCCCTCAGGGCAAGGGTTGTAAGTTATGCCCTGGGGGCATATAAGGTTTTGTATAGACAGCATTGTCGTATAAACTTCAGAGAGGGCTCATTTGATTGGAAATTGAAAGTTCTAGTTGACTTTTTTAGCGTCAAAAGATATTGGAAGGTAGCCAGCTCCCCTCCCCCCCCTAAACCCTATTTTCCCAAATGCATCCAATAAAAGTTTTAATATAGCTATTTTGTTAAAAATAGTTCAAAGATTACATAACAAAAATTCCGGTATTGACGCAACCCACCAGGGCCTGGGGGCAGGCGTTAAAAGTTATGCCCTGGGGGCATATATGGGTCTTATGGAAGGGGTGCTCGTATTAACTTTAAAGAGGTATCATTTGATTGGAAATTGAAAGTTGTAGTTCACTTTTTAAGAGTCAAAAGAGATTGGAGGGCACCTAGCCCCCCCCCCTCCACGCCCTTTTTTCCTCAAACCCATCTGATAAGAACTTTGAGACATATTTTTTTTTTTAATAGTTCAAAGACCATATAACGAAAACTCAGGGGTCAACAGAGCCCCCAAGGGCCTGAGGGGAGGTGTTGTAAGTTATGCCCTTGGGGAATACACGGTTTTTATTGAAGAGATGCTCGCAAAAAACTCAGAGATGGCTCATTTGATTGGAAATTGAAAGTTCCAGTTAAGTTTTTTCGAGTCAAAATATATTGGAGGGCAACTAGCCCCCCACGCCCCTTTTTCCCAAATGCATCCAATAAAAATTTTGAGATAGGCATTAAGTTTTAAGATTTTGAGATAGGCTTTAAATTTCTCAAAAGTCAGATAACAAAAACTCAGGTGTCGTCACAACCCCCAGGGCCCGGGGGCAGGCGTTGTAAGTTATGCCCTGGGGCATATATTGTTCGTCGTATGAAAGGGATGCTCGTATAAACTTTAGAGAGGGCTCATTTGATTTGATATTGAAATCCAGCCCTTTTTAAGAGTCAAAAGTGATCAGAGGGCAACTGGCCCCTCAAGCCCTTTTCGCCCAAATACATCTGATAAAAAATTTGAGGTAGCCATTTTGTTAAAAATAGTTGAAAGATCATATAACAAAACTCCTTTACGTATAGTCATTTCGTTAAAAATAGTTCAAAGGTCAGAGAAGCGAAACTCCTGTGTGGACACAACCCCCCAGGGCCGGGGCAGACGTTGTAAGTATTGCTCTGGTGGCATATATGGTTCTTATGGAAAGTATACTCATATAAACTTCAGAGAGGGTTCATTTGAATGGAAATTAAAAGTTGTAGTTCATTTTCTCAGAGTGAAAAAGATCGGGGGGCAACTAGCCCCTCCTGCCCTCCACGCCTTTGGGCGTATCGGATGGATAAAACCATCCGATAGAAAAATTTCAGGTGACTATTTTGTTAAAAATAGTATCAAGCATCGGATATTGAAACTCCAGGGTTGACACAACCTCCCAGGGCCGAGGGACAGGCGTTGTAAGTTATACTCTGGGGATTTATATGGTTTTTTATAGAAGGGATACTCGTATAAACTTCAGAGAGGGCTCATTTGATTGAAAATGGAAAGTTCTAGTTCACTTTTAATGAGTCAAAAGAGACTGGAGCTTAATCTAGTTCCCACCGCCCTTTTTCCCCAAACCCATCCGATAAAAATTTTGAGATAGCAATTACTTTAAAAATAGTTCAAACATCAGATAATAAAAACTCCGAGGTTGACACAAACCCATTTTTTTTTTCACTTTGATATTGTTACTTTGATATCAGTTTTTTTTCGATACTTTGATGAAATTTGATTTTTTTTTTTTAAGTTTGATTTTGAAATACAGAATTTTTAAAAACTTGAAATTTTTTGCAATCAAAAACGAACAAAAATTAATTAAGAAAAACTCTCCGAAAAAATCAGTTTTTCAAAGAAAAGTAAAGACCATTTTAAACTTAAGCTCAGCATGTACAAATACCTTTTAAAATTCAAACTCAAAACGACCAGAAATTACTATTAAAGAATAAATTAAACCCAAAACGAACAGAGATTAAATAAACAATCCTAGCAAAAAAATACAACAAGTAATGATATAAATGAATAAATAGATCTTAAAGCGAGTAATGCTTAAATTGAATATGAAAATTAAGCTCAAGAGGAAAAAAATATTTTCCTATTGAAGTACAAGTGAAACTTAAAACGAACAGAAATTAAATAAACAATCAATGCAAACAAACATACAATAGATACTAATGTAAATTAATAAATAAATCTTAAAACGAATGAAACTTAAATTGAATATGCAAATTAAGCTTGAAACAATCAAAAATCACCACAAACAATAGTTTGGGTATGACTCCTTCTCTCACTGTAAAAGTCTAAAACCTACTGAGTCATTGGCGCTTTACTGAAAACTATATGCGTCTTGAACTGTCTTGGAAAGTATTAAAAACATCAAATATAATATTTGATGTATAATGATAATATTTTTGAAAGATCCATCAGCTCAAGAATTTATTTCGCTGTAATTGTTTTTTATTTTCAATGCTGTAAGAACTGGAAAAGAAAGTATTTGTAATATAATACGTTTTCAGTTAAGCGCCAATGACGCATTAGGCTTTTGGTTTTTATTTTACAGTTAGGAAAGGAGGCAGTATCCAATCACTTGTTTGTAGGGAAACTATATTCGTCTTTAACAACTTTAAAAAGAGCTAATAAATTAAACTGAATATTTGATGTATAATGATATTAATTGCTGAAAGCTCATCAGTTCAAAATTTTACTATAATTTTAATGTTTATTTTCAGAGATAAGTACAAAAGACAATATTTGTCACAAAATTGGTTTTCAATCTGGCGCTTGATGACACCAAACACACCATGCTCTCTCTCTTTCCTTCTTAATAATGCTTCAATTACAGCTTGCACATTCGGCGTGAAATTGGGAGAGCAATAATATACCCCCCGATCCATTTTTTTTTTATTGACACTACTTACAAAGATTAACTAATTTTTCGAAGGTCGAGTTATTTCCAACACATAAAATCTACAAATACTGTGGCTTTTAAACTTTGCTGAGAATCTCTATAATATATTTTCCGACGAAGTAATAACTAACCAGAGGCAACGCTGTAGCGCTGCCTATAGTAAAGGCCATACGGCTCCAATGTTTTATTATTATTATTTATTATTAATTTTTTTTTCCAGAGGCACTACATATGGAAGGGGTCGTCGTAGAAGCTTCAAAGGGGGCTCATTCGATTGGAAATCGAGAGTTCTAGTGCCCTTTTTAATAGCCGAAAATGATTGGAGGGCAACTAGCCCCCCCCCCACGCCCTTCATTCCCCCAAACACATCCAATCAAAATTTTGAGATAGACATTTTGTTCAGCGTAGTTGATTTCCGGATAGAATATATGTTTTTGAGGAGGATACTCCAACAGAACCCTCAGGGCAAGGGTTTTAAGTTATGCCCTGGGGGCATATAATGTTTTATAGAACGCGTTGTCGTAGAAACTTCAAAACGGGCTCATTCGATTGGAAATTAAAGAACTAGTGCCCTTTTTAATAGTCGAAAGGGATTGGAGTGTAACTAGCCCCCCCCCCCCCCCACGCCCATGATTTCCCCAAACACATCCAATCAAAATTTTCAGATAGCCATTTTGTTCAGCGTAGTTGATTTCCAGATAGAAAATATATTTCTGAGGAGGACACTCCAACACAACCCTCAGGGCAAGGGTTTTAATTTATGCCCTGGGGGCATATAAGGTTTTTATAGAAGGCGTTGTCGTAAAAACTTCAAAAAAGGCTCATTCGATTGGGAATTAAAGGGCTAGTGCCCTTTTTAAGATTCGAAAATGATTGCAGGGCAACAACTACCCCCCCCCGCCACGACCATCATTCCCCCAAACACATCCAATCAAAATTTTGAGATAGCCATTTTGTTCAGCGTAGTTGATTTCCAGATAGAAATATATTTTTGAGGAGGATACTCCCCCACAACCGTCAGGGCAAGGGTTTTAAGTTATGCCCTGGGGGCATATAAGGTTTTTATAGAAGGTGTTGTCGTAGAAACTTCAAAACAGGCTCATTAGATTGGACATTAAAGAGCTAGTGACCTTTTTAATAGTCAAAAGTGATTGGAGTGTAACTAGCCCCCCTCCCCCCCACCCCCATCATTTCCCCAAACACATCCAGTCAAAATTTTCAGATAGCCATTTTGTTCAGCGTAGTTGATTTCCAGATAGAAAATATATTTTTGAGGAGGACACTCCACCACAACCCTCTGGGCAATTATTTTAAGGTATGCCCTAGGGGCATATAAGGTTTTTATAGAAGGCGTTGTCTTAGAAACTTCAAAACATGCTCATTTGATTGGAAATTAAAGGGCTAGTGCCCTTTTTAATTGTCGAAAGTGATTGGAGTGTAACTGGCCCCTCCCCCCCCCCCCCCTCCACGCCCATCATTTCCCCAAACACATCAATAAAAATTTTCAGATAGCCATTTTGTTCAGCGTAGTTGATTTCCAGATAGAAAATACATTTCCGAGGAGGACACTCCCCCACAACCCTCAGGGCAAAGGTTTTAAGTTATGCCCTGGGGGCATATAAGGTTTTTATAGAAGGCGTTGTCGTAGAAACTACACAACAGACTCTTTCGATTGGAAATTAAAGGGCTAGTGCCCTTTTTAATAGTCGAAAGTGATTGGAGTGCAACTAGCCCCCCCCCCCCACGCCCATCATTTCCACAAACACATCCAATCAAAATTTTGAGATAGCCATTTTTGTTTCAGAGTAGTTGATTTCCAGATTGAAAATATGTTTTTGAGGAGGACACTCCCCCAAACCCTCAGGGCAAGGGTTTTAAGTTATGCCCTGGGGGCATATAAGGTTTTTATAGAAGGCGTTGTCGTAAAAAACTTCAAAAAAGGCTCATTCGATAGGAAATTCAAAGGGATGGTGCCCTTTTTAATATTCAAAAGTGGTTGGAGTGCAACTAGCCCCCCCACACCCCTTTTTTGTCCAGCGTAGTTGATTTCCAGATTGAAAATATATTTTTGAGGAAGACACTCCCCAACAACCCTCAGGCAAGGGTTTTAAGTTATGGCCTGGGGGCATATAAGGTTTTTATAGAAGGTGTTGTCGTAGAAACTTCAAAAAAGGCTCATTCGATTGGAAATTCAAAGGGATGGTGCCCTTTTTAATAGTCGAAAGTGATTGAAGGGCAACTAGCCCCCCCCCCTCCACGCCCATCATTCCCCAAAAACCTCCAATCAAAATTTTGAGATAGCCATTTTGTTCAGCGAAGTTGATTTTCAGATAGAAAACATGTTTTTTGTGGAGGACAATCCCCCACAACCGTCAAGGCAAGGGTTTTAGGTTATGCTCTGGGGGCATATAAGGTTTTTATAGAAGGCGTTGTCGTAGAAACTTCAAAACAGGCTCTTTCAATTGGAATTAAAGGGCTAGTGCCCTTTTTAATAGTCGATTGGGGTGCAACTAGCCCCCCCCCACGCCCCCACAGCCCTCAGGGCAAGGGTTTTAAGTTATGCCCTGGGGGCATATAAAGTTTTTATTGAAGGCGTTGTCGTAGAAACTTAAAAAAGGCTCATTCGATTGGAAATTAAAGGCTTAGTGCCCTTTTTAATAGTCGAAAAAGATTGGAGGCCAACTAGCCCCCCCACGCCCATCATTTCCCCAAACACATCCAATCAAACTTTTGGGATAGCCATTTTGTTCAGTGTAGTTGATTTCCAGATAGAAAACTTGTTTTTGAGGAGGACATTCCCCCACAACCCTCAGGGCAAGAGTTTTTAAGTTATGCCCTGGGAGCATATAAGGTTTTTATAGAAGGCGTTGTCGTAGAAACTTCAAAACATGCTCATTCGATTGGATATTAAAGGGCTAGTGCCCTTTTTAATAGTCGAAAGTGATTGGAGTGTAACTAGCCCCCCTTCCAATCAAAATTTTCAGATAGCCATTTTGTTCAGCGTAGTTGAATTCCAGATAGAAAATATATTTTGAGGAGGACACTCCCCCACAACCTTCTGGGCAAGGGTTTTAAGTTATGCCCTGGGGGCATATAAGGTTTTTATAGAAGGCGTTGTCGTAGAAACTTCAAAACAGGCTCATTCGATTGAAAATTAAGGGGCTCATGCCCTTTTTAATAGGCGAATGTGATTGGAGTGCAACTAGCCCCCCCATGCCCTTCATTTCCCCAAACACATCCAATCAAAATTTTGAGATAGCCATTTTGTTCAGCGTAATTAATTTCCAGATAGAAAATATGTCTTTGAGGAGGACACTCCGCCAGAACCTTCAGGGCAAGGTTTTAAGATATGCCCTGTGGGCATATAGGGTTTTTATAGAAGGCGTTGTCGTAGAAACTTCAAAAGAGGCTCATTCGATTGAAAATTCAAAGGGATAGTGCCCTTTTTAATAGTCGAAAGTGATTGGAGGGCTACTAGCCCCCCCCCCCCTCCTATGCCCAACATTCTCCCAAACACATCCAATCAAAATTTTAAGATTGCCATTTTTGTTCAGCATAGTTTATTTCCAGATAGAAAATATATTTTGAGGAGGACACTCCCCCACAACCTTCTGGGCAAGGGTTTTAAGTTATGCCCTGGGGGCATATAAGGTTTTTATAGAAGGCGTTGTCATAGAAACTTCAGAACAGGCTCATTGGATTGGAAATTAAAGGGCTAGTACCCTTTTTAATAGTCAAAAAAGATTGGAGGACAACTAGCTCCCCCCCCCCCCACGCCCATCATTTCCCAAACACATCCAATAAAACTTTTGAGACAGCCATTTTGTTCAGTGTAGTTGATTTCCAGATAGAAAATATGTTTTTGAGGAGGAAACTCTCCACAACCCTCAGGGCAAGAGTTTTAAGTTATGCCCTGGGGGCATATAAGGTTTTTATAGAAGGCGTTGTTGTAGAAACTTCAAAACAGGCACATTCATTGGAAATTCAAAGGCCTAGTGCCCGTTTTAATAGTCGAAAGTGAATTGGAGGGCAACTATCCCCCCCCCCACGCCCATCACTCCCCCAAACACATCCAATCAAAATTTTGAGATAGCCATTTTGTTCACCGTAGTTGATTTCCAGATAGAAAATATGTTTTTGAAGAGGACAATTCCCCACAACCCTCAGGGCAAGAGTTTTAAGTCATGCTCTGGGAGCATATAGGGTTTTTATAGAAGGTGTTGTCGTAGAAACTTCAAAAAAGGCTCATTCGATGAAAATTCAAAGGGATAGTGCCCTTTTTAATAGTCGAAAGTGATTGGAGGGCTACTAGCCCCCCCCCACCCCCCCATGCCCAAAATTCTCCCAAACACATCCAATCAAAATTTTAAGATTGCCATTTTTGTTCAGCATAGTTGATTTCCAGATTGAAAATATATTTTAAGGAGGACTCTACCCCACAACCCTCAGGGCAAGGGTTTTAAGTTATGCCCTGGGGCATACAAGGTTTTTATAGAAGGCGTTGTCGTAGAAACTTCAAACCAGGCTCATTGGATTGGAAATTAAAGGGCTAGTGCCCTTTTTAATAGTCGAAAAAGATTGGAGGACAACTAGCTCCCCCCCCCCACGCCCATCATTTCCCCAAACACATCCAATAAAACTTTTAAGACAGCCATTTTGTTCAGTGTAGTCAATTTCCAGATAGAAAATATGTTTTTGAGGAGGAGTCTCCGCCACAACCCTCAGGGCAAGAGTTTTAAGATATGCCCTGGGGGCATATAAGGTTTTTATAGAAGGCGTTGTTGTAGAAACTTCAAAATAGGCACATTCAATTGGAAATTCAAAGGCCTAGTGCCCTTCTTAATAGTCGAAAGTGATTGGAGGGCAACTAGCCCCCTCCCACCGCCCATCATTCCCCCAAACACATCCAATCAAAATTTTGATACAGCCATTTTGTTCAGCGTAGTTGATTTCCAGATAGAAAATATGTTTTTGAAGAGGACAATCCCCCACAACCCTCAGGGCAAGGGTTTTAAGTTATGCCCTGGGGGCATATAAGGTTTTTATAGAAGGCGGTGTCGTAGAAACTTCAAAAAAGGCTCATTTGATTGGAAGTTCCGAGGGCTAGTGCCCTTTGTAATAGTCGAAAGTGATTTGAGGGCAACTAACCCCCCTCTCACGCCCACCTTTTCCCCAAACACATCCAATCAAAATTTTAAGACAGCCATTTTATTAAACGTAGTTTTAAGTTCTGGAAATTAGGTCTTTGAGGATTACAACTCCCCCAAAGCCCTCAGGGCAAGTAATTTAAGGATTCTCCGAATCCTTCATATTATTTCTTATGGAAGGGATTCTCGTATAAACTTTAGAGAGGGCTCATTTGATTGAAAATTGAAAGTCCTTGTTCACTTTTTAAGAGTCAAAAGAGATTGAAGGGCAACTAGCCCCTCTCCCTCCTCCAAGCCCTAAATACATCAGATAAAAATTTTGAGATATACATTTTGTTAAAATAGTTCATAGTTCTGATAACAAAAAACTCCGGTGTCGACACAGCCCACCAGGGCCCAGGGGTAGGCGTTTTAAGTTATGTCCTGGGGCATAACTTATTAAGGGGGGCTTATAACTTATGGGAAGGGGTTTTGTATGGGAAGAACACATAGGAAATCTATTATAATTATCCAATTATAAGGTTAAAATACATACTCTGTGATAGATGAAAAATTGCTTTGGCACACAAATTCCTATTAAGGTCAATTCCAAACAGTCGTGATCCCTTTGTGTCAGCAAGTGAAATGGTCTAAACCCCCTTATTGGAGCTATTTTTCAATCCATTCACTGTTGTCAATCGCTGTCCACAAGTTATGCAACCTGTCTATTGTTCATATATAAGGTTTTTATCAAAGAGGTAATCGTATAGACTTTGAAAAAAGCCTCATTCGATTTAAATTGCAAGTTCTGGATCCGTTTTTTTTAAAGTCAAGAATAATCGGACAGTAAGCACCCCCTCTCCATGCCATAAAAACTAGAAGCTTTTTGCAATCAAAAACGAACAAAAATTAATTAAAAAAAACTTTCCGAAAAATAAGTTTTTCAAAGAAAAGTAAAGGCCATTCTAAACTTAAGCTTAGGAGATGCAAATACCTGTTAAAATTCAAACTCAAAACGACCAGAAATTACTATTAAAGAATAAAAGAAACCCAAAACGAACAGAAATTAAATAAACAATCATAGCAAAAAACATAAAACAAGTAATAACATAAATGAATAAATAGATCTTAAAGCGAGTAATGCTTAGATTGAATATGAAAATCAAGCTTAAAACGAAAACAAATATTTTGCTATTAAAGTATAAATGAAACTTAAAACGAACAGAAATTAAATAAACAATCAATGCGAACAAACATACAATACATATTAATGTAAATGAATAAATAAATCTTAAAACGAGTGAAACTTAAATTGAATATGCAAATCAAGTTTAAATCGAATAAAAATAACTACAAACAAGAGTTTGGGTATCGTCTCACTGCAGAAGCCTAAAACCTACTACATCATTGGCGCTTTACTGAAAACGAATTATATTACAAATGTTTTTTTTTCGTACTTAATATTGAAAATAGATATTAAAATTACAGTAAAATTTTGAACTGATGAGCTTTTAGCAATTAATATCATTATGCATCAAATATTCAGTTTAATTTATTAGTTCTTTTCAAGATTGGTCAAGACGAATATAGTTTCACTACATGCAAAATTTGGATATTACCCCCTTCTTTAACTGTAAAAACCTATAGTCTTCTGCGTCATTGGTGCTTCACTGAAAACGAATTACTCGTATATTACAATTTATTATTTTCCAGTTCTTACAGCTTTGAAAATGAAAATGAAAATTACAGTGAAAAAAAATCTTGAACTGATGGATCTTTCAACAATTAATATCATTATATATCTAATATTCAATTTGATTTTGTTTATACTTTCCAAGACTGTTCAAGATTCATATAGTTTTGCCATTTTTTTTTAACTCTGCCTTTTTTTGTAATTAATCGTGTTAGTTTGTTATGAAAACATCCTATAGCTTCTAGGCATTTCTATTTGGGCGGAAAACTGCACCTCAAACTTTGTGGAACATGCATTTTCTTGCATGAAACACTAAAATATAATAAAATGTCAAGTTTCGGAGTGTTCCACCACTCGTAAGCAAGTGCCATTGGTATTTTTTTTAATTCGCATGGTCAATTTAGGGGTGGAGGGTAGGCTAATTCTCGTAGCAGCCCCATTCCGTCGTGGTATGGTTCACATTTTCAACACCTGGCGTCCGGACTATCATATAATCTACCAAGCATACAACTACCCCAAATCAGTATCAATAAATAAATGAAAGCCAAAACGAACAAAAATTAAAATAAATATTAGAGTCAAACTCAAAACGAGCATAAATTAATGTGAGTACGGTTCAAAACCCCTATGCTTTCTAAAAGCCAGAATATAATTTGTACTTTACAGAAAAAAATTCAAATGAGTTTACTGAAAAAAAAAATGCGCATTGTCAATTTAATATACATATGCTGATATTTACTCCCTAAAATCTTAATTAATTTTTATTTCTTAAAGTTACAAAAGGGAAAATATTTCAAAGAATTGTTTTCAGTAAAGCGTCAATGATGCAGTAGGTTTTAGGCTTCTGCAGTGAGACTATACCCAAACTCTTGTTTGTAGTTATTTTTATTCGATTTAAACTTGATTTGCATATTCAATTTAAGTTTCACTCGTTTTAAGATTTATTTATTCATTTACATTAATGTATATTGTATGTTTTGTTCGCATTGATTGTTTATTTAATTTTAACAATAACTAGCATGTCTATGAACCAATAAGCAAAACGGTGTGTATAATCAAATATGTTTGTTTTTTCTCCGAATATATGTTTCGTCAACAGTATCACAAAACTGGTATATAAAATAAGAGTATATACAAAACCACTTTTTTTCGACAAAGGAATGATAAAAATACAACAAAACGCAAAGACACAAGGCAAATAGTACATTAGCTAAGATTGACAAAAATTCAGCTGAGTATATCAGTCCAGGGGCGCCAATTCATAAAATATTTAGGACAGAGGGGGAGGGGTCAAGAATTTCCCTTACTTTCTTTTATTTTTAATGGAAATAAAGAAAACTACATATTTTCAAAATATAGAGGGGAGGTCATTTCTTTTCAATGATATGCCAAAAAATTTATTTTTCAAACTCTAGGTTGAAGTGGCAATTTTCACCCCCTGTCACCCAGATTGATGTCCCAGTATCAGCCATCCAAGATTAAAACATATTGTCTATTAAAACCAAAGTTATAGAAATAGAATTTTGATAGAGTTCTCAACCAGCTTTCACCGGAAGAATAGCGTTCCACAGGGAGGTCCTAAGAAACTTCGTGAAAATGAATGATCGAACATTTTGACCAGGTGAGCTACGATACGTTTATTGAAATTTATGATAAAATCGAAAAATCTATTAAATATTTGGAATATATAAAAAGAAGAATCATATAGCAGAAAAAATTAATTCTATTATTGGTAAAAGAATTACAAATGAGGGAATTAATAAAATAGAACACAGTGTTAACAAAATAGCCTAAATCTTGTTCATGAATTGATGCTTCCAGGAAAAAATATATTTTGTTTGTTTGAGAAAGGATCTTAATTTTGACATCTAGCCAAATTTTGACGGTCAAAAACAGGGCTGATTTTTGTTTTGTTTTTGGTAATAATTTGTTTCTTACTTGTGCAGCCGAAAAATGTATCAGTTTCTTCCTTAAGAGATATCAATTGTTTTATTGTTGATGTTTTTCATTTTTTTAAATCATTTACTTAAATACCTTCTTTTTTTAGAAAAAAATTTTGATGAATTATGAACCAAATTGGAAAGAATATAAAATCGGTATAATAGTCACACTCTTCAAAGTGTTTCTAGAGGAGTTGAACGACACCCTCATTACTGACGCTAGGTGGTCGCACTTTGTTGCTGCAACTGAGACCATGGACGAATGGAACAGAGAAAATTTGTTGATGTCATGCGTTGCTGATTTACCGAAACCCAACAGGGAAACACTGGCATACCTTATTTACTACTTTCACCGGTAAGTATTTACCGGCACCGTATTTCAATTCTCAATAAGTCCCTGGAATATTTTTGCCTGGAAGCATCAATTCATGAACAAGATTTAGGCTATTTTGTTAACACTGTGTTCTATTTTATTAATTCCCTCATTTGTAATTCTTTTACCAATAATCGAATTAATTTTTTCTACTATATGATTCCTCTTTTTATATATTCCAAATATTTAATAGATTTTTCGATTTTATCATAAATTTCAATAAACGTATCGTAGTTCACCTGGTAAATGTTCGATCATTCATTTTCACGAAGTTTCTTAGGACCTCCCTGTGGAACGCTATTCTTCCGGTGAAAGCTGGTTGAGAACTCTATCAAAATTCTATTTCTCTAACTTTGGTTTTAATAGACAATATGTTTTAATCTTGGACGGCTGATACTGGGGCATCAATCTGGGTGACAGGGGGTGAAAATTGCCACTTCAACCTAGAGTTTGAAAAATAAATTTTTTGGCATATCATTGAAAAGAAATGACCTCCCCTCTATATTTTGAAAATATGTAGTTTTCTTTATTTCCATTAAAAATAAAAGAAAGTAAGGGAAATTCTTGACCCCTCCCCCTCTGTCCTAAATATTTTATGAATTGGCACCCTGGACTGATATACTCAGCTGAATTTTTCTCAATCTTAGCTAATGTACTATTTGCCTTGAGTCTTTGCGTTTTGTTGTATTTTTATCATTCCTTTGTCGAAAAAAGTGGTTTTGTATATACTCTTATTTTATATACCAGTTTTGTGACACTGTTGACGAAACATATATTCGGAGAAAAAACAAACATATTTGATTATACACATCGTTTTGCTTATTGGTTCATAGACAGGCTAGTTATTGTTAAAAATTAAATAAACAATCAATGCGAACAAACATACAATGTATATTAATGTAAATGAATAAATAAATCTTAAAACGAGTGAAACTTAAATTGAATATGCAAATCAAGTTTAAATCGAATAAAAATAACTACAAACAAGAGTTTGGGTATAGTCTCACGGCAGAAGCCTAAAACCTACTGCATCATTGGCGCTTTACTGAAAACAATTCTTTGAAATATTTTCCCTTTTGTAACTTTAAGAAATAAAAATTAATTAAGATTTTAGGGAGTAAATATCAGCATATGTATATTAAATTGACAATGCACATTTTTTTTCAGTAAACTTATTTGAATCTTTTTCAGTAAAGTACAAATTATATTCTGGCTTTTAGAAAGCATAGGGGTTTTGAACCGTACTCACATTAATTTATGCTCGTTTTTAGTTTGACTCTAATATTTATTTTAATTTTTGTTCGTTTTGGCTTTCATTTATTTATTAATACTGATTTGGGGTAGTTGTATGCTTGGTAGATTATATGATAGTCCGGACGCCAGGTGTTGAAAATGTGAACCATACCACGACGGAATGGGGCTGCTACGAGGATTAGCCTACCCTCCACCCCCTAAATTGACCATGAGGATTAAAAAATACCAATGGCACTTGCTTGCGAGTGGTGGAACACTCCGAAACTTGACATTTTATTATATTTTGGTGTTTCATGCAAGAAAATGCATGTTCCACAAAGTTTGAGGTGCAGTTTTCCGCCCAAATAGAAATGCCTAGAAGCTATAGAATGTTTTCATAACAAACTAACACGATTAGTTACAAAAAATGGCAGAGTTAAAAAAAAATTGCAAAACTATATGAATCTTGAACAGTCTTGAAAAGAATAAACAAAATCAAATTGAATATTAGATATATAATGATATTAATTGTTGAAAGATCCATCAGTTCAAGATTTTTTTTTTCACTGTAATTTTCATTTTCAATTTCAAAGCTGTAAGAACTGGAAAATAATAAATTTGTAATATACGAGTAATTCGTTTTCAGTGAAGCACCAATGACGCAGAAGACTATAGGTTTTTACAGTTAAAGAAGGGGGTAATATCCAAATTTTGCTTGTAGTGAAACTATATTCGTCTTGACCAATCTTGAAAAGAATTAATAAATTAAACTGAATATTTGATGCATAATGGTATTAATTGCTAAAAGCTCATCAGTTCAAAATTTTACTGTAATTTTAATATCTATTTTCAATATTAAGTACGAAAAAAAACATTTGTAATAAAATTCGTTTTCAGTAAAGCACCAATGATGTAGTAGGTTTTAGGCTTCTGCAGTGAGACGATACCCAAACTCTTGTTTGTAGTCATTTTTATTCGATTTAAACTTGATTTGCATATACAATTTAAGTTTCACTCGTTTTAAGATTTATTTATTCATTTACATTAATATGTATTGTATGTTTGTTCGCATTGATTGTTTATTTAATTTCTGTTCGTTTTAAGTTTCATTTATACTTTAATAGCAAAATATTTGTTTTCGTTTTAAGCTTGATTTTCATATTCAATCTAAGCATTACTCGCTTTAAGATCTATTTATTCATTTATATTATTTCTTGTTGTATGTTTTTTGCTATGATTGTTTATTTAATTTCTGTTCGTTTTGGGTTTCTTTTATTCTTTAATAGTAATTTCTGGTCGTTTTGAGTTTGAATTTTAACAGGTATTTGCATCTCCTGAACTTAAGTTTAAAATGGCCTTTACTTTTCTTTGAAAAACTGATTTTTTCGGAAAGTTTTTTTTTTTAATTAATTTTTGTTCGTTTTTTTGATTGCAAAAAGTTTCTAGTTTTTATGGCATGGAGAGGGGGTGCTTACTGTCCGATTATTTTTGACTTTAAAAAACGGATCCAGAACTTGCAATTTAAATCGAATGAGGCTTTTTTCAAAGTCTATACGATTACCTCTTTTGATAAAAACCTTATATATGAACAATAGACAGCTTGCATAACTTGTGGACAGCGATTGACAACAGTGAATGGATTGAAAAATAGCTCCAATAAGGGGGTTTAGACCATTTCACTTGCTGACACAAAGGGATCACGACTGTTTGGAATTGACCTTAATAGGAATTTGTGTGCCAAAGCAATTTTTCATCTATCACAGAGTATGTATTTTAACCTTATAATTGGATAATTATAATAGATTTCCTATGTGTTCTTCCCATACAAAACCCCTTCCCAGAAGTTATAAGCCCCCTTAATAAGTTATGCCCCAGGACATAACTTACAACGCCTACCCCTGGGCCCTGGTGGGCTGTGTCGACACCGGAGTTTTTTGTTATCAGAACTATGAACTATTTTAACAAAATGTATATCTCAAAATTTTTGTCTGATGTATTTAGGGCTTGGAGGAGGGAGAGGGGCTAGTTGCCCTTCAATCTCTTTTGACTCTTAAAAAGTGAACAAGGACTTTCAATTTTCAATCAAATGAGCCCTCTCTAAAGTTTATACGAGTATCCCTTCCATAAGAAAATATGAAGGATTCGGAGAATCCTTAAATTACTTGCCCTGAGGGCTTTGGGGGAGTTGTAGTCCTCAAAGACCTAATTTCCAGAACTTAAAACTACGTTAATAAAATGGTTGTCTTAAAATTTTGATTGGATGTGTTTGGGGAAAAGGTGGGCGTGAGAGAGGGGTTAGTTGCCCTCAAATCACTTTCGACTATTACAAAGGGCACTAGCCCTCGGAACTTCCAATCGAATGAGCCTTTTTTGAAGTTTCTACGACACCGCCTTCTATAAAAACCTTATATGCCCCCAGGGCATAACTTATAACCCTTGCCCTGAGGGTTGTGGGGGATTGTCCTCTTCAAAAACATATTTTCTATCTGGAAATCAACTACGCTGAACAAAATGGCTATCTCAAAATTTTGATTGGAGGTTTTTGGGGGATTATGGGCGTGGAGGGGGGGGCTAGTTGCCCTCCAATCACTTTCGACTATTAAAAAGGGCACCATCCCTTTGAATTTCCAATCGAATTACAATAGGTTGTATAGGTTGCGTCAAGACTCGAAATTGGAGCTAGTGTTGACGAAAAAAAATCAACGCCATCTAGCGTTTGGCGACCCTTGACGTTGTATCAAGTTTATAATTGTTTTTCTATCACAAACTGATATGAGACACTTTTGCTACCCTAATTTTACCAATTGTACTTATTTGATTGATTATTCTTATTATTACACCGAAAAAATGCCCATTGTCGCTAGACACTGGATGGTGTTGACAGTTTTTTGTCGACTCTAACGTCAATTTCCACTCTTATAGGCTCCCCATATTCTTTGAGCCAGACCACAAAGCTGGTGTAATATGACAGGTTGCATTTACCTGGTTATTAAATTCAGCTGAATTAGGCCTTTCCCCCACAATATTCCTTATATGTGTAGTGTCCTTAATCTAATCCTATTTGTCTACTAGATCCTAACATTTCTTTAAAGCTTGCTTAGTTTTTATTTTATTTCGAACGCGTTCCCAGATAGTGTATGACTGTTAGCTGTCCACATTCATAGCTATAATTTTGACTTTATTTTTCAGTCTGTTCAGCTCAGGGTCGCACGGTCTTGGAAGTAGCAGCCTCATCAGAGTGGTGAGACTCACACGATTTGGTAGCAATGATAACTCAGGTCGTTGCGTCTTTTAGCATCATACTGTTTTTTTTTTCAAATATATTTGATTATCAAAACAAGTCAGATTTCTAACGACGATATGCACTAAGCTTCAAACTTTTAGTTTTCTTTTTTAAGGTTTTTGAATTGTTGTAATCCCTTGTTAAAATTATATACAAATATTTTTTCAACTACCAGTTTATAAATCTCTTTAAGCAATTTAATGTATTTTCAATTATATTTGATTATTAAAACAAGTCCAATTTCTAACAACGATTTGTACTTAGCTTCAAACTTTTGGTTTTAATTTTTAAGGTTTTTGAATTGTTGTAGTCCCTTGTTAAAACTATTTTATTTTTAATTACAAAAGGCACTAGATGTAGCAATTTCCTTTAAAATGAGCCATTATACAGCTCTCTATGATTTTCCAGTGCGCAGCTAGCTGAGGAGCAAAAAAACGGAAAGAAACAAAACAAGATGCCGTATATGAAGAACGTCGTGTTTGCAGCCACTTTTCTTGATTTTCAAGCCAATATATTTTCCTTGTTGTTCAAGCTAAGGGATGGTACGTTTTCTATATAGGGGTATCGGACAAGGTGGTTCTTAAATAAATTTCTTTTTGCCGCCTAAATATGACCATTCCTCCACTAATCAAACCCAGCTACCCTTGAAACTAAATTTAGCATCCTCCTCAAGTCTACCACATTTACGGAATGCTAGCACTACGGTTTTATTCACATTAAGTTCTAACTTTTTCTTATCCAAATAATCCTCTAATATATCAAGTAATTTCTGAAGGTTCCTTTTTGAATCGGCAACCAAAACAATGTCATCTGCGAACAACATCATGCAAATGGAAACAATATCTAAACTCACCATCGGCGCCTCCTTTTTTCCATAAACGCCACAACAGAATTTATAAACACGGCGAATAATTTTGGAGACAATGTGCAACCCTGTTTAACACCTTTATATCCTCTAACTACCCTTGAAACTTACCTACCAACTCTCACAACTACTCTAGTAAACCTATAGATTTGAACTAAAGCTAACACAAATGGGCTCGGGAGACCTATTTCTAACAAACTTTCCATTAATAGAAACCTAAAAACATTATCGAAAGCTCCTTTAATATCTATAGATGCCGTGTAAAACCTTCGTTCTTTAGCACTGGTATATTTATTAACTAAAGTCTGCAGACTAAATATATGATCAGTCGTCACAAAGCCTTCTCTTAAGCCCGCCTGAACCTTATCCAAAACATCCCTATTTTCTACCCACCTCCTTAGTCTAAAGTCTAACACCTTATAAAGAAACTTGGGTAAACTATTTCCTAAATGAATTCCTCGATAATTATTACGATGAGACCTATCCCCCTTCTTAAATAATGGGATCATAACTGACAAACTCCACTCTTCAGGCCACTTACACGAACTTATCAAAACTGAAAATAAGCTAATCAAAATTGCAGCAAAATATGATTTTCCCCACTTCTAAATTTTCATCGGGATCTCATCTGTCCCCGGTGCAGATCCCCCTTCATAGACTTCAGGGCCTTACCAATCTCCACATGAGTAGTTGGTGAGATAAGTTTGTAATCCTCCTCTCTGAGTGGGTAGCAGGTCTGTTGGTTTAAACTCTGTGATAAATCCTCCAGTCCACCATCCTTCGTGTTATCCAGTGATTCAAGGTATTCGGGCCAGGTATCATCTCCCAGTATTTGCTCTGTAGTAGAAGGGTTAATAGATCCTCGTACTAGTTGCCAGAATTTTTTCGTTCCTTTGTTACAAAATTTTTCTCGGTTTCCTAGTTTTTGACTTTATCTTGTTTCCTCTTCTTACTTTGAAGTGTCTGTTTGTATTCCTTTGGCTTCTGTCGGTATACCAGAAGAGCAGATTCCTTGTTATTCTTTTTCAGCTTTCTTAGTGCTTCCACCACCTCCATTTTTTTCTGCACAATCATCATCAATAAATCCCTTTTGCTTCTTATTTTTCGTTATTCCTCTTTTTGCTAAATTATAAATATCTAAACTCTCCATTATCTGGCATAATTGTTCTAAGCCTTTATCCACTTGGCCATTCTCTTTGCTTCTTTGGGTTACCTCCGAATTCCTCTCAACTACGCTCTCTCCTAGCCATTTGACCACCTTATCCTCCCCAATTTTATTAACCTCAATTTTTTCTTAATAAAATTAGATCAATTACTAACAGAAATATTCCCGTCATTCCTATTTATAGCCCTATCAACCCATATATCTGCTATAATAGGTTGATGGTCAGACCCCACAACTCCCAGAACTCCAAAGTCCCCACATGCCGATGAAAGGCTTACATTAACTAAAATATAATCAATAACACTCGGACTACCAACCTCAAAACAAGTAAAATCCCCCTTTCTTTATCTTTTCCCAACCTCTCGTTTAAAATTACTAAACTTCTCAATTCCACCAAAATTTAAAAGTTTAGTTCCCCAATTTTTTTTCTTCGCGACCGGTCCTTACTTGTCCTTTTTCCATACATCTTCCAATCTCCTTGCACATTCTCATCATTCATACCATCATCCTCTTCCTCAGCCTGCAAAGGATCAATCCACTTCTCCAAAATCTCGCTTGTGTATGCATTGAAGTCACCTAAAAATATACACTTTTAATCTTTATACAACTTCTTTATACTTAAACGCCTCTGAATACAAAATGTCCCTCGTATCCTCCTTCCAACTATAACTACTTGATTCCGGAGGGATATACACCGCACAAATCATAAACTTAACCTATCACATGCACTAAATATAATGTTCCTATTCAACAGTGTAACACCACCATGAATTCGATTATTCTTACTTCTCTTTCTTGAAACATGGAAATTTATAAAACCTTTTCTAAATACTGGGACATTCTGCCATGTCTCAACTAAGCTGATAACATCATAATCGTCTAGCCTAAATAAATCATTCATATATCATCATTATGACGTTGGATATTCCACTACACAACTTAATGCACGTACTACCTTGCCCGTGGGACAGCTCCCGCTATTGACTATTTTTAGCACTGAAATTGCCCTCAAAATGTCCACCACAGGGACTTCGATCAACAGAATACCGTCTAAGATCCGGGCCCCGGTCACCAAACTGCAACCACCCCCGTCCGCCCCCTGTCATCTTAACCCCATGAATACCAACCTGCATCTTAACCCCCATCTTAACCGGTCACCAAACTGCAACTGCCACCCGTCCGCCCCCTGTCATCTTAACCCCCATGTATACCAACTCTCCTTTTGTCTCCCCCACTATTCTGTCAAATATATGCTGCACTAGGTTGACTATCCTGGTCATTTGACCTCACCACCATCTCATAGCTGCTTTTCATCGTGGTTTTAGGTGTGATGGTAGAAGCTGATTCCTGGGATGATATTGATTCAATTCTTTCTCTGTCCACTATGCTAACATCACTTCTACTCTCCTCTGAATTCCCTGACTCACGGACTATAGCTTCCTCAATCTTTTTCATTTCTTTCACTTTGTCGTTTATCTTATCGTAAACAAATAAACGATTTCCAAGAAAAAGTTTCACACCCCTCAACTTAACGTTTGACAGACCTTCTTCATTCACCTGTGTCATAACTGGTATGAGCTTCCCTCGGGCGAGCCTTTAATTAGCTGAATAATCGGGAGCTACAGTAAGGTCATATCTTTGAAAAATTCTGAAATGATTTCAGGATTGCAGATTTGAGATCCATAGATGAGAATCTGATCATAATAGGTCGGACCCTTTTTTGTGATGGTAAACAAAATGCGTCAATAATATCGGGTTCGGTTAAACTTAAATGGGGCACCACAAGGGTAAACACGTAATAAGATCTTCTTATAGATATCTTCCTCTTACTGTCGGAGAAAAAATTATATAGGATTACGTTGCACCTTTTCTGCTCTTCTTGTATTCTTTCCATTCTTGCTATGCTAGACGCTAGTTCCCTGCTAGTGCTCTCGATTCGTTTTGCATTAACATCTACTGCAGAACGTAACTCACTAATTTGACCAGAAAGACTTGTAGCCAGACTTTGAAAATGTTTCAATAAATTTCGAACTTCGCCAATATTAATTGGGTAGTTGCCTCTGTTGATCGTTCATAATTCTATTAAACCATTCTACAAGCAAGATGATAAGAGTGAGTGTGGCAATTATCGAGGCATTAGTCTGGTTTCTGTAGGTAGAAAATTACTTAATATGATGATACTTTTTAGACTATGAGATGCTGCAGACAAAGTTATGAGAGAAGAACAGTGCGGTTTTAGGAAAGGTAGAGGATGTGTCGACGAAATTTTCACTCCTAGGTTAATAATTGAGAATTGCCTGAGCTATCGAACACATTTGATCCTCAGTTTTATAGATTATGAGCAAGTGTTCAATTCTGTTGATAGAAGAACTTTAGCGAAGGTCTTATCCTTGTATGGTAACCAGACAAATACATTAAAGTGATTAGTACTATGTACGAGAATGACACTGCTGCGGTTAAGGTAGGAAATAAGGCTAGCAGCTGGTTTCGTATTAAATCATCCGTTAAGCAGGATTGTGTTCTATCCCTCTTTATATGGATCATTTTGATGGAACTTGTCTTACGGAGCACAGGAAAGACAACGGGAGAACATGGAATCAAATGGAGAGGAAAAACTTTTCCAAACTTGGATTATACCGATGGTTTAAGCATCCTATGATTTGAGCATCCTAGGGTGAGCAAAATGAATTAACTTTTCGAGGTTTTGCAAGTTCAGGATGTTAGAATAGATTTGAAAATGTATATTAAGAAGACTAACCGCTAAGGCTAGGAATAAGTGAAGATGAAAAGGTGACGTAGGGAAACGAAAAGATTGATCAGGTGGACAGCTTCATTTACCTAGGTAGTATTATTAGTAAAGACGGTGCGAGCAGTGAAGAACTCAAAAGTAGAATAGCCAAGACTCAGGGTGTTTCTTCACAGTTAAAAAAAGTTTGGAAGAATAGGACGATAAGTCTGCAAATCAAGATTAGAGCATTGGAAGTTACAGTGACGGCCAACCGTACAGGGCTAAACGGAAAGCAGGTCGTCCGCGGTTGGGGTGGGAATATGTCATAAAGAAAGATTTAAAGGAAATTTGAACTTCCTGTGAGGGTATAAAGAGGGAAGCTTTGAATAGATTGGGATGGGAGGAGGAGCGTGCGTAGCTGTGTTGGCCTTAGGTGGCTTGGTGCTGCGGCAAATTTTTAGTAGTAATAGTAGTAGTAAATTCACTAGAAGAATTAGATTTTACAGTGACCCTTGGATTTCGCTTGGATTAGAATTGGATTTTACAAGTTGGTAAAATCTATCCACTTAAAGTTACAAGCCTGGAAAAATTTACCTAATTTTCCAAAAAGCGGGCAAACGCCAAAAAAATGATCCTGATGGAAATTACATCATGGAACTCTGAATATCAGATATTCCTGTTGCAGAGGTTTCAAGCCCCTACCTACAAAAATGTGAGGTTTTTGTCAATTTTATGCGTGTTGGTTTGTTGTTTTTTTTTCCTCTAAGGATTATAGTTCCAATTCAAGGACCCTAAAACATCAAAAGAGGCTCATTAGAACATAAATCAAAGTTCCTTTGCATTTTTAAAGGAAATTTGAACTTCCTGTGAGGGTGTAAAGAGGGAGGCTTTGAATAGATTGGGATGTGAGGAGGAGCGTGCGTAGCTGTGTTGGCCTTAGGTGGCCTGGTGCTGCGACGAATTTTTAGTAGTAATAGTAGTAGTAAATTCATTAGCAGAATTAGATTTTACAGTGACCCTTGGATTTCGCTTGGATTAGAATTGGATTTTACAAGTTGGTAAAATCTATCCACTTAAAGTTACAAGCCTGGAAAAATTTACCTAATTTTTCAAAAAGCTGGCAAACGCCAAAAAATGATCCTGATGGAAATTACATCATGGAACTCTGAATATCAGATATTCCTGTTGCAGAGGTTTCAAGCCCCTACCTACAAAAATGTGAGGTTTTTGTCAATTTTATGAGAAGAGTGAACATGGATGCGTGTTGGTTTGTTGTTTTCTTTTCCTCTAGGGATTATAGTTTTCGATTCAAGGACCCTAAAGCATCAAAAGAGGGCTCATTAGAACATAAATCAAAGTTCCTTTGCATTTTTTAAGTAGCAACAGCGATTGTGCAACAGCAAAGTGGCAATTTCTGCCACTTTGTGGAGCGAAACAACAATTTCGGTCAAACAATGAGGGTCAAAGTGCTATCGAACAGAAATATCAGTACAGCGAATCGATTTCAAAATATCTGAACAGCCAATCGATTTAAAAATATCGAAAAACTACATATTGAGCTTCCCAGCTTCAGAAGCCCCAGTGGCACATGATAGTGCATTTAAAGATAGAAGTAATCCATAGGAAATCAATGGTTAATATAGGCAATATTTTAAAGCTTCATTTAACCAAGTTGCTTCATTTGAGGTTTGATATTAATTAAAGTTGTGCATTATTGGGCACCAGTTATTATATAAGAGGACCAGTAAATCTGTGCATAGGTGTGTATATGACAAGGGGAGGGGGCTCAAACCTCGAAGAGCGATTTTCTATGCCGATATTTCTAACTTTCTTTGAACTTTCATACAATCACAGGAGGGGGTTGTCTAATGTTCATTCATTCCACGGAATAGTCTTGAACTAAGTATTTAATATTTGTGCTGCGGGTTGATTGCTCACCTCTTATAGCAGATGTATTTTTTATGCAACCCAAAATACTACATTCATATACTTATTTTATTTAGACTTTTGAATTCTTAAAAACAGTTACCTGTTTCGGCTGTTCATCAGGGAAAAAGTGAGAGCTCTCCTTTTTGACTTTCGAAGTTGTGCTGCTCTGAATATAGATCCTCACTATTTTGCCGAACTCCCTAAATAAATTTTCGAAGCATTCCTAAAATAGAGAAAGTATCAGGTCAAAATAGCAATAAAAACCGAAGAAAAGGGATACGAAGGGGAAAACTGATCAACTCCTCAAACAGGCTTTTCCTATTTTTAAACAACTTTGTGGGATTTTCTAACATACAGATTTTTATTCTCAGCTATGTTATGCATATAAAATTTGACTGGAAAGTAGACATTCAAACAACAGGACAACAAGAAATATGATTGATCAGTATAGCGGCATTTAAGGCTGAAAGAGACATGACATTCGCCACAATTCACACAATTAGCAGATAAACGACAGAGGAGTTCCTTAGTTGAGATGTGGGGCCGCGCGAAAATGGTGCATTTTGGAGTAGAGCTGGTACAAGCTGATTTCATATTACTGAGGGGCCGGCAGTTAAAGCAGCAACGCGGAGTCTCAGTGAATTCAGAAACGCGAATAAATTCATAGCCCAATTTGAGCCCTTCCTTGAATATGCGAGCTCTTGCCCTCAGACTATCAAAATCGACCTTCACAGTAGTAGAGCTGCCAAGTCTAGTCATATTGTGTATATCGGGATTCGCGAGGAACTCTGAAGTAGGAACTCAACCTAACTTATTATACGTCGTTATTTATTAACAACTTAATGTACTTTTGTTTTGATGTATATTAAGGAACGAACTGTAACCAGAGTAACTAAAGTATTGTAATTTTAAAGTAAGGTCCGAAGTCTATCTTATAGTAACTGATGCAACAGGGAAAAGAAAAAGAAGTCTGTGGTATATATGACGTTATACGAGGTTATATTAAAAGACGATCATTGGAATAACCAACAATTGCATACATTGGACTTAGTTAGCTATTTGATTGTTTGAGGTTCGTCTCACTCTTTCAAAGAGGAAAAAGCCGTAGGCTTTTTCTGATTGTAATCATATATTACATATAGGATCGATATAGTTCATCATAAATGATGTCAGTCAAGAGGATCTCATCTAGTAGTCATTAATAGAAAATTTTTTAGACTTTAAATTGACCAATTTTGAAAATTGCCCGCCACAGGAATCGAACCTACGGCCTTCAAAGTAAAATTACAACACGCTATCCACTGCACCGCGCAGGCTTTGAATACCCAATATTAAAATAGTTTATGTTATATCCGGGTTGCAGCGGTAGCTTGCAACCTAATGAGAGACGATTAAGTCCCGTACTAAAATTTACAGTAGCCCTTAACTCCTAAAAACAGACCCCGTTCTAAACACAAACTATACTATTAGAATTGCCTTGTCTAAAACCCTTACGTAGGAAACTTACAGCTCCTTGGCTTGAAAAACTAAGAAAATCCATTGGCTTGAAAAATATGAAAAGTTGTTTGAACTACGATATCCTGCATTGAGGGCGTCTTTTTTTGTTCGCAGCTAGCGGGGCACTAGAACATCATAGAGAGCTGTTTAATGGCTCATTTTAAAGGAAATTAATATATTTAAAACCTTTTCTAATTTACAAAACTAATTTTTAAGATAGTAAAAACATTAAGAACCTACCTTGTTTAAAACAACAACAACCTACCTAGTTTTCAAACATAAACACCCTACCTAATTTCAAACATCAACACCCTACCTTGTTTAATACATCACAATCTACCTATTTTAAAACATTAACAACCTACCTTGTTTAAAATAACAATAACAACCTACCTAGTTTAAAACATCAACACCCTACCTAGTATAAAACATCAACAGCCTACCTATTTTAAAACATTAACAAAATTACCTTGTTTAAAACAACAGCAACACCCAACCTAGTTTAAGACATCAACATCCTACCTAGTTTAAAACATCAACAGCCTACCAATTCTAAAACATTAACAACCTACCTTGTTTAAAACAACAAAAAAAACCTACCTAGTTTAAAACATCAACACCCTACCTAGTTTAAAAGATCAACAGCCTACCTATTTTAAAACACTAACAAATCTCCTTATTTAAAACAACAGCAACACCCTACCTAGTTTAAAACATCAACAGCCTACCTATTTGAAAACATTAACAAATTACCTTGTTTAAAACAACAGCAACACCCAACCTAGTTTAAAACATCAACATCCTACCTAGTTTAAAACATCAACAGCCTACCAATTCTAAAACATTAATAACCTACCTTGTTTAAAAAAAACAACAACAACAACATACCTAGTTTAAAACATCAACACCCTACCTAGTTTAAAAGATCAACAGCCTACCTATTTTAAAACACTAACAAATCACCTTGTTTAAAACAACAGCGACACCCTACCTAGTTTAAAACATCAACATCCTACCTAGTTTAAAATATCAACAGCTACCAATTCTAAAACATTAACAGCCTACCTATTTTAAAACAACAACTATAACCTACCTAATTTAAAATATCAACAACCTAACAATTTTAAAGCATCAGTGCGGGTACAACTAAACCAAAACCTGCAGACAATCCCCGTCTTAATCGAAGGAATTCGGAGTTTCTGTATCAAATTTATGAAATATCTCTGAAAGTCCAGGGAAGTTCAGAAACATATCATAGCTGTGACGTTTGGTATCGTCAGCTAAGACTAAATAGGCCTTTGATACTACCTTAGAAACTTATTTGCTTCTTCTAGATTATCTAGGTTTTTATCAGGATGGAATTTTTAACGACAAACGACGGTACGACTTTTTAATGTCTTCTTTTGTAGCGTCTCTCGGTAATTCTAAAACAGAGTAAAAATCCCTCTGGTCTTGGTTTGCCTTTTGTCGCGCTTTTATATTCAGAGTAAGAGGACCTAGCTCCAGACTATAGCTCTTAAATCCTCATGGATTGGACGACCTTTTTTCTTCTTTTTTCGATCTATTTTTAGTCTTCCAATCATAATTTTTGTATCTTTTTCTTTTTTTGCATTTTTGCGACTCTTCATTAGTCTGCCGTTCACAATTTTGGTCATTGGCATCATTAGTTTTCAGCCGCAATAGCGACAGTTTTATTATGATATGACTTTAAAGTCAGATGATGGTAAACCTGAAGAGTAGAGTTGTTGTGATTTACTTTTTCTTTAACCTTTTCTCTGGGTCTTTTTTAGTATTGCTTAAAGAAACAGATCCTGCATTCAATTTGCAGCTTTCATTTCTGGAAGACACCCCTTCCATTTTGCAGCTTTCATCGCTGGAAGGGCAAGCTGCTGCATCCAAGACTACTTTTTCAACGCAAGGGGTTTTGTTAGTAAATCCCAGGCAATCCTTTTGCTGAACCTCTTCACTAACTCTTTCCCTCTTAGCTTCAACAACTTTCCCTGCATCAAGCCACGGTTTCTCAGACTGAGATAAGTTTTGTGTTGCTTTGTGTTCTCTATCTGTTGCTTTCTTTTTACTTCTTTTTGCAAGTTTGTCATGGTTGAACTTATTTTGACCATTTGATAGTAAAAGCTGGATAAAATTCCATCTAAATCCATTCTCCCAGTTTGGCTCTGGCATTTTCTCAATTTTTCTGTAAGTGAGTTTGTGCGTCGGACACAATCCATTACTTCCCACCGTGCTCTTACTGCTTTCTTCATTTCTGGGCATCTGTAAAGTTTTGATAGTGTGTTGGCAATTGTCGCAAGCTCACTGTTTGAGTTTTTTGAATGAATCAATCCGTTTACTACCACCCATCTTTTTATTTTTTGAAAAAGTGATGGTCTTTTTGTCAATCTGAGCTGAATTGTCATTTCCCAAAGGCAACTTTTTAACCTCAGTTTTCGAATTTGGAAAGTCTTGTAGATTCAGAGACATTCCTTTTCTTCACTACTGTGCTCTTCACTTCAACAGGAAGCCTTGTATTTTCTTCAGAACATTTGTCATTTCTTTATAAAGTTCAGTTGACATAATATCTTGTTTGCTTTACGGTAAATAAATACTAATGGTAAAAATTACTAGAAACCGTCGTTTATATGCATTAGGTGACGTCATTTATGTGAATGAGATGACGTCATTGAATGTGCCTGGTTTGCAGCCAAAATAGACTCGCTTGTCATGACGTCTTCAACATCTTGTTTCTCTCAATCTTTCAAATTAGACAATTAATTTGCGTTAGCGTCATATATTTTTTTTTTAGAATTGTGGAATGATTGCATTCAATCAAAAGGATATTCCAAGAAAGATGCAGTACGATATTAATTTTTAAGAGAACAAGTTGCTTTATTCAACAAATGGCCTCAATCTTAAAGGCAAAGTCGGTATGATAATATGGTACCCTTTTTATAGAGTGAATTTTAATAACTACTACGTGAGATCCTCTTGACTAACACCATTTATGATCGATCCTTATGTCCCACTATACAAGTTTGTATAGGAAAGAGTTCGTTCTTTATTGTAATGACTCTATTTTTAGGAGTTTTGGGTTTTTATATTTCTTAGCATTGGACTGATCGTCTCTTACTAGGTTGCTAGCTACTGCTGCAACCCAAATTCACATATATATTTATTTATGAGAGGCAGCCTGCCCGAGTGGTCCAAGGCACTGGTGTTAGCCACCAGTCTCTTCGGAGGCGTGGGTTCAAATCTTACCGCTGGTGTACGATTATGTTTGAAAGACTGCAGTGTGAAAAGACATCAAAAATGCAGTTTTTGGTGGAAAAATTCATTCTCTTTTAGAAATAATTTATTTTAGTTACTATAGATTTTTAACCCAATTAATTTCCTTTAAAATGAGCTATTGAACAACTATCTACGATGTTCCAGTGCCAAGCTATCTCTGGATACAAAAAAAAAAGAAAAGAGAAAAAAATATCCCGTTTGTGGAGAATAACGTGGGTAAAGTCAATTTTCTTGATTTTCAAGCCAATGTATTTCCCTTGCTGTTCAAGCCAAGGGACAGAAAGTTTTCTATACAGGGGTTTCGGACAAGGCGGTTCTAATGGTGTACACTATGGGTTTTTATATTTCTTAACATTGGACGTGATCGTCTCTTACTAGGTTGCTAGCTACCGCTGCAACCCGGATTGCTAGCTACCGCTGCAACCCGGATTAATTTTCAAGAGAACAAGTTGCTTTATTCAACAAATGGCTTCAATCTTAAAGGCAAAGTCGGTATGATAATATTGTAACCTCTTTATAGAGTGAATTTTAATAACTACTACATGAGATCCTCTTGACTAACACCATTTATGATCGATCCTTATGTCCCACTATACAAGTTTGTATAGGAAAGAGTTCGTTCTGTATTGTAATTACAATGAAATAGAGTTTGTTCTTTACTATAAGGTATGAAAATGCATCAAAAACGCAGTTTTTTGACAAAATTGTTTCTACTTTAAAAAATATTTGATTTTATTTTTTAATTACAAAAGGCACTAGATGTAGCAATTTCCTTTAAAATGAGCCATTATATACAGCACTCTATGATTTTCCAGTGCCCAGCTAGCTGAGGAGTAAAATCAAGCAGAAAGAAAAAGAGATACCATTTATGGAGAATATCGTGATTAAAGTCAACTTTCTTGATTTTCTTTAAAGGTTCCCTCTCTGCAATCTGATCATTCTGCAAGTCTAACATTAATTCAAAATGTATGCTATTCAGCTAAATCCCACATAGCATCTTTTAACTTTTCCAAAGGGAATTAACCCCTGTTTCTGGAAATTTTGAAGGAAGCTGATTTTTGCTTTATATCAACTGGTTCTGATATTAATGCTATTGAGGCCAATATGAAATCCATTCTGTTACAGTCAGTTAATCTTTCGTACCCATGACTAAGCCAATTTTTTATAAGGGCTCCAAGAGACCCAAGAATTGGTGGAATGAGGAGGGTATGGTTGCTCATAAAGTGTTTCAAAAGAATCCTTCTCCATCTACAGCCATTTCCTATAAGCAAGCTTGTGCTAAAGTAAAATTGGTATGTCAGAAAGCTAAACAGTGTACATGGTCAAACTTTAGTGCAGTTATTAGCTTCAGAACCACAATTTCAAAGATACATAACTTCTTTAGCCAACTTAATAGCGGTAAGTAGTCTAATGATGACCGTAAATATGATAGCATGCAGGATAGATCTCCAGTTTCCTCAGACAAGATGAAAGCAAACAAATTTTCTGATATTTTTTAAAAATGATCGTTCTGATTCTCGTTACCCTCGGCTCCATTTTGTACCCTTCTTCGTACTTATTTACATAAAAGGTCATTGATGGAACCATTTTCCCAAAATGAATTTAATGCAGCACTCAATTCTCTTAATATCAAGTCCTCCCCTGGTCATGATGGTATTTATATTAAATGGATTTTTGAGTCCCCAGATGTTCTCCGTACTGCCCTCTTAAGTCTGTATAATCTTGTTTGGTCAAGCTAAAAGTTCCCAGATGCTTGGAAAATTGCCCGGGTCTTTCCTGCTTCAAAATCTTCTTACCCATCTTGTGATCCCAAGTCTTACCGACCTTTATCTGTTTTACCAGCTTTCAGTAAAGTCCTTGAAAGGCTTAATCTATCAAGAGTTGAAGGGTTTGCTGAAATCAATAATCTTTTTCCAAGTGAACAAACAGGCTTCAAAAGGACATAGCTCTCTAGATAACATCACTCGCCTTGAAAGTGATATTTTTTAACTCTCTTAAAACCAGACAGGCTACAATGGCAGTCCTATTTGACTGGTGAGATGCCTATGGAAATGTAGTCCATCATAAATTGATTGATATTTTAATTAACCTTGATTTCCATACTCTTTTATAAGTTTCATGAAGTCCTTTTTAGATAACAGACGTTTTTATGTTCAAGTTAATGAGTATAAGAGAGAGATGAACCCCATTACTAGAGGTTTTCCTCAAGGAGCGATTTTGAGCCCCTTCTGTTAAATTTGTATGTCTCGGAATTCCAATTATCTCACTCATTGTTTGGCCTTTACGCAGATGATCTGATTATTTGGAAGTCTGGAAAGGATATCGTAATTCTTCAAAGTCTTATTCAACAGGATGTACAATTAGTTCAGATATTCTCTTCAGCTTTTGGTTTTCCAATCTCAATTAGTATAACCAAAGCCATTATGTTTCCTAATTTCTCAAGAGATCCTCTTCAAATTTTCTCTAGTGAAATTCGATATTGTAAAACAGTGAAGCCTTGGCCTATTGATTGATTCTAAAATGTTATGGCGTGCACAAATCAATTCTTTGAAATCCATGATCATTCGGAGACTTTGTGTTCTACAGAGACTTGCTGGAAGTAAATGGGGATGCCACCCTAAAGTTATTCTGGATTTTTATAAATTATATATCAGATCTAATCTAAAATATGGTATCCAATTCTTCTTAATTCGTTCATCATCTGCATTTAAAACCCTGGAATCTTTTCAAAATTCAGCTATTCAAATTTCTCTGGGTTTGTACAGGCATACTCATCTGTCTAAATTAAAACAACTGTCTGGTTTGTTTTCCCTAAGTGAAACAGCATCCAGTCAAAGGAAGAAATACTTCTCACGAATTCAAGCTTATGGAAGTAAGCGTGATGTTTATAATCATACCTTTGCTTTGAAGGCGGCTTGCACCAATGGCCATTCATCTTTCTAAACTGTTTGTCAAGAATATCTAAAGCCTCATAGGTAAAATTTACCAAAAAGCTAGGCTATATTCTGTATTTCAAAGCATCTTCCTGGGTTATGCTTAGCACCTGGCTATGATGGAAAATCCCACCTATCCTGCCACATTAGCAGAGAGGCTGCTATATATCATTATTTGTAGTAATAATATATTTGCAATACTGAATGTGATACCAGTTCCGTAACATTTATAGCGGGGTATATGAACTACCAATAAGTCCTTTCACCCCTTTGATTCTCAAAAAGTGTCATCAGATATTTACAAATCTATTGTCCTCAACTGTAACAAAATCTTCTTATTGGTTAAAACAAACCAATATCTTAATTCAACTTCTCAATTCTGTTGATGGGTTGTGGGAACTGCGGGTACTTGAGTCACCATTCCCAAGTAATTTAAGACCTATAGGCTGGCTGGTACCAATACAGCTCTTCATTCTCACTCCTGCTCTCTTCTGCACTCTCCTGAACAAATGACGAATAGCCTCCTTCTTTTTAATGACTTCATTATGCAATAATAAACACTAATCAATTACTCTTCTTTAAAATGTCAATAGATGCCTTAAAAATCTTTCCATCTATGTGCCAAGGCAGGTTCGAATTCAGGATTGCAGTGTAGGTATTAGGAATATTACCCATAAAGCATAGGCTTTTAAAAGAAATAGTCTCCACGCTCAGTGGTTGGCAATTGAATAAAATATGCTGGATCGTTTCATCCGTTGCAAAGCAGACCCGGCACAGAGGGGAGTGATGTAGCTTCCAATTAAATAACAAACTATTGTGAAGAAGGGCACCTGATTTCAGACGGTAATATAGCACTGTGTATAATCTAGAATGAAAAGGAGATAAAGTCAATTTACTATGATTAACATTAGTTCTTTGACTAATAATATCACGTGAATCGAGGACAGAGAGAGGACCTGGATTTTACAAAGTATCCTTGGCTGCCAGTAAATCAGCAGTATCATTATACATGATACCTTTATGGCTTGGAACATGTTGAAAATAAATCTGGTTGCCTTTAGCCTGGAGGTTCAGAAGCTGTCTTCTAATGTTGAATAGGTCCTTATCACTGGCAATTCTATTAATTTTTTTGAGCAACAGTATTGCTGATTTTGAGTCATAAAGGCAAATAATATTCTCCTCTACAATGCTATAATTTAAGAGAACATCTAGAGCCAAGCGAATGGCACATAATTCAGCTGACAAAATAGAAGATCCCAAAAAGTGTCATCAGATATTTATAAATCCATTGTCCTCAACTGCAATCAAATCTTCTTATCAGTTAAAACAAACCCATATCTCAATTAAACTTCTCAATTCTGTTGATGCATTGTGGTAAGTGCGGGTACTTGAGTCTCTATTCCCCAGCAATTTAAGACATACAGGCCGGCCGGTATCAATATGGCTCTTAATGCTCACTCCCGCTCTCTTCTGCACTCTCCAGAACAAATGATGAACAGCCTCCTTCTTTTTAATGACTTTACTATGCAATAATAAACACTAATCAAATAGACTCTTCTTTAAAATGTCAATAGATGGCTTTAAAATATTTCTATCTACGTGCCAAGGCAGGTTCGAATTCAGGATTGCAGTGTAGGTATTAGGAATATTACCCATATAGCATAGACGTTTAGGGAAATAGTCTCCACACTCAGTGGTTGACAATTAAGTAAAATATGCTGCATCGTTTCATCTGTTGCAAAGCAGACCCGGAATGGAGGGAGTGATGTAGCTTCCAATTAAATAAAAATTATCATAGGCAGCGCAATCGCGCTGCTTAAGTAAAGAACGATGTTGGCACAATGTGTTATTTTTTTTTGGTTTTTCCATACCAGGGTACTTCGTATCGAAGGAGTTGTCGTAGAACACTTCGAAAAGGGTTCATTCGATTGGAAATTGGAGTGGCTAGTGCCCTTTTTAATAGTCGAAAGTGATTGGAGGGCAACTAGCCCCCCCCCCCCCCCACGCCCATCATTCCCCTAAAACATCCAATCGAAGTTTTGAGATAGCCATTTTGTTCAGCGTAGTTGATTTCCCGATAGAAAATATATTTTTGAGGAGGACAACTCCCCCACAACCCTCAGGGCAAGGGTTTTAAGTTATGCCCTGGGGCCATATAAGAACGATGTTGGCACAATATATTATTTATTATTTTCTTTTTCTTTAGAGCAGGGCACTTCGTACCGAAGAAATTGTCGTACAAACTTCGAAAAGGGCTAATGCAATTGGAAATTGCAGTGGCTTGTGCCCTTTTTGACAGTCAAAAGCGATTGGAAGGTGACAACACCCCTTCCACACCCACCATTTCCCCGAAACACATCCAATCAAAATTTTGAGATAGCTATTTTGTTCAGCGTAGTTGATTCTGGGTTTGGGAAGGCATAGGGGTTTTGAACCCTGCTCATGTTAATTTCTGCTCCTCTTTAGTTTGACTCGGTTATTTCTTGTAATTTCTGTTCGTTTTGGGTTTCATTTATTTATCGATGCTGATTTATGGTAGTTTCACGCTTGGTAGATTATTTGATTTTATTTTTGCTCATTTTTGGTTTAATGGAGTTCTTTACTTTACTTTGAAAAACTTATTTTGTGAAAAAGTTTTTTTTCATTAATTGAGATGAAGAGCACCTGATTTCAGACGGTAATATAGCACTGTGTGTAATCTAGAATGAAAGGGGATAAAGTAAATTTACTGTGATAAACATTAGATCTTTGCCTAATAATATCACGTGAGTTGAAGTCAGAGAGAGGACCTTGATTTAACAAAGTAGCCTTGGCTGCCAGTAAATCAGCTGTGTCATCAAATCAAATATATGATACCTTTATGGGTGGGAACATGTTGGAAATTAATCTGGTCACCTTTAGCCTGTAGGTTTCAGAAGTTGTCTTTTAACGTCGAATAGGTCCTTATCACTGGCAATTCTATTAATTTTTTGAGCAACAGTATTGCTGATTTGGAGTCAGAAAGGCAAATAATATTCTCCTTCACAATGCTATAATTTAAGAGAACATCTAGAGCCAAGCGAATGGCACATAATTCATTTGACAAAATAGAAGATCCCAAAGGAAGTGGTGAAAAAAGGTTAAGGTTCAGTGATGGGATACATACTCCTGCTCCAGCTCTCACACCCTGTACGGATCCATAAGAATAGATTTTCCTATGATTAGAGTATAACTTGGAAATCTGTTCAGCCGGAATAGTCTGAATCTTATGATCGGGAATTTTGTTTCTATTTATTGGAATAAGTTCTTTTTGAGAAATAGATGGACTCATTTCCCAAGGCGGAGTGTCAGTAAAGGGGTACGCACAGGGGAACACTGACTCCGATTTGGGGCCTCCAATTGAAACTTGATAAATTAAAAGACGAGCTCTGGCCCTCTATTATATTTTATGTCTCACTATCATCAAAAGCAGCAAAGCAAATTTTAAAAATTTATATAAGTATGTTCCTGTTTTCCAAAATTTTCCTCTTTTTATTGTTTTAGTCACTATCAACTTTTAGTTTCTATGCGCCGTGTTTTGTTATTTACTAGATTTCAGCTATATCTGATGAAACTTGCATATCCCCATTTATAATGAGCTATTTTGATTCTTTAGGCCATGTTATTATTAAGCTAGTGGATTTTCCTTGCTATTCAAGCCAAGGAGCTGTGAGTTTTTTTTTTTTTATATTGGGTCTTTGGACAAGGCGATTCTAATAATCTACTTTGTGTTTCAATTTCAGTCGATTTTTAAGAGTTATGGGCTATTTTATATTTTAGTAAAGGATGTGATTTCTCTTTAGCCTACTATTTTGCTAGTTATTGTTGCTATGCAGATCTCCATTCATATTCAATTGCATAACCATAGGCTTTTTATTGGTCTTTACTATAATTGTTATCTAATTATAAACAGGAAAAAACCTAGGGTAGGCCTACTAAACCAGTTTTGCCAACCATCAGAACAATATTCTGTTCTTTAATCAGCTCAAAAAACCACAAAAGAATGACTCAGATATGATTTATACATCACCTGAAAGCTCTGTCATTGATTGTTTTATACACTTTGAAAAGTATAGCCTACTAAAAGCAGCATTGCTATAGAATTTGGGTAGCATATGGCCACCCTTTAAGGGGTCACCTTTTTGACACTAAACAGAAAACAAAGTAGGAGTTTTAAACAATCTTTGTAAAGTAAGGTACAATGGTATGGAATTTCCAAAGACATCTAGCCAGTGGAAATAAGTGATTAATGTTGCAAAATTTGATTCACCTCCTAATGCTGATTGGATCCCTAATGCCGCCTGGATTAATCATTATAATCAGATTTTTTAATATTATGAATTATGCAGTTCACTCTCAGTTTGCTAGCTTCTGTTATAATGTATTACCTGTGAGAATTTACCAATGCCATGTGCCTCCCATTTCTGGTGACTGTGTGATTCATTATGTTAAGAATTTAAAATCTAAATCATGTGATATTGATGGTATTAGTGTTTTTCACCTTTATATTGATTTGAAAGAATTGATTCATCACTTGCAGTTATTATTTCAAATTTGTCTATGTATGTCTTTGTTGCCTGATTCTTTTTTGTGCAGAGTGTCACTTCAATTCTTAAACATGAGAAAAATCCAACTAATTGCACATCATATAGACCCATTATGGTAGCCTGTTTGCTGAGCAAAGTTTTTAAATATTTCTTGCTTCCTGAAATTCTTCCAAAAGTTGGTTATGTGTCCAATCAATTTGGGCTTAAACCAAATATAGGATGCCAACATGCACATTGAATTCTTACTTCTTTTTTAATTCAAGCACAAAAAGATGAATCTGAAGTTCATTTGTGTGTGTTTAGATATTTTGAAAGCTTTTGACTTGTTTATCACAGCCACAGTTTATAGAATTATCCAGTAAGTTTTATTGCAGATCATTTCTGGTCTTCATTCTCAGTGCAAACAAAAGCTCCTCCCACTTATTTCTGCATTAGCGGGTTAGTGTGTTTTTGTCAATCAATAAGAAATGGTTACCAAGTGCATTATTTGTAATTGCAAAAGCAGAAAAAAACTTGGCGAGAGCCAGCCAAGTGATTTGCAAGTGTCCCATCTCACAGGCATGACTTAATTTATATACAAATTATGACTTAATCTATTATTTACATACAGTGGACTCAACTGATCGGCCTATGTAGGATTTTATAAAAAAAAAAGGGGGGGGGGGGGGTGATGAAATTTGTGAAAATAAATAAGGAATTTTTTCTTCTTCTAATAACTGGTGGAGTAAGTGTGATGGTTTCAGGGTGGATCCAGGATTGTTTTAGGGGGGGGGCACAAAATAGGTTGATCCAACAAACTTAGTTAGGAGCAAGTTTAATTAATGCAAACTTGCATTAATTAGGTAAATTACACTACTTTAGACTACTATAGGGGGACACCCCTTGCCCCCCCCCCCTCTGGATCTGCCACTGGATGGTTTATAATTTTTTTTTCAGGTTGTGATGTTTATTTTCTATGGTATTTATTTTCTAGATAAGACTACTTTCATTTTCAATCAATGTTTTTGTATGAAATGGCATACCTTTCCTGAACTTTAAACATAAACACCTCTGTTTGAAAATCTTTGCACTTTGTGAATTTCAATAGCAATAAGGGTTCCTGATTGAGACCAATTTTAGGACTTGGGTTCTAATTATTGGTTGCTGTGGTAAAAGTTGCCATAATAGCCCTATCCAAGAAAATACCAAACATCTGTTAAGAAGTGTTTTTTGTAAAATTCTTAGGGAACTTTCAGAAAATTTTATTTCTACTGATCTTAAGTTTAATATGGCCTTTACTTTTCTTTAAAAAAAAATTTCTTTTTCGTAAAGTTTTTGTAATATATATAATGTATAATATATATAAATATATATATATATATATATATATATATATATATATATATATATATATATATATATATAATATATATATATATATATATATATATATATATATATATATATATATATATTTGGTGCGTACAAACAGCTCCTCTCATTTGATCTGCCATCAGCAGTCCAATTACCCTGGAACACATATTTTGGCAGAAACTTTCTCAAAATGCCTTTGAAGCCAACTTGAGACTTCGAAACCTATTTTTAATTCCTAAAAACATCTAATAATAACATTGAACTACTAAATTACCAATTTTCATGTATATACTGGAATAAATTAATTTAAAATTAGTTTCTTCTTCAAAATTAGTGTTCCAATGTTGAAGCCAAGTTTTGCATCCAAGAGAAATCTGACTTGTCTACCTGTGAAAAGATCTGATGCTGCTTATGTTTATATCTGCAAAAACATTCTCTGGAGCACTTGCACCTCAGTCTGGGTTTTTTATAATGGGTGAGATAGGGAATGATCATACTGCTAATTCTATAAACTGTGGTCACAGCCAACTATGGTATTTCTCTTACCCAGCTTGGAGTGAATTTATCTGTTATATATGTCCTTTGTTTTAGGTATGCAATTTCATATGTTTGACTTTAGTGAGGAGAGATCTTTTTTTGGTAATATTCCTATTTGGTCTGGACTTAGGCAGGGAGGGTTTCTGTCACCATACCTTTTTAATGCTTGTTTATACCCTGTGCTTTCTTGTATTTTTTTTGTTGTGTTTTATGGGTCTAACTAATTTATCTTATATTGCTTATGTAGATGATTTATTACTTATTAGCCATTCAAAATCACCTTAGATATGTTCTACCCAGTTTGTTTCTAAGCTTTTTGAAAAAATTGGCCTCATGCTTAATGCTGAAAAATGTGAGTATTTAGTTTTCAATGCTAAAAACCAAAGTAGTGATTTGAGTTGTAGTTCTTTTTCAGTTAAGCTGGTTCCTGCATTGTGTTGGCTTGGGATTAGTATCTGCTCTTCAGCTATCTGTGCTAGTGCACTTGCAGATCAGAGGCAATGTTATAGCCTTGCCTATAGTAAAGGCCATACAGCTCCAATCTTTTATTATTATTTTTTCCCAGAGGCACTTCATATGGAAGAAGTTGTCATAGAAACTTTAAAGGGGGCTCATTTGATTGGAAATTGGGAGTTCTAGTGCTCTTTTTAATAGTCAAAAGTAATTGTAGGGCAACTATCCCCCCCCCTCCATGCCCATTATTCTCCCAAACATATCCAATCAAAATTTTGAGATAGCATTTTGTTCAGCATAGTCGATTTCCAGATAGAAAATATGTTTTTGAGGAGGACACTCCCCCACAACCCTCTGGGCAAGGGTTTTAATTTATGCCCTGGGGGCATATATGGTTTTTATAGAAGTTGTTGTCCTAGAAACTTCAAAACAGGCTCATTCAATTGGAAATTCAAAGGACTAGTGCCCTTTTTTAATAGTTGAAAGTGATTGGAGGGGCAACTAGCCCCTCCCCTCCATGCCCATCATTCCCCCAAACACATCAGTCAAAATTTTTAGATAGCCATTTTGTTCAGTGTAGTTGATTTCCAGATAGAAAATATGTTTTTTTGAGGAGGATACTCCCCCACAACCCTCAGGGCAAGGATTTTAAGTTATGCCCTGGGGGCAAATAAGGTTTTTATAGAAGACGTTGTTGTGGAAACTTCAAAAAAGGCTCATTCAATTGGAAATTCAAAGAGGGCTAATGCCCTATTTAATAGTCAAAAAGTGATTGGAGGACAACTAGCCCACCTTTTCCCCAAATACATCCAATCAAGATTTTGTGATAGCCATTTTATTAAACATAGTTTCAAGTTTCTGGAAATTAGGTCTTTGAGGATGACAGCTCCCCCACAGCCCTCAGGGCAAGGGTTGTAAGTTATGCCCTGAGGGCATATAAGGTTTTGTATGGACAATTTTGTCATATAAACTTCAGAAAGGGTTCATTCAATTGGAAATTTAACTGGCTTGTTCCCTTTTTAATAGACATAAGTGATTCTAAGGCAACTGACACCTCTTCTCACACCTACCATTTCCCCCAAACACATCCAATCAAAATTTTAATATAACCATTTTGTTCAAAAATAGTTGAAAGTTCTGGAAATTATATGTTTTAGCAGAACACTCCCCCCACAGTCTCCAGGGGCAAGGGTTATAGGTTATATTATAAGAATGCTTGTATAAACTTCAGAGAGGGTTCATTTGATTGGAAATTGAAAGTTCTAGTTTACTTTTTAAGCATCATAAGATATTAGAGTGTAACCAGCCCCCCCCCCCCCCCAAACCCTTTTCTCCCAAATGCATCCACTTAAAAATTTTAAGATAGCTATTTTGTTAAAAATAGTTCAAAGATCATATAACAAAAATTTTGGTCTCAACACAACCCACCAGGGCCTGGGGGCAGGCGTTGTAAATTATGCCCTGGGGGCATATATGGGTCTTATGGAAGGGATGCTTGTATTAAATTCAAAGAGGGATCATTTGATTGGAAATTGAAAGCTCTGGTTCACTTTTTAAGTGTCAAAAGAGATTGGAGGGCACCTAGACCCCTCCCCCCTCCAAGCCCTTTTTTTCCCTCAAACCCATCTGATAAGAACTTTGAGATAGCTTTTTTTTTAAATAGTTCAAAGAACAGATAACAAAAGCCCAGGGGTCAAACACAGCCCCCCAGGGTCCGAGGGCAGGTGTTTGTAAGTTATGCTTTGGAGGGAATATATGGTTCTTATTGAAGAACACCTCTTTTTCCCCAAATGCATCCAATAAAATTTTGAGATAGCCATTCAGTTTAAAAATTTCTTGAAAGTCAGATAACAAAAACTCAGGTTTCATCACAACCCCCCAGGGCCCAGGGGCAGGCATTGTAAGTTATGCTCTGGGGCATATATTGTTTGTATGAAAGGGATGCTTGTATAAACTTCAGAGAAAGCTCATTTGATTGGATATTGAAAGTTCAAGCTCACTTTTTAGTAGTCAAAGAGATCCGAGGGCAGCTAGCCCCCCCCCCCCAACCCATCACCCCCCCCACCCCCCCCACCCCCCCCCCCCCCCCCCCCCCCATGCCTTCTTTTTCAAAACCCATCTGATGAAAATTTTAAGATATCCTTTTTTTAAAAATAGTTCAAAGGTTGGATAAAAAAAATCCGGTGTCAATAGAACCCCCCAGGGCACATGGGAAGGTGTTGTAAGTTATGCCCTAAGGGCATGTATGCTTCTTATGAAAGGGATGCTTGTATAAACTCATAGAGGGCTCATTTGATTGGAAGTTGAAAGTTCTAGTTCACTTTTTAAGACTCAAGAGAGTTAAACTAGCCCCCCCTCCCAAGCTCTTTTTTCCCCAAATCCGTCTGCTACAAATTTTGAGATACCCAGTGTTTTGGAAATTTTTCCAAAATTAGATAACAAAAACGCCCCCAGAGCCCGGGGGATAGGCATTGCAAGTGTTGTCCTGGGGGCGTATATGGTTCTTACAAAAGAGATGCTTGTATAAACTTCAGAGCGGGCCCATTTGATTGGAAATTTAAAGTTCTAGTTCAATTTTTAAGAGTCAAAGATATCTGAGGGCAGCTTGGATATCTTTTGATGCCTAGGCTTGGGTATCATCCATGCCTACTTCTACCTTGGATCCTGCTTTTTGTTCCTGTAACCAAATGTAAAATCCATCCTGAGTCACAACTGTCTCCATAAATGGGTTTTTACAGGGTCAATTACCACTATTACCAATACCTTGTACTTTTGGTCATAAAATGAGCAAATAGAATTCTCAAACAGATCATGGTAACAAACTGTAAGGAGCAACCCAGCTCAATAGTAACTGAAACTCTAAAAAAAAAGAATTTTGATACCAATACATACATCAAAAGAATCAGTTTTTTATGCTGATTTCAAATATCCAGTGTACGCCCAAGACTTGGTCTACACTTCATTAAAAATAGTTCAAAGGTCAGATAAGAAAAATTCCTGTGTCAATGGAACCCGCCAGTGCCTGGAGGCAGGCATTATGAGTAACGCTCTAGGGGCATATATAGTTCTTATGGAAGGGATGCTTGTATCAACTTCGGAGAGGGCTCATTTGATTGGAAATTGAAAGTTTGTGTTCACTTTTTAAGAGTCAAAAGAAATTGGAGGTCAACTAGCCCCCCCCCCCCTCCTCCATGCCCTAAATGCATGAGATAAAAATTTCAAGATAGACATTTTGCTAAAAATAGTTCAAAGTTCAGATAACAAAAAACTCCAGTGTTGACACAGCCCCCCAGGGCCTGAGGGTAGGCGTTGTAAGTTATGCCCTGGGGGCATATACGGTTGTTATGGAAAGGGATGCTCATATAAACTTCCTAGAGGCTCATTTGATTGGAAAATTGAAAGTTGTAATTCACTTTTTTAAGAGTCACAAGTTATTGGATGGCAGCTAGCCTCCCCCCCCCCCCCAATCCATTTATTTTTTTCCCAGAGGCACTTCATGTAGAAGGGGTTGTTGTATAAACTTCAAAGGGGGCTCATTCGATTGAAAATCGAGAGTTCTAGTGCCCTTTTTTAAGAGTCAAAAGTGATCAGAAGGCAACTCCCCCCCCCCCCCCCCCAATTGGATATAGCCATTTTGTTAAAAATACTTCAAAGATCATATAACAAAAACTCCTTTGCGTATGGTCATTTCGTTAAAAATAGTTCAAAGGTCAGATGAGAAAAACTCCTGTGTCAACACCCCCTCAGGGCCAGGGCAGGCGTTTTAAGTATTGCTCTGGGGCATATATGGTTTTTATGGAAGGTATGCTCATATAAACTTCAGAGAGGGTTCATTTGAATGGAAATTAAAAGTTGTAGTTCATTTTCTCAGAACAAAAAAAGGTCAGAGGGCAACTAGCCCCTCCCGCTTTTCACACCTTTGGGTGTATCAGATGGACAAACCCATCCGATAAAAGTTTCAGGGGACCATTTTGTTAAAAATAGTTCAACCATCAGATAATAAAACTCCAGGGTCTACACAACCCCCCAGGGCCCAGGGACAGGCGTTGTAAGTTATACTCTGGGGATATATATGTTTCTTATAGAAGGGATACTTGTATAAACTTCAGAGAGGGCTCATTTGATTGAAAATAGAAAGTTCTAGTTCACTTTTAAAGAGTCAAAAGAGACCGAAGCATAATCTAGTCCCCCACGCCCTTTTTCCCCAAACCCATCCAATAAGAATTTTGAGATAGCGATTTTGTTAAAAATAGTTCAAACATCAGATAATAAAAAGTCCAAGGTTGACACAAACCCATTTTTTCACTTTTATATTGTTACTTTGATATCAGTTTTGATTTTTTGATGAATATTTGATTATTTTTTTTAAGTTTGATTTTGAAATAAGGAATTTTTAAAAACTTGAAATTTTTTGCAATCAAAAATGAACAAAAATTAATTTAAAAAAAACCTTCCGAAAAATGAGTTTTTCAAGAAAAGTAAAGGCTATTTTAAACTTAGCCTCAGCAGATACAAATACCTTTTAAAATTCAAACTCAAAACGACCAGAAATTACTATTAAAGAATAAATGAAACCCAAAACGAACAGAAATTAAATAAACAGTCATAGCAAAAAACATACAACAAGTAATAATATGAATGAATAAATAGATCTTAAGCAAGTAATGCTTAGATTGAATATGAAAATCAAGCTTTAAACAAAAAGAAATATTTTCCTATTGAAGTATAATTGAAACTTGAAAGCAAAGAGAAATTAAATAAACAATTAATGCAAATAAACATACAATAGATATTAATGTAAAATTAATGAATAAATCTTAACAACGTCAGTATAAACAATGTCTAGTATAAACAACAGAAAGTATAAACAACGTCAAATTAAATATTTGATGTATAATGATATTAATCAAACAGTTCGTGGTAACGAACTGTAAGTAAGGAGCGACCCAGCTCAATGGTAACCGAAACTCTAGAAAAACGGGTTTTTGATACCAATAGATATATCAAAAGAATCAGATTTCAATGCTGATTTCAAATATATAACTTTCATCAAGTTTAGTGCTACCCATCAAAAGTTACGCGCCTGAGAAAATTTGGCTGATTTTCAAAAAAAGGGGGAAAGACCCCCTAAAAGTTATAGAACCTTAATGAAAATCACACCATCATATTCAGCGTATCAGAGAACCCTACTGTAGAGGTTTCAAGCTCCTATCTACAAAAATGTGGAATTTTACATTTTTTGCCAGAAGAAAGATCACGGATGCGTGTTTATTTGTTTGTTTGTTTATTTGTTTTTTTTTTTCCCAGGGGTGATTGTATCGACCCAGTGGTCCTAGAATATCGTGGGAGGGCTCATTGGAACGGAAATTAAAAGTTCTAGTGCCCTTTTTAAGTGACCAAAAAAATGGAGGGCAACTAGGCCCCCTCCCACGCTTATTTTTTTCCCAAAGTCACCCGATCAAAATTTTGAGATAGCCATTTTGTTCAGCATGGTCGAAAATATGATAAATATGTCTTTTAGGATGACTTAATCCCCCGAAGTTCCCAGAGGGAGGGCTAAAAGTTATGAACTTTACCCAATGTTAACATATAGTATTGGTTATTGGGAAGTATACAGAAGTTTTCAGGAGGTTTTTTTCTGGTAGTGGGAGGGAAGGGTGGGTCGGTGGTTATGTTGGAGGATCTGTTCATGAAGGAAGTTTTCATGGGGGAAGGGAAATTGCCATGAAGGGGCGCCGGACTTGCCAGCATTATTTATTGGTTATTGGGAAGTATACAACCATTTTCAGGAAGGATTTTTTTCTGGAGGGGGGGGGGGGGGGCTAGACGAGGGGGTTAATCTGGAAAATATTTCCGTGGAGGATGTTTCTTTGGGGTAAGGGACATTTTTTATGAAGGGGGCGCCGGATTTCCAAGCATTATTTAAAAAACGATCAGAAATTAAATAAAAAAAAACAAGTTTTTCAACTGAAATGTAAGAAGGAATATTAGAACTTAAAACGAACAGAAATTATAACGTATGTGAGGGGGTTCTCCCCAAGTCAATACCTCGCTCTTTACGCTACAGTTTTTTTTTTTTAGTGCTTTCAAAAGAGCTATCTTTTCTAATTAAACGGCCTTTGTGATTCAGGGGTTTGTGAATCAAATTTTTTTTTAACTTTTAACGTAAAGAGCGTGGTATTGACTAAGGGGAGAACCCCCTCATATACGTAATAACATATACGTAATAAAAAAAAACAAAAAACAAGCGATACGGCTCAATAGTAATCGAAACTTTTAAAAACGGAATTTTGATGTCAATAAATGTATCAAAAGAATGTGTTTATAATGCTGATTCTAAATATATAAATTTTATTAAGTTTAGTATTACTCATAAAAGGCTATGAGCCTGAGAAAATTTACTCAATTTTTTAAAGAGGGGGGAAAAATCCCCTGCATTAACTAAAAAACGATCAGAAATTAAATAAAAAAAAACAAGTTTTTTTAACTGAAAGTAAGGAGCGACATTAAAACTTAAAACGAACAGAAATTATTCCGTATATGAAAGGGGCTGTCCCCTCCTCAACGCCTCGCTCTTTACGCTAAAGTTTTTTATTGTTTTAAAAAATAAAGTTGTGAGACAGAGTCAAACTTTAGCGTAAAGAGCGAGGCGAGTTTGAGGAGGGGACAGCCCCTTTCATATACGGAATAATTTCTGTTCGTTTTAAGTTTTAATGTCGCTCCTTACTTTCAGTTTAAAAAAAAACTTGTTTTTTTTATTTAATTGTTGAAAGATCCATCAGTTCAAGAATTTATTTCACTGTGATTATATTTTATTTTCAATGCTGTAAGAACTGGAAAAGAAAATATTTGTAAAATAATCCGTTTTCAGTTAAGCATAAATGAAGCAGTAGGCTTTTGGTTTTTATTTACAGTTAGGAAAGGAGGCAGTATCCAAACACTTGTTTGTAGGGAAACTATATTCGTCTTTAACAACTTTAAAAAGAGCTAATAAATTAAACTGAATAGTGAATATTTGATGTATAATGATATTAATTGCTGAAAGCTAACCAGTTCAAAATGTTACTATAATTTTAATGATTATTTTCAATATTAAGTACAAAAGAAAATACTTGTCATAAAATTGGTTTTCAGTAAAGCGCCAATGACGCAGTAGGTTTTAGACTTTTACAGTGAGAGAAGCAGGTCATACCCAAACTCTTGTTTGTGGTGATTTTTATTCTTTCAAGCTTGATTTGCATATTCAATTTAAGTTTCACTCGTTTTAAGATTTATTTATTAATTTACATTAATATCTATTTTATGTTTGTTTGCATTGATTGTTTATTTAATTTCTGTTTGTTTTAAGTTTCATTTGTACTTCAATAGGAAAATATTTCTTTTTGTTTTAAGCTTGGTTTTCATATTCAATCTAAGCATTACTTGCTTAAGATCTATTTATTCATTTATATTATTACTTGTTGTATGTTTTTGCTATGATTGTTTATTTAATTTCTGTTTGTTTTGGGTTCCATTTATTCTTTAATAGTAATTTCTGGTCGTTTTGAGTTTTAATTTTAAAAGGTATTTGTATCTGCTGAGCCTAAATTTAAAATGGCCTTTACTTTTCTTTGAAAAACTCATTTTCGGAAAGTTTTTTTTAATTAATATTAAGAATAAGCTTAAAGCAGGTTAAGCTAAAATAGCCCAAAATTGTGGCCGACATTCTCGTAAGGCATTGGCTAAACTCTATTCAACATATTGCAACCATTCCATTCTTTTTCTCTCAGGGTTTGTGCCCATTTTTAATACTAGTGATATGCAGGATATTAGAGTTTTGTATTTCCGTTATTGTAAATATATTTTGTACTTGCCTCATTGGTGTAGAAACTGTAAGATTATTTGAATGTTTAATGCAACTGATATATTGACATCATATATTAAGTTGGACTCCAAGTTAAAAGATGAGGCCTCCAAGCGGTTGGGTCCTTGTCATCCTCTTGTCCGATTGTTCTGGTTTGCATTTTGTAGTTCTTTATATTGATATTGTTTTGCATGTGTTTTGTTTTGTATGTCTTTTCCTTTTATTTTCTTTTGTTACTCCACTTTTTTAAAATGTTAGTGGGTCAAAAATAAGTTATTATTATTATTATATCTATAAACCTTATAAATTCGGATTGAGCAAAGCTGTGAAGCTGGAAACAAGTTTGTTGTATCACAAGTGACCCTAAATCATCCAAAACCATTCCAAGCCTTGAAAGCCTTGAAAGCTAAATTTTAACATCTCCGAGCATAAATTGAGTCAGATAAGAGAAAGCAAGACATATAAAAAAAATTGTATAAGAATTTTGGAAAATTCACACCAATTAAAATTTCTCCTGCAAGTTTTACCCTCTTAAAACTTCCCTCCCAATAGAAAATCCTCTTGTGGAAAAACTCCCAGTAGAAATTTTGGCCCCCCTCCACCCATAAAATGTATGCTATAGGCAGATATTATACATAAAAAATGGGTAAATTTCCTGACTTGTAGACCTTTCCTCTTTGGCTGTGGGGGGTTCATGTTACCACTAAAGGTATAGCTAATGGGTTTTTCAACTATGCTGCACAAAATCTTGATCAGAAAATTTTGGGACAAAAGAGGCATGGAAGAGGGCCTAGTTGCCCTCCAATCTTTTTGGTCACTTAAAATAGGCACTAAAACATTTAATCTCTGTTCGAATGAGCCCTCTCCCAATATTCTAGGACCACTGGGCCAATACAATCACCCCTAGAAAAAAAAAAAAAAAACAATAAACATGCTTGCGTGATCTGTCTTCTGGCAAAATTATAATATCAAAATGTAAAAACATCAAAAACAACAGTAATAACTAATAAAACAGAACTTCTACTCTTCCAAACATATCTTGCAGTAAACCTTGTTCCTTTTGACTTTAAGAACTCATTTAAGTCCATTGCTGATCTGGCATAATTGGATGTAACATATTCAGGGATAAATTGCCAATGCATATGCCCCTCACACCTGTCACAAGTGACCCAAAGCACCCATGACCATTCCAAGCTTTATGGAAATAAATACAACACCAACTATCACCATTGTCACCAGAACTTGTTGCATGCTTATTTTTACCTAAAGCAAAACAGACAATTTAGTTGAAGTTAGATCCCGGCGCCGCGCCAACGGATTGACCGAACGCCGCCGACGTGAGGCCCGGTCGACCGCCGCCAAAGTGTCGCTACGCCGCCGGCGCGCCGTAGGCGCGCCGGTAGAGGCGGGCGGCGTTCGGCTTACTTTATATTAATTTCGCGGCAATTTTTATTACGTGAACCGCAAAGTCGGAGCTTTTCTTTCTCGTGTGGTTTTTTTTTTTCGGTTTTCCTGATTAGAAATCAAGCAGGGCTTGCACTATCCCCGGATTTTCGGATATTTCTCTGAAAGTCTATGCATTACCCCGAAAAAAAATTGGTTCCTTAAATCCCTGAAAATCATGCAATCACTGTACCACCCCTAGTGATTTATCACCAGTGACTTTCCCTGCCAAATATTACTTTGCATACCATAATTCTTCACTACTCTCTTTTTCGTTAATTTTCGTCTCTTTTGTTACTTTGCATAAAAACCAGACAGATGCAAAATGCAATTACAAATATTGCAATATACACAGTTCTTCATATGTTGACAAAAAAAGTATTATCTTTATGAAATGAGTTTAAACCGTTTTGAATGCAGTTTCCCAATCGTTATTTTTTACATCACTCATAGTCAAGAATTTTATTTTCAAGTTGAATAGAATTATAGAACGCATTCACTACTATACAGCTTCAGCCTTCAGTTGGATTTGAAATTGATAGCCAACAGATTGTTTCTACAGCTGAATTGTAAGTTACAGAATTTTTTTTTCTTTTGCTGTTTTTATATAAGATTTTCTTAATGTTTAATACTTAATTGTTGAACGCCTGATAGATTAAAGAAAATACAATCTCCTTTCTTAAAAATTTTACCCCCCCCCCCAAAAAAAAAAAAAAAAAAAAATTACAAAAACAAGAACAAGCTTCTATTGATACAAAATTTAGCTATAGACTAGGCTATGTACAAGGTTTGGGAGTTAAAGATTGAAACGGAAGTTACCCCAAAAATATGATTCATAAAATAATTGTAAATTATTGCCAATAGGGGAGGGGTAGGGGGCTATCATTTTTAAATGATAATGCCTTGTTTTTTTTATTGAAAGTAGGGATACCAAAATATAATTATTTTTTCATTTAAATTGGAGGCGGAAGAAAATGATATCAAATTCCCTGGGAAACCATTGAAATGTTTTGATTGACCCAGTGCCCCCATTGGGACTTGTTCATTGTCTTGGGCATTTTTGCGATTTCTCATAGGCTACTGGCTTATTTGGCTTTTGTGTGTGCTCCCTTTTAATTAGATTCTTTGGATCTTATTGAATGCCACGGCGAATCTATGACTCAGTTTTCCAATAATTTGAGGTATATCTGAATAATTTCGAAAATTTGGTTGTTGTCTTTGTACCCTTTACTCATACCCTCAATTTTTTTTCAATGAACACTAAGCTGTTTTAACGTTATTTTGCGCGTTTGTTTGAACCATATAGTGACCTAGTTAATTATTAAGTAAATTTTTTTTTTAATGTAAAGCTGAGATGGTATCCTATCAAGGTGGTATCCAGAGGGGGGGGGGTTGGGAGGTATTACATTTATATGATAATATCTCGAAATTTTTTGATTGAAAGCAGGGATACCAAAAAGTTTTCTTTTTAATTTAAAGCAGAGACGGCATCCTATCAAGGTGGTATCCAGCGGGGGGGGGGGGGTAGGGAGCTATCATATTTAAATGATAATACCTCGATTTTTTTTCTAAAGCAGGTATGTCAATAAGTTTTTTTTTTTATTTAAAGCAGAGACGGTATCCTATCAAGATGGTATCCAGAGGGGGGAGGGTCATAGGGAGTCATTATATTTAAGTGATAATACCTTGATTTTTTTTATTGAAAGCAGGGATGCCAAAAAGTTGAAAAGTTGACAAAAAATAACAAGATTTTTGTGAGTTATACTTGATGCAGCACTTGTATAGTTTCATTGTCCAAAAGGAAAGGAACATATACGTCCAACCCGTTTTTTTTTTGTCTTATTGATAAAACGAGTTTATTTTGAAAACATTCATGCATAAGTACCAGGCAGATTCACACTGAAACGAATTGGTGTGACAAAAGCGATATCGACATCCCCGCCTAACGTTTGCGCTCGAGTGGCAATGGCGCCCTTGGTCCAGTGCCCAAGTTACATTAAAAGGCAAGGTCATAATAAAAGCTTTCAATTTGGGAGGTTCAAGGAGGAGTCTTTGACATTCTTATGACCTCAGGGTACTAGATGTTGCAACGTTCTGACGTATCTACAGTGGTTTAAAAAATTCGATCACCCCAGAAATGATGACCAAAAATATGCACAATATATAACAAATGTAATATTTGGAATATTATAACACTTTTTTCAAAGCTTTAAAGAAAAGTAAAAAATGCTAAATACCATTTACTACGCTTGAAAGCTATTTTAAAAAGAAACTCATTGGAGATTTCCATGGATATGACCATAGCAGAAGCTTTGAGCCTGGGTGGGGATCAAAGAGGAGTCTTTGAGTATTTTGACCACAGGTGACTTATTGTTGCGACTTTCTTAAATTTGGTAATTTTTGTGAGCATTTGGAAATCAAAGCTTAAACTCTATAACTGATACTAAGTCTCCTAATATTTTGCTTGGATCAAAAGTGGCGAACTAGGAAGAGAATCTCAACATCTTCCTGGAGCTATTTCAGTCTGCATTTTATTTCATTAATTACATTTAAAATGGATGAACTTTTTTATTTTTTACGTAAGAAAATAGCTGGCACTTTATATTTCTTCATACCGAATAAACGATTAAGTGTTTTTTGTTTCATTGTTATTGAAGTGTTTTTCATGTGAAGTGTAATTTAGCTGATATTAGGTATTTATGAGTTTATAATTTGGAAAGAATCCCCAAAAGAAAAAATGAATAATATCCAAAAGAGCAGCCAAAAGCAATAAAAAAGCAGCATTTCAGCCTTAGCCTACATGACATATATTCTATAAAGAAGCCAAAAAACACTTCAAAATCTTTTTTTTTTTTCTTAAAATTGTTATTAAAAACCAGTTTTTAATACAAGGAAGGCCTTTAGGAATCCAAAAGAGAAAAAAAAAAACAATCAATATCGAATTCACCCATTTCAACTGTTTTAAAGGTGACTAAAGAGATATAGGCGAAGAATATTATGAAAAAATTAAGCTTTCTAAGTTCAAAGTTATATTCGAAGTTTTTATCCAGATAACTGACGAATTTTGTGATACGGTATTTGAAGTTTTGTATGCAGTAATGCTCGATGAAAAAAAACTACTAAGTTTGATAATTATTTATGTTAAGAATACATAGCTAATAGATACTTCAAATATTATGCAAGGGTTCTGAAACTCCACAGCCATTTCGTTTCTACAAGATTTCTACTTCTCTTGATGAATAACAAAGAAGACCAGTTTCCAGCCAGCGACTTGTGAAGTTTTGAACTCTTGAATAGGCTCGAGTCTGTTGTAAATTTAAGCTGTGATTTGAGAAAGACTGATGAAACCATTAATGTTTGCGGTCAAAATTGATCACGCCGGCTGCGCGCCGCCGACATCTTACCGGCGGAGTTGCGGCGGCGAGCTGTTTTTTGGCCCCGCCGCCGCCGGTCTTCCCTCATCGGCGCGGTGCCGGGGTCTAGTTGAAGTATTATATCCTATGCTTGAAAAAAGGGAAGCTTAGTTAAATTACAACACTTAATCTGATGATGTGAATTTTTTTAAGATTGTTTTTACTTTTAGGGAATGTTTTTCCCCTTTTGTGAAAACCAAGCAAATTCTATCAGACTTGTAGCCTTTAATAGATAACACTAAACTTAAAGAAACTTATATATTTGGAATCACCATAATAAACAATTCTTTTCATATGTCTATAGGTAGAAAAATTCCATTTTTAGCATTTTATTTACTATTGAGCTGCATCCCTCCTTACTTACAGTTTGTTACCAAGAAATGTTTGAAAGGTTCAATTGGGTTTTTCCAAATAAAGTATTTGTCTTAAATTATTTGATTAAATCCTAGAAAAATGGCAAAGAAACTTTGCAAATGTAATTTTTTTAATGTGAAAGATTCCTGAAACCGTAGAAAAAGGTTGGAAAGGAGAAAATGGTAAAAAAATTTCAGGCACAGCCCCAACATTAACAGTATCCTGAATAAAACTAGATTAAATTATATGTCCTGTTATTTGTTTTACAAACTGTATACCCACAATTCAAGAGAAAAGACTCTAAACCAATTTTGCAACATAGCTATCCATCCAGTTTCCAACCTTTTTTCTGCTTAGATTAGAAAAAAAAAAACCATGTTGGGAAGTAGGTTTGCTGTGACCAGTAAAGTGACACAGTACCCTGTTGGATTTTTGAAAGGATTATTTTTCATTGTTAAGAAAACTAACCATTTAATAACCACACCATTCCTCAAAACTACTCAAAATTTCATTTAATTATTAATAAAAATTATATACCTTTCAAAAAAAAAATCCAAAATCCTTGCAAAATTCCTTGTCTGGCAAAAGTTAGGCTCTGCTTTGTGTCAATAGATTCATCAAACTGAGCTAGAAATGCTGTTGTACATTAAGCGTGAGGAAGAAAAAGATGAAAAGCTGCCATTCCTAAGGAAAATCAGTGCGGTATAGGTTGTTTTCTTAATTTTTTGGGGGGTGTCACTTTATTTGTTGGGGGTTGGTAACTGGTTTAGTGCCCTATGGCTTTTCTTAGTTGGAACAGTAAGAGATGATCCTTAGTATGGCACTATACCCCAGACAAGTAACTTTTCAAAAGATGCTTGTATCTTAACTTTTAGTTATTATTTGCTGTGGTTTGTTCTTTACTAGGTTTCAGCTATTTCTATTGAAACTTAGATAGTCCCCATATATAATGATTTATATTGATCCTTTATATATTTATTTTATTAGCTTGTCAAAAAATGAGCATGAATAAATATTGTATTCACTTATTACATCATATATTGTTACAACCTACAATTATGACACTTCTGTGATACTTCTTCTAGCTATTGTATTAACTAAAAAAAGGAAAAATTCGTGAATAATGCTTGTGTGCCTTTTTCCCCAGGGGTAATGATATTCAACCAGTGGTCTAAGAATATTTAAAAAAAGGCTCATTTGAAAAGGAATTATGTTCTTTGGTGCCATTATATGTCTCAAAACATTAACTTTTGCCCAAAGAGGGCCAAGAGCATGGCGAATTCAAATTCTAAGGTGAAGAATCCATTCTTTTTAATAAATAACCCTTGACTGAATTTTTTACAGTTCCCTATCTTAAAAATCAAGGAAATTGTATTTTTGAATAGGGCATGTCTCCTCTTTTTCTTCCTATCTCATCTTATTAATCAAAGGTGTAAACAGTCATAAAGGTGCTAAATTGAATCCAAATTAGTATATTCTAGCACCTATTTAAAGTGTCAAAACAGTTTCACACCACAACAAAGTGCCATTTCTGTCACAGACCAACAGTGTTTGACCAAATATGGCCACAGTGACAGTGATTGAAATCCTGAGAAAGCCAATTAACTAAACAATATTTAAAAGCTATGAATTAAGTCTACCCTTTAAAGTATCTAGTTACTTGTATGGTTTTTCATATTGCTTGTCATCCTATTATCATTCCAGGCAATGCTTCTCAACCTGTACTGCAGGCTGAGAGTATATACCTCTGCTGCTTACAAAGGGCACTGAGCTTCTGTGATCTTTATTTTTACATATGTTTTCAAGTTTCATCAGTTCCATTTCTTTAGCACTAGCATATAAGTAAAACTACTCTTGTGTGAAGGGATTATAAGGTGGTAAAGGTTTGTAAAAAGATAGTGAAGAAATAAATAGTCCATTTGATTCACTGTTTGATACTCTTTCTAAATATAATAATTATTTTTGTTACAAATATTGATGGAAAAGTCTAAAAAAAAAATTGTGTAATGAAATGAATAAAAGATATTTGTTCAAAATATATGTAGGTTCCTAGGGTAAACAAATAATTCTTCAGACAAACTCCATTTAAGGTATTAATCAGAGGCAAAGCTATAGCGTTGCCTGTAGTAAAGGCCATATGGCTCCAATGTTTTTTTTTTGTTTTTATTTCCAGAGGCACTTCATGTGGAAGGGGTCGTCGTAGAAACTTCAAAGGGGGCTCATTCGATTGGAAATTGAGAGTTCTAGTGCCTTTTTTGATAGTCAAAAGTGATTTGAGGGCAACTAGCCCCCCTCCACCCCCCCCCCCCCCAACGCCCATCATTCTCCCAAACACATCCAATCAAAATTTTGAGATAGCTATTTTGTTTAGCGTAGTCGCTTCCGAGATAGAAAATATGTTTTTGAGGAGGAAACTCACCCACAAACCCTCAATGTATGCGTTTTAAGTCATGCCCTGGGGGCATATAAGTTTTTTATAGAAGGCGTTGTCGTAGAAGCTTCAAAACAGGCTCATTCGATTGAAATTCAAAGGACTAGTGCCCTTTTTAATAGTCGAAAGTGATTGAAGGGCAACTAGCCCCCCCCCCCCCCCCCCCCCCATGCCCATCATTCCCCCAAACACATCCAATCAAAATTTTGAGATAGCCATTTTGTTCACCGTAGTTGATTTCCAGATAGAAATTATATTTTTGAGGAGGACACTCCCCCACAGCCTTCAGGGCAAGGGTTGTAAATTATGCCCTGGGGGCATATAAGGTTTTTATAGAAGGCGTTGTCGTAGAAACTTCAAAAAAGGCTCATTCGATTGGAAATTGAAAGGGCTAGTGCCCTTTTAATAGTCGAAAGTGATTGGAGGGCAACTAACCCCTTCTCACGCCCACCCTTTCCCCAAACACATCCAATCAAAATTTTGAGATAGCCATTTTATTAAACGTAGTGTTAACTTCTGGAAATTAGGTCTTTGAGGATGATAACTCCCCCACAGCCTTCAGGGCAAGGGTTGTAAGTTATGCCCTGGGGGCATATAAGGTTTTGTGTATACAACGTCGTCGTAGAACTTCAGAAAGGGCTCATTCGATTGGAAATTTAAATGGCTAGTTCCCTTTTTAATAGTTGAAAGGGATTCTAAGGCAACTGACACCCCTTCCACGCCCACTATTTCCCCAACTACATCCAATCAAAATTTTTGATATTGCCATTTTGTTCAACGTAGTTGAAAGTTCAGGAGATTATATGTTTGAGCTGGATACTTCCCCCACAGTCTTCAGGGGCAAGGGTTATAAGTTATGTCCGGGGGGCATATATGGTTCTTATGGAAGGAATGCTCGTATAAACTTCAGAGAGGGCTCATTTGATTAAAACTTGAAAGTTCTAGTTCACTTTTTAAGCGTCAAAAGATATTGGAGGGTAACCAGCTTCCCCCCCCAACCTTTTTTTCCCAAAAGCATCCAATAAAAATGTTGAGATAGCTATTTTGTTAAAAATAGTTCAAAGAACATATAAAAAGAATTCCTGTGTCAACACAACCCACCAGGGCCCGGGAGCAGGTGTTGTAGTAAGTTATGCCCTGGGGGTATTTGTGGGTCTTATGGAAGGGATACTCGTATTAACTTCAAAGATGGATCGTTTGATTGGAAAGTGAAAGTTCTAGTTCACTTTTTAAGAGTCAATAGAGATTGGAGGGCACCTAGCCCTCCCCCCCCCCCCCCCCCCCCCCCCCCCTTCACGCCCTTTTTTCCTCAAACCCATCCGATAAGAAATTTGAGATAGTTTTTTTTTTAATAGTTCAAAGACCATATTACGAAAACTCAGGGGTCAACACAGTTCCCCAGGGCCCGAGGGCAGGTGTTATAAGTTATGCTTTGGGGAATGTATAGTTCTTATTGAAGAGATACTCGTAAAAAAATTCAGAGATGGCTCATTTGATTAGATATTGAAAGTTCGAGCTCAATAGTCAAAAGAGATCCGAGGGCAGCTAGCCCCGCGCCCCGCACGCCTCCTTTTTCAAAACCCATCTGATGAAAATTTTGAGATAAAAATTTTGTTAAAAATAGTTCAAAGGTCGGATAAGAAAAAAATCCGGTGTCAATAGAACCCTCCAGGGCACAGGGGAAGGCGTTCTAAGTTATGCCCTATGGGCATGTATGGTTCTTATGAAAGGGATGCTCGTATAAACTTCATAGAGGGCTCATTTGATGGAAATTGAAAGTTCTAGTTCACTTTTTAAGAGTCAAGAGAGTTAAACTAGCCCCCTCCCCACGCTCTTTTTTCCCCAAACCCGTCCGCTGCAAATTTTGAGATAGCCAGTGTTTTAGAAATTGTTCAAAAATTAGATAAACAAAACGCCCCCCCCCCAGAGCCCGGGGGATAGGCGTTGTAAGTGTTGTCCTGGGGGCGTATATGGTTCTTATGAAAGGGATGCTCGTATAAACTTCAGAGGAGGCTCATTTGATTGGAAATTGAAAGTTCTAGTTCAATTTTTAAGGAGTCAAAAGATATCCGAGGGCAACTAGCCCCCCCCCCCCACACACACACCCTTTTTCCCTAAGCCCATCCGATAAGATTTTTATAATATTCATTTCTTTAAAAATAGTTCAAAGGTCAGATAAGAAAAATTCCTGTGTCGACGGAACCCGCCATGGCCCAGAGGCAGGCGTTATGAGTAATTCTCTAGGGGCATATATATTTCTTATGGAAGGGATGCTCGTATGAACTTCAGAGGGGGCTCATTTGATTGGAAATTTAAAGTTCTAGTTCAATTTTAAGAGTCAAAAGATATCCGAGGGCAACTAGCCCCCCCCCCCCACACACACACCCCTTTTTTCCCTAAGCCCATCCGATAAAATTTTTATAATATCCATTTCTTTAAAAATAGTTCAAAGGTCAGATAAGAAAAATTCCTGTGTCGATGGAACCCGCCAGGGCCCAGAGGCAGGCGTTATGAGTAATTCTCTAGGGGCATATATAGTTCTTGTGGAAGGGATGCTCGTATGAACTTTGGAGAGGGCTCATTTGATTGGAAATTGAAAGTTCTTGTTCACTTTTTAAGAGTCAAAAGAGATCGGAGGGCAATTAGCCCCTCCCCCCTCCTCAAGGCCCTAAATGCATCTGATAACAAAAAACTTTGGTGTCGAACCAGCCCCCCAGGGACCGGGGGTAGGCGTTTTAAGTTATGCCCTGGGGGTATATATGGTTGTTATGGAGGGATGCTTGTATAAACTTCCTAGAGGGCTCATTTGATTGGAACTTGAAAGTTGAAATTCACTTTTTAAGAGTCAAAAGTGATTGGAGGGCAGCTAGCCTTCCCCCCACACTCCATTTATTTTTTCCCCAGAGGCACTTTAGATAGAAGAGCTCGTCGTATAAATTTCGACATTCAATTGGAAATCGAGAGTTCTAGTGCCCTTTTTAAGAGTCAAAAGTGGTCAGAGGGCAATTGGCTTCACCCCCCCCCCAATTTGAGGTAGCCATTTTGTTAAAAATAGTTCAAAGATCATATAACGAAAACTCCTTTTTCGATACACCCCTCCCCCCTCAGGGCCGGGGCAGGCGTTGTAAGTATTGTTCTGGGGGCATTTATGGTTCTTATGGAAGGTATGCTCGTATAAACGTCGGAGAAGGTCATTTGAATGGAACTTAAAAGTTGTAGTCCATTTTCTCAGAGTAAAAAAAGATCGGAGGGCAACTAGCCCCTCCCGCCCTCCACGCCCTTGGGTATATCGGATGGACTAACCTATCCGATAAAAAATTCTAGTGACCATTTTGTTAAAAAAAAAGTTCAACCATCAAATATTAAAACTCCAGTGTCAACACACCTCCCCAGGGCCCAGGGACGGGTATTGTAAGTTATACTCTGGGGATATATATGGCTCTTATAGAAGGGATACTCGTATAAACATCAGAGAGAGCTCATTTGATTGAAAATAGAAAGTTCTAGTTCACTTTTAAAGAGTCAAAAGAGACCAAAGCTTAATTAGTCCCCCACGACCTTTTTCCCCAAACCTATCCGATAAAAATTTTGAGATAGCAATTTTGTTAAAAAATAGTTCAAACATCAGATAAAAAAAAGTCCGAGGTTGACACAAACCCATTTTTTCACTTTGATATTGTTACTTTAATATCAGTTTTGATACTTTGAAGAATATTTGATTTTTTTTTAAGTTTGATTTTGAAATAAGGAATTTTTAAAAACTTGAAATTTCTCGCAATCAAAAACGAACAAAAAATTAATTAGAAAAAACTTTCCGAAAAATAAGTTTTTCAAAGAAAAGTAAAGGCCATTTTAAACTTAAGCTGAACAGATACCTTTTAAAATTAAAACTCAAAACGACCAGAAATTACTATTAAAGAATAAATGAAACCCAAAACGAACAGAAATTAAATAAACAATCATAGCAAAAACATACAGCAAGTAATAATATAAATGAATAAATAGATCTTAAATAAATGAAATTTAATGAAATAAATTTCATAAATGAAATGTATTTATTAATTTACATTATATCTATTGTATGTTTGTTTGCATTGATTGTTTATTTAAATTTCTGTTCTTTTTAAGTTTCATTTATACTTCAATAGGAAAATATTTTTATTCGTCTTAAGCTTGATTTTCATATTCAATCTAAGCATTACTCGCTTAAGATCTATTAAATCATTTATATTATTTCTTGTTGTGTGTTTTTGCTATGATTGTTTATTTAATTTCTGTTCGTTTTGGGTTTCATTTAGTCTTTAATAGTAATTTCTGGTCGTTTGAGTTTTAATTTTAAAAGGTATTTGTATCTGCTGAGCCTAAATTTAAAATGGCCTTTACTTTTCTTTGAAAAACTCATTTTTCGGAAAGTTTTTTTTAATTAATATTAAGAATAAGCTTAAAGCAGGTTAAGCTAAAATAGCCCAAAAATTGTGGCCGACATTCTCGTAAGGCATTGGCTAAACTCTCTTCAACATATTGCAACCATTCCATTCTTTTTCTCTCAGCTTTGTGCCCATTTTTAATACTAGTGATATGCAGGATATTAGAGTTTTGTATTTCCGTTATTGTAAATATATTTTGTACTTGCCTCATTGGTGTAGAAACTGTAAGATTATTTGAATGTTTAATGCAACTGATATATTGACATCATATATTAAGTTGGACTCCAAATTAAAAGATGAGGCCTGCAAGCAGTTGGGTCCTTGTCATCCTCTTGTGTGATTGTTCTGGTTTGCATTTGTAGTAAAAGGTAAGTACTGAGCCTAAATTTAAAATGGCCTTTACTTTTCTTTGAAAAACTTATTTTTCGGAAAGTTTTTGTTAATTAATTCTAGGAAACAGTCTAGTTAGGTGAATGAAACTTTCAAAGATTTTTAGGAATTAAAATTTTGGCTAATTCTTGGAAGTTTTCTCTTTCTTGGCTCTCTTTTGTCTTTAAAATATATAAGAAAGTTTGCTTGTAAAATTGTTGTTTGAATAAGGGACAGATGCTTTATGTTTGGGGACAGTTGTATTAGTTTTTTTTTTTGCTGATTTGGGAAACTGCCGTCCTGTGCAACCTTCTTATGCCTTCTTTTTGAGGCTCTTTGTAAATATAATAAATTTTCTTTTGTTATAAAATATTGATGGATAAGTCTTTAAAAAATTATGTAATAAAATTAATAACAATTTATTTGTTCAAAATATATGTCGGTGTCAAGGGTAAACAAATAATTTTCCAGACAAACTCCATGTAAGATATTTAAATTCAAGGAAATGGTCTAGCTAGGTGAATGAAAGTTTTCGAGATCTTCCGGAATTAATATTTAGGCTAATTCCTGGAAATTTTCTATCACTTGGCTTTCCTTTTGTCTTTAAAATATATAAGAAAGTTTGTTTGTAAAGTTGTTGTTTGAACATGGGACAGATGCTTTATGTTTAGGGACAGTTGTATTTTTTCTCTTTCACTGATTTTAGAAACTATTCCCTCTTTTGCAACCTCCCACTGCCTTATGTGTGTTTGTCTGATCAATAACTTATCTCATGCTAGTCCTTTCTTAAGAGCTTTTACTTATAGACTAGGGCTATATGACCCCATTAAGGGGTCTGCTATGGTGCACATCATATTGTTTCCTTTGCAGGATTAATCTTTGTGTATAATCACCCTGTTTTTCATCCAGCAACTCCCATTGCTGGTGTTGATGTTCATAATCCCCAAGAGCAGCTTTATAACATAATATTTAAGACAACTTTGTCTGTCTCTCTGTGTCAATTTTACTTTTTGCTTAAGTTAACATGAAACTGAAGACGGTAGTATTTGGAGGTGGAGAATGTCAACTTCTGATATTGAATGCCGAACTTAGTGGAATATGTATACACACTTATTATTATTGCCATTCTGGACTGATTCACTAAACTAAGTTGTGGCTCAGGCAACGAAAATCTGTTCCATCAACACAAAAAAAAATATGCAGTACCTAAAGCTTCTGGGTTGTTGATATACCTGGGTGTTTGGAGATATGGCCTGCCTATCTATTTCTCCCTTTGTTGAAAAACCTGTACTGCACTGTCAAGGTGTCTACCATTGTTTTTCCTTATTCTGAGAACACCACCTGTATGTTTCAAACCGCTTTTGACAGACAACACTTCTCCCTTGGAAGAAAGGAGAGGGTCACCTACTACTTGCCAGTCATCAGCATCAAGCAGCACATGATTTTCAAAAACTGATAGGAGCAAAAGAACTTCTTTCTCTCTCCTTAGATTTTTACTCAAAGGGTCTTCCTGCACTATAATTGGTGCTTCATATGTCCAGAGAGATTCACCTCCCTCCCCCCCCCTCTAGCATTATTTTACTAACCATTACTAGCCTTTATCTATCAAATCTTGGGAACATATTATACAAAATACCATGCCTTGTGGTCAGACACTGGCGGGATGGTGACCAAACTTTGCAACACCAGGCTCTTACTTGTGGCTCATAAGAAGATTGTTAGCACTTTCCATATACACACTTAAATGTAATATATTATAAATTATATGCATATGGAAGGGTCATTCAGAAAATATTGAACATTTTATGTTATTAAGTGATTGCATCACCATACCATTTTCTTTTTTTGGCATCTTTGTTTTGCTTCTTTTCAAATCTTTAAAATGGAAATATTAAATAAAAATATTTTCAATATCATGCAATACCCCCCCCCCATCTAGTGCCTCTTATTTTGCTTTAGTCTGGCTCTAGGCATAATCCACTAGGATGGATTAATGCTCAGCTGTACAACTTTAGCATGTGAAATACAATTAATGATCCTGCCATGCCTGAGATTTGTAGTGTCACAAGGTGCTTGAATGCAAGAAAACTGCAACCAATTGAAAATTTCTGGCCAGCCTTCTGTTGTGACTGATTCTCCTATCCTCTATATATGTGACTCCTAGCACAGTTGCACATAAATCAGTTGCTGAGGAGAGGGGCTAGAAAATATAAAAAAGGAAATTATGCAACATTGGTTTCCAGGTGAGTGATTCTCCAGGTTGTTTCTTGAAGATTCCCCATGTATTTTCTTTGATTGCAGGTATGGTTTCTCTGTAGTAGCTATTAACCATTTCTCAAACGCCGAAATTCAAGTGAATAAAACAGGTTTCTTTGTTTTACAGGCGTTTGCATTGGTTTGAAGATGGCACTGAGAATCCCTTTGGCTAGGGTTTTAGCTAAGCCAAATGGAGTCATTAGCTCAGGAACACGTGCAGCTTCTTCTGCACCAGAAAAAGTTGAAGTATTTGTTGATGACAAGAAAGTATTGGTAGATCCTGGAACCACTGTTTTACAGGTGATTTACTTTTTTTTATTCTTGAGTAGTTTATTTTATTCTCAAGTCTAAGAATGCCATTGCACTAGCTTAAATATAACAACATTTTTCTTACAGTATTCAGTCTGTGTCTCTCAATATGAATTTTGATTATGCTGTGCCTCGATAATTATCCTCTTTTATACATACAAGTGATTTTTCTTTTCTTTCTTTCTCTCACTTTCTGAAGACATATTCAGCTTATTATATACTAAATAGAATGATAAATATTTTCCATGTAACATTATCTTGAAAATAGTAATTTTCATTCAGATTCACAATATGTAATGAAAAATGGCCAGAAACTCTCAATAATTAAGTCAAATTGAAATAACAAGTACATCCTTAAATCAAAATTGTTGAACATTCTTAAATGGAGGATTACAATCTCCTACCTTGAACAACCAGGACACCAAAATGAAAAAATTTGTGCTGCCATGCTGAATCATGAAAATAAATGAAACCTATTAGTAAACTTTGGCATCTCTTTTTGTCTTTTAAAATTAAAAAATTAATAATCTGTTGATTCTTAAAGACAGTTACTTCTTCAAAGGAGAGCTATGCTAGCTGTTTGTTACCGTAAGTTTTTAGCTTATTTTTGGCAAGATTTTACTAATCAGATTAAAAAAAGCAAAATTTAAATAAAAAAAACTAATCAGATTAAAAAAAGCAAGATTTTACTAATCAGATTAAGACAAGTTGGACCTCCTATGAAATTATAAATTTTAGTGTTTCCTGTTGAAGCTTCTTTTTTTGTCTCTTAAAATTAAAAAATTAACAGTCTGTTGATTCTTGAAGACAGTTACTTCTTCAAAGGAGAGCTGTGCTAGCTGTTTGTTACCATACGTTTTTAGCTTATTTTTTGCTGTTTTTTTTTAACCTCATTTCTTTTTTTTATTGATATGAGATTATAAATTTTAGTTCTTTCTGTTGAGGCTCTTTTTTTTGTCTCTTAAAATTAAAAAATTAACAGTCTGTTGGTTCTCAAAGACAGTTACTTCTTCAAAGGAGAGCTGTGCTAGCTGTTTGTTACCATACGTTTTTAGCTTATTTTTTGCTGTTTTTTTTTAACCTCATTTCTTTTTTTTATTGATATGAGATTATAAATTTTAGTTCTTTCTGTTGAGGCTCTTTTTTGTCTCTTAAAATTAAAAAAATTAACAGTCTGTTGGTTCTCAAAGACAGTTACTTCTTCAAAGGAGAGCTGTGCTAGCTGTTTGTTACCATACGTTTTTAGCTTATTTTTTGCTGTTTTTTTTAACCTCATTTCTTTTTTTTATTGATATGAGATTATAAATTTTAGTTCTTTCTGTTGAGGCTCTCTTTTTGTCTCTTAAAATTAAAAAATTAACAGTCTGTTGGTTCTCAAAGACAGTTACTTCTTCAAAGGAGAGCTGTGCTAGCTGTTTGTTACCATACGTTTTTAGCTTATTTTTTGCTGTTTTTTTAACCTCATTTCTTTTTTTTATTGATATGAGATTATAAATTTTAGTTCTTTCTGTTGAGGCTCTTTTTTTGTCTCTTAAAATTAAAAAATTAACAGTCTGTTGGTTCTCAAAGACAGTTACTTCTTCAAAGGAGAGCTATGCTAGCTGTTAGTTACCATACGTTTTTAGCTTATTTTTTGCTGTTTTTTTTTTTTTAACCTCATTTCTTTTTTTTTAATTGATATGAGATTATAAATTTTAGTTCTTCCTGTTGAGGCTCTTTTTTTTTTACTCTTAAAACTAAAAAATTAACAGTCTGTTGATTCTTGAAGACAGTTACTTCTTCAAAGGAGAGCTATGCTAGTTGTTTGTTACCATACGTTTTTAGCTTTTTATTTTTCTGTTTTTTTTTTTTACCTCATTTCTTTTTTAAATTGATACCTTTTACAGTAAAAAAAAAAATAGGTTACTGTATATTGAGTTTTTTTTATTAAAAATTGATTTTTCCCCCAATTATTCGAGACATGTATGGTTTTGTAAGTTTCCACTTAACTGGTTCAGTAATAATTTCATCAAGCAATATTTGTAACATGTTACAAATCAGTAACATTTCTGTTCACTGTCCTTTGTACTTTGAAGGAAGTTCTTAGTTTAAGTTATAATTAATCCTGACCCTACACCTATAATTATATACTTTAGTTAAAAGAAACATTAGGTAGAAACTAGGCAGTTTATTTATAAAGAGATATCAACTGATTTACCTTTTTTTCAATGAAGTCACTTTAAGCAAAAGTTGTTTCTGGAACACATTTAGACTAGTTATCTGTGTTTCTGACTGTTTGTTGATTAAGCATATTATAAAGCGTCTATCCCACTTGATATTGAAGATGATTTTATTTGAAACTGATTCATTTCTTCATTTGAAACTGAGAACTCAGGCCCAAGTACAAAAAGAAAAACATAATCATATAAAAAAATGCCTTAGATCAAAAAAGCAAGATTAAGACAAGTTGGACCTTCTATGAAACTATAAATTTCCTCTGTTATTGTGCCAAGCTGGATGTGCTAGTTGGATGGTACATTGCTACTCAAAGTTGTCAAACTGCCTCTTGTGAGTTTTTCCCTGTACTCAATGTCCTTAAATAGTCATTTAGAGCAAGAACTTGAGGGAGTGAGCAGGATTTACTCTCTCAGCATTCCTGAGCCAGCGCAATTTCCGTCTTATATCTTTGTTTAGGATTGTGTCTGGTGACTAGTCTTCTTTTGTCTTCTTCATTTGTTACATTAGTCTAGTAAAAATGCGCTTTGACCTCAAACAAATTGTTATACAAATGATTCTTTCACTATTGACTAAAAGATATGTGCTGATTCAGAATCCGAAAATTTTACCGCTCTAGGTCTTTTACAAATTTGAGTTGTTTTAGGTTGAATTTGAGGTTGAGCAAAAAAACATTGATTGAGTAAATACCTGCAAATGTCATTAGATATGTCATTTCTACGCTCTTTTTTGCTGATGAACATGAAACTACACGTTTAAAGTCAAAAGAATTGTTTGGGGCTTAAAGCTTTGAGAGAGTGAGGTTGGGGAGAGGTTCGAGGAAAATTGTGAAGTAAAAGGGGTCAGCCTCAAACAAATTGCTATACAAATGACTCTTTCACTATCTAACTAAAAAATGTTTACTGATCCCGAATCCAAAAAGTTTGCCGCTCTAGCTCTCACAAATTTAAGTTTTTTTAGGTTGGGGTTGAGGTTGAATTTTTTAGGTAAAGAATGCCATCCTGAAAAGACAATTCTGAATTTAGGAAGTGGTTTAGGGGTTTGATTTAACATCCCTAATACATAAGAACATTACAGCAACTTGGATTGAGGATGGAGAGGGTGAGGTTGTCTCTGAGGCAAATTTGAGGTACATAAAAGTCTGACTTTTTCGAAAATCGTCATTTTCCACGAGTTTGAAAGGATTTTCAAGTCTCCGAACCTTTTTCAGAAAATTCTAGTTTCTAGTTGATGCTGGTAAAGGTTTGCGGTAGATTTGAGGTACAAGAATTAAAAATTCTATGAAGATTTGTTGCAATCTAAGACCCCCTTGTCTTGTCTTGTTGCAATTAAAAACATTTTTAGCAACCCAATGGGCATACTCCAAGATATTGCCTGTGAGGCCTCTTTTCTTGACATGACAGTTATCACTTCTAAATGTGCAATACTCTCAGTAAGTTTCCTTAAATGCCCTCCCGTTTTCTTACTCCTATTCCTCCTGAAACCTCTGTCACATCTCTTACACTCCTTGGTGTTACAATTTCTTCCAATTTGAAATGGGGTGCCCATATAAATAATATCCTACGACAAGCAAACTCCTCGCTTTCCCTCCTTAAACTTTCAAATAAGTTTAGTTGCCCCAATCACATTTACTACAAGTGTACATTTCTTTTGTGTGTCCCATATTAGACTAGGCTTGTCCTGTGTGGCACCCTGACCTCTCAAATGAAGCAACACAAAAAATTGAAAATGTCCAAACGAGAGCTCTAAGAATTATTTTTAAAGAGGGCAAGATACCATATTTGCATTTGTTAAATATTTCAAAACTAGAGACCCTCGAGAGAAGAAGAAATAATTTGTGCCTCCGTTTTCGTAAGTCGGCACTTTTGAACCCCCGTACTGCGAACCTTTTCCCTGAATACCATTCACCTGATAGAAATCGTCCTCCACGAACTATGTCCCAGCCTATCCCCACCTTATCTCCCATTCTTTGTACTACCTTGCGGTATAAGTAATCTTTTATCCCTTTTTTTACTGACGTAGTAAATAGTTGTCAATTTGTACATACATTTTATCTTATCTCTTACATGATAAAAGAAACAGCTCGTTTTTCTTTTTACTCTTTTTTTTCTATCCCCTTTTTATGTTGTTTTTTAAAAAATTTGTTAATGTATATATTATTTATTTTTTCAGTTTTTATCTTTTTAACCAATTGCCATTTTGCAGTTTTTAATATAAGTGACAAAGGAATCATAGCATTCCGATATTTTTTTTTTTTTTTTCGCATTGTTTGCCAATTTTTTAGTTGTTGTGCTCTTGTTATGTTTTTCTTGTTTATTTGTTTTTTATGGACTTAGAAATTCGAATTCGGCCCTTCAGGGCTTGTGATAGTAATTTCTCGAAATAAATATCTATCTATCTATCTACCCCTTGAATTAACCCCTTTTTTCACAATTTTCCTAGACTACATGGTCATTGTAGCTAACCTTTGCTATCAGGCGTAGGCGTCTCATTTCAAATGCGAAAAAGTGCATTCGTTTTCGGCTTTTTTCTGTCCTTGATTCACACCCAAAGAGAAAAATGGGTATGGTCAGGCTGTTAAAAAGATGAATGGCTGTGAAGAGTCGAAGTGTCTTGTCATGTTATAACTATGTTTTGTTTGTTTCTGTTAGTATGCATCCCAAACTGTTTCGTTAATTGAGAGATTTTGTCATCCTGACTTTGGAGTTCATGGATGGTCATAGATAGCTGATTGATAGTATCAGCATGTGCTAGTTTGTTAAGTAGAATCCCACCTATTTCTGTCCCATGCTTGGTGGATATCAGAGAGAAGATGGCATGCAGGAATAGGTTGAACAAATATGGTGGAAATAGGAAATTTCCAATCAAATAAGCCCCATCCGCAGTTTATGCAACACCTCCCTCCTATTCCATTAAAATGTTATATGCCCCAGTGACATAACTTACAACCTTTGCCCCATGGTTCAGGTAGGTTGTATCAGCCCTGGAGACATTGTTTTATGTTCTTTGGACTATTTTTAACAAAATGGCTATCTAACAATTTCGATCAGATGCGTTTGGGGAAAAAATGGAGTCGGGGGAGGGCTAGTTACCCTCCATCACTTTTGACTCTTAAAGGGGAGCTAGAACTTTCAATTTCTATTTAAATGAGCCTCCTCTAAAGTTCATACAACCACACCTTCAATAAAAACCTTATATGCCCCAGGTTCTAAGGGGCTATTTCAACCCCTTAGGCCCTGTTATAGGATCTTTAGACCTATTTTGAACAAAGTGGCTATCCCAAAACTTCTATCGGATGCATTTTTGGAAGAGTAAGTAGGAGAATCTAGTTGCCCTTTGATCTCGTTTGACTTAAGAAGGGCACTAGAACTTCTGATCTCCAATCTAATGACCCCCGCTGAAGGTTATACGACCACCCCTTCCATAAAAGCCTTATATGCTAATAATTGGCAATTAGTATAACTAATTGCCCTGAGGGCTGTGGGGCGGGGGGGGGGGGATTGTCGTCCTCAAAGACATAATTACTGGATTTTTCAACTACCCTGAACAAAATGGCTATCTCAAAATTTTGATGAGATGTGTTTGGAGAAATGATGGGCGTGGGGGGCTGGTTGCCCTCCAATCACTTCCGACCATTAAAAAGAAATCTAGAACTTTCAATTTGCAATCGAATGAGCACCTTTCGAAGTTTCTACGACAACTTCTTCTATATGATATGCCCTGGTCTGAAAAAAAAAAATAACACGTTGTTCAACCACCGCTCTTTACTTGGGCAGTGCTATTGTGCTACCTATGATAAAGCAAATCGATAAAAAGAAAAAACTTGCCTCATACCAAAAAAAAAAAAACTGCCACAGAAAAGAAAGAAATGTTTTTGTCAATTCGTAAGTGAAGGAAGATTTATTTTGCGAGGAGTTGGGGACAGTACTAAAAGTATTATTGTCAGTTTAGTATACATATACTGATATTTAGTAATCAAAATGTTAATATTATTTGATTTATTAAAGTTATAAAAGTAAAAAACATTATTTTTTTTTCAGTAAAGTGCAAATTTTGTTCTGGCCTTGGGAAGACATAGGGGTTTTGAGCCCAATTTATGTTAATTTCTGCTCGTTTTGAGTTTGACTCGGTTATTTATTGTAATTTCTGTACGTTTTGGATTTCATTTATTTATCGATGCTGTTTTTGTGGTAGTTTCACGCTTGGTAGATTATTTGATTTTATTTTTGCTCATTTTTTGTTTAATGGAGTTCTTTACTTTTCTTTGAAAAACTTATTTTGTGGAAGTTTTTTTTAATTAATCTAACTTAAAACACTAATCTCAATCTATTATATAAAATCTGGAATGACACATAGAGAGAGATTTTGTAAGGGGGGGGGGATGAGTGCTGAAAATAATGTTGTATGTGTGTATGTTGTTTTTTTGTTTGTTACTTTTGTAGCCATGTCCCTTGTGGCTTTAGAGCATTTAATGCCTATCTATCATTAGGCTAACCTAAGTTCTTGTGGTATTTTGGCTTACAGTAGGAAGAAAAGTAGTGTTCTGGGAAAGATTGCGAAGATAGGATAGGCTCAGCTATACAATGTTGTTCATTGTTATAGAATTTTATCGGTTCCTGAGTAACAAAACGGAATTGCGGAAGTTGTATTTTTGGTAGCTGCATTTGCGTTACCTTCCTGTAGCCTAGTTAACCTTAATCTATCCTCAAAAAGCAAACCATAAAGATCCACTGGAAAATGCAAACCCTGGACTACTGCTATAAAAGCAATTTCCAAATATACTTCTAAAACTTTATGTTTAGAATATTCACAAAAGAGGCTAAGGCTCTTTACTACTTTTGTTCTATAAATTTTAAATGTAGCCTTTAAGAAACCTTCCCAATATGTGGTCCCTTGAATATTGAAAACATTGGCTGTGGGATAAATGGTAGATTCTTGGATGCTGTGGTAATTTCAGATTCCGATTCATGCAGACGTCAGAGCTGTTGCTGCTGTTCAATTTTTTGTTGTTTTGAACTTTCCAGCTCTGTTCAGAGATCGTTTTTCACGTTTGAGACATTGTGTACCGCTTGACAAAATACACTAGTGATTGTACTTGGTGATTCTCCATTATTTTGGTACCTAATGGGTTTTAGCTCCTGGTTATTTTACTCAAGTGTTAAGTAGGCCTACTTCATAAAAGTTGTACTTAAATGCTACTAGCAGTACTTTTGAATAGTACTAGGGTTTAAATCACTCCCTCTCGCCCTTTGGATATTTTTCTGAGTATCTCTCGTATAAATTTAAAAATGTATGCATAAGAAGTGGACTTTTGAGGCTTAAGGAATTTTGTGAAACTTCAGTAAAAGTTTTGATTTCTATTAACACTCCCTTTTACTTATAGTTCATTGCTATGAGCTTTTTGAAAACGCAGTGGTGTGATTTTATTCTAGAAGTTTTTATAAATATGTTCTTCCCACCTTTTTCACTGAAGCAGCTTTTTTTGCCATGGCAAGACAATTTTCAGATTCCGTGCCTTAAAAGAATCAAGAGCTGACTTCAGTATGCAAGTCATCAGCTTCCAGAATTCTCTTTCGAAATCTGAAAGAAAACAAATATTTCATATTGTAGATTGTGTGCAGTCAGTAGCTTTTATTAAAAGGTGAAAATTTTCATGCGCAACTTGGAAAGTATGTAAGCATTGGGTTGAGGGTAAGAGGAATTAAAATTTCGTATTTTGGAGAAGGGCAAAATATTGTTTCATGCTCAGTTTTATGCCTGTCGTCTGACAGGCTCTTAGGGTAGTTTAAAACATAGATTCTAACCATTGACTGGATTTCAATTTTCCTTATTCAACTCTTATCAATGGCTGGTGTATAGATTTCTTGGTTTTACTATCTTGAAATATAGTTATGTCTATCTTGAAATATGCTTATACAACTTATTATAACCATTTACTGATTTATTTCTTTTCTTTAAGGCTGCAGCTATGGTTGGCGTAGAGATTCCACGGTTTTGTTATCATGAGAGGTTATCAATAGCCGGAAATTGCAGAATGTGCTTAGTTGAAGTTGAAAAGGCAGCAAAGGCAAGTTGTTTTTTTTTTCATATTCTTGTCTTTCGCTAACGGCGTATTACAATTACTGTCCTACCGGCTACACAATATAAAGCATTCACAAAAACACAAAAGAAAAGAAACATGGAAGAGTACTGCTTTTATGATATCTGCATACAGTGATTGGATCCAGAGGACATCCCCCTCTCTCCACTAGCAACACAAGATTGCATGCTCTCAGTCAGTGTGGAATTTTTCAAAATCTAGGGGAGGGGGGTATTTTTTTCCTTTTTTCAATGAAGTCAGATGCAACGTAGTTATTTTTTTTTCAGTGGCACTTCATATGGTCGTATAAACTTTTCAGAGTGCTAGTTCAGATAGAAATAGAAGGTTCTAGTGTCCTTTTCAAGAGTCAAATGTAATCGGAAGGCAACCAGGATCCCATTCCCCAACCCCCACGAACCCTTTTCCCCCAAATGCATCTGTTCAAAATTTTTAGATAGGCATTTTGTTCAAAATAGTTCAAGTGTCAAATAGCTGTACCTCATTAGGTAACAAGCTATTTTTCAATCAAAATACCAAGAAGGGTGTTTTAATAATTCCCCCGCCCCCTAATTGACGCCACTGCACGCTCTTACTCGTATATTTGATAAAATTTTCAAGTTATGTAGTAAATATGTCCCCAATCATTAAATATCAGGGTTTTATGGGATGGGGACTTGTACAGTTGGGAGTTTTTTGGTGTGGGGATTTATAGATAAATGAACTTTTTATCACAGATAGTCTTATATTAGAGAATTTGTTCTTGAAGCATTGGTGAAATATAGCCCAAATTTTGGCGTAGAATTTGGGGGCAAGGGGGTGGCCGCACTCCTTATATGGTGTATAATCGCTGTTTGTTTTGGTTTTAATGTTGTTCTGTATTTTCGTTTGAAAAAAACTTGTATTTTATTTCATTTATGTTTTTTAATATCATGGTGCCTTAGGTTGTATGCCACCAGACCGTAATTTCACGATATTTCATCTCTTTTTTTTAGTAACTATTTTGACTTTCAATCTTAAATAATCTTTGCCAAAATGGGACCCTGAACAAAAAAAATGGCAAAGAATAGGTCTTGTTATCCCCAACTATTTCCATCTTACTAAAAAACAGCGCTAGAAATCGCAATATCAGTTCGAAAGGACCTTCTGATATTTTGCAACAATTGGTATGGTTTGAGCAGCCCTTGTAGTCGTAGTTTAGGGTGATATAGGGAAGAGGAGGAATTAGAGTGTCGCAATCGTGGTGGAACGCATCTGTTCTCAATGTTTAGTTCGAAATGTTAATGACAAGTTTGGCTTTTGTTGATTTATATAAAAAATTATGATTAGACTTTACCAAACGGTCTTTTGATTCTGATTTCCATGCCCATTCCATCTTGATTTTGATGCAATTTCAAGAATACTTATTCGTTTTTTTCTTTTTTTACGGCATCCATACTACCCAGGTGGATATTTACGTTTAAAACATCGGCACTGTTTCTGTTTTTTCAGAAAAACAGAAACGGAAAAAAATAAAAACAGAACAGAAAAAGGTCTCTCAAAAACCTGTCTAGGTCAGACAGAAACATAAATAAAAATCGAAACGGAAAAAAAAAAAAAAAAACAGATGAAAAAAGAACAGAAACAGGTATGTCAAAAACCTGCCCTGTCCTATCCTTTCTGTTCTGTTTTTTTTTTTTTTTTTTTGGAAAAAAAACATAAACTGGTTAGACCAAAACAGAAACAGTGGCGATGCTTAGTTACGTTACCTAATCAAGTTTGGTATGATGCAGCTGTTGACTAGGATCTTTTCCCGTTTCCGAATTCCTAGCTTAAAAAACAAGTTATAAAAAATATCCTCCCTGCATGTCAGGAAATTTTCATCCTGACATCCTAAATTTTGTTTTCTTCATAAGGTAGTAAGGAAGATCACAACATTGAATAGTCCCTCTAAGGGCTGTGTTTTGGGCATATTCTTTAAATCTTTCATACAATCAAACCAAAAAAGAGTATTTCACATGGTAAAGTTGCAAAATAAAAACAAAGTAAAGTTAGATTCTTAAGTTTTACATAGCTTACCTTTTTAATATACTAAAACTAGAATTTCTGTTATAATTGCTTGCTTCGTTTTTATAGCTGGTTTGTCAAATATGAATTTCTCCTTGGTTAATTACGGTCTCGTCCATAGGGGAAGAGGATGTTCTGGCCATGGCTCCGGGAATATAGATATTTCTATATATCCAATTTTTGTATTTCTACAAAAATTCTATGCCTGTTCTAACTTAATGCATCTTTCAATATAAAGTTATGCATACCTGTCTGGTTGTAGCAATGGAAATTTTATGTATGTTCAAAACTGTTCCAAAAACGTGATGAAGACACCAGATAGAATCATTTCTGCAAGAAGATATTACCACAAAATTGAATAAAGATATCCCCCAAACTTTATGCATGGATTGAGGAAACAGGGCTTTCTTATCTAAGCAAAGGAAAACGAAATTTACCTTAGAAATAGTATTCCGGAACTTATTTTTGCATCGTCCTCTCTGAAATATTTAGGTCTCACGTTTGGCTCATATGTTAAAAGTGCCAAAACACTTATTATCTCAGCGTTGAAAGAAAAGCTTTGAAAATTATACAGGCTGCTTACTCGAGTTAAAGGCAAGTTCATAAACTAATCCTGTGTAGGCTTTAGAGCGCTGTTTTCGCCCCACGTGTCTTCTTCTTGGTCCATTTATGGAGTTTTTTCACAATATCTGAGCGTAAGAAAATTAAATATCTATCCTTCTGTTTTTACAAATATCTTCTGCAGTTGGTGCTTTGGACTCGCAACGGGTACATTTCGAGTAAGATATGGCGTTTTGACATTCTTCAAAAATAGACTAGCATGTGTACCGGTTCCGGAAGTGCCGAGAAAAATATTGTCAACTTTCTACTAACTGTATTGCTTAATTTGGTTGTCTAAGTAGCTGAGATGTTATTTTTTTTTTTTTTCGTTTGTTTTTCTTGTTAGTGTTTTCATATTTTATTTTATTTTCCTATATTTTTATACACCTTTAAGTGCATTTCATGCTTGTAAATAAGGTTGAAATAGATTATTATTATTGTTATTACTATACAAAGTTTTTTTTGGAAAAAGAGGGTGTGTTTGATCCTGGGTTCCGAAACAACATAGGACATTAAGGTGAAACATAGGACATTAAAGTAAAATTTTTTGCAAATGTTGAGGGACAGATGCCAAAACATAATCAAAACACACTGTGGGCTTGCTGGCTGTCAAAATCAAATTTATGGAACGGCTAAGGGTGTGAAGTTTGAAAACATTCAAGGTATGTTGAGGGAAAACGAATTATGTTACAAGTATTTTTCTATGTTTAAGATATTTAAAAATAAAAATTATAGTAATGTCAAATCTTGAATTGCTGATATTTTAGGAATTAAAATCATTATAAATTAAATATTCCCTTAATGTTCATTAGTTCTTTCTAGTCATCTTGATTATTATAGTGATTTATTTTTATTTGTCGTTTTGAAAAATAAAGCACATATAGTTTTAAGATACATATAGTTTTCAGTAAAACGCAAATGGTGCTATTAGTTTTAGACTTCTACGGTTAGAGGAGGGAGGAGGGGGACAGTAGCCAAATTCCCTTTTGTAGTAATTTCGTTCGTTTCAAGTTTTACTTGAATATTCAATTTCATTTTTACTTGTCTTAAGATTTATTTATTCATCTACATTTGTGAGTGAATTATTGTAGAAATTTATTTCTACTGGTCTTTAGTTTAATATGGCTCTTTATTTTTCCTTCTTTTCTTTCTCATTTCTTTTCTCATTTCTCATTTCATTTCTTTTCTTTCTCATTTTTCCTTCTTTTCTTTCTTTTATTCTTTCTCAAAAAGTTTTTTTTTTTAATTAAATAGTTATTCAGGTAGGTTACTTGTAGTGAAGGTACCTCCCATCTTTGAAAAAAAAAGAAAAGAAATATAAAACTAAGAGGCCTCAAAAAAATTATAAACCGTTACTTTTTTGTGGGTTCATTATTTTTTGGCGTTTTCCTTCTTTTTTTTGTGACTGCAATTTGTTTTTGATGCCAACTTTCATACCAGCCTTTTTTCTTTGATTGCATTTTGGAATATATTATTCTCTGTGGATATATCCAACTATGGTCTACGGCCATTTAAAGGATGATATCTCCGGGCCCAACCCTTCTTAAGAATATCAGGGTTGTTACGATTTTCCTCCTCTATATTCTTGACATAGTCAGTGGGTTTTCTCCTTTCGTTGAAATGTTGCGTGTTTAATTTTTTTGGGATTGTGACAAAGGCTCATGCGGAGGCCCCGTTTTGAAATCGCAGAATATTTACTATATTTCATTCCTGTAGTTTTCACATAATTTGCCTGATTTTGCCTTCTTTTTGTTAAGTTACTTCTCCTCTGAAGTCAGTCACTTCTCCTCTGAAGTCAGTTTTTTTTTTGCGGATACAATCTTCATTGGATTTGGGTTTTGGTCTATCATTTAAACAGTTATGAAGATAGATTTTAAAAATTTACTAAGAGCAGTTATTTTGGTGTTTTTTCGATTTTTTTCAATGAAAATACCAACAAAAAGTCTATGAATATACCTAAAATAGATATAGTTTAGAATCTAGATGGGGTGGGGTAAAAATTTCAATATTGAAGAAAAGAATTGAAAATAGCTTCTTAAAAAGCTACTATTCTTTTAAAATGAATGTCTCCTTTTTTCTGCAAAGCTGAAAACAGAAGCCGGTATCTTTTTCTTCTGATTCTGTTTTTATGAGAAACCACACCCAACTATATTCTGTCATTCTAACTGTTTTTACCAGAGTCTGTGTAGGAGATTGAGACTGAATTAAATGTATGGATTGTCATCACACATTTTAGTTTTGAGCAAAAAAAAAAGAGTTAGATTTTGCTTATCAGTGTTATTTTAGGTTATTGTAATCAAAACCTAGGCAAAAAGAAATTAAGATTAACCATAGAAAGATGATTTGACTTTTTAAGTTACTAATTTCATAGTTTTGTATATATGTTGAAAGGGTTTGAATAAGCCATGATTTTCAATAAAAAAAAAAGTTTGCTATTTATGAAAAAAAGTTATATTATTAAAAGAATAAGTATATTCTTATCTGAAATATATTATTTATTGTCATTGTATAAAAATTAAAATATCGGAAAGTGTAATATTGTAAATTATAAGAGCCCTCGAATAGCTGTGGAAATATATTTTGAAAATTTCAATCCCTAGTTTATGCATTAGATCAGTGCAAGAACTTACTTAGTGGATTAGGACTAGATTTAACAATTGACTTTTATTCAGATTTTTTTCAATAACATACCTCGGCCCTATATTTTTCTTTCGTCTCGATAGCCTGTTGCAGCGTGTGCTATGCCTGTCATGAAGGGCTGGAGAATAAAGACAAATAGCGATTTGACACGAAAAGCAAGAGAGGGTGTTATGGAATTCCTGCTCGTTAATCATCCTCTTGATTGTCCCATTTGTGACCAGGGAGGAGAGTGTGATCTTCAAGATCAAAGTATGGCTTTTGGCTCCGACAGGGGAAGATTTACAGATATGGATATCAACGGAAAAAGGTTTCAAAACTCTTTTTTGTGTTTCCCCAATTTTTTAGGACTATTTTGGTATTGGTAGTCTAGGCTGTAACTTGCACTTGAAAAGGGGGACGGGGTGGTTACAGGTGGATAAGATATAGCTATGTTTCTTGTATTACAGATCAAACTGAACCGGGTTCCCTTTTTAAAAGTATATATTCTTTATATTCTTCTGTCATGGAGAGGGGTAGCTAAACCCCCCGGCTTCCCATATGGTGTTCTTTTTTCATTTGACTAGCTATTAAGTATCAATCAAATTGCCCAAACAAAACATTTTATCGGTCCTAGAAGATCACTTCACCTGTACAAATTGGTATGTGTTTGATTAATATATTATATGGGCATATATTAATATACGTATGTATATATATATATATATATATATATATATATATATATATATATATATATATATATATCTATATATATATATATATATATATATATATATATATATATATATATATATATATATATATATATATATATATATATATATAATAATTTATTTTTGACCCACTAACAATTATAAAAAAGTGGAGTAACAAAAGAAAATAAAAAGTAAAGACATACAAAAACAAAACACATGCAAAACAATATCAATATAAAAACTACAAATACAAATCAAAACAATCGCACAAGAGGATGAAAAGGACCCAACCGCTTGCAGGCCTCATCTTTTAACTTGGAGTCCAACTTGTTATATGACGTCAATATATCAGTTGCATTAAACATTCGAATAATCTTACGGTTTCTATACCAACGAGGCAAATACAAAAGATATTTACAATAACGGAAATACAAAACTCTAATATCCTGCATATCATTATTATTAAAAAATGGGCGCAAACCTGATAGAAAAAGAATGGAATGGTCACAATACGTAGAATATAGTTTAGCCAATGCCTTACGAGAATGTCGGCTACGATTTGGAACAATTTTAGCATAACCTGCTTTAAGCTTATTCTTAATATCTGCAAGTGCACTAGCACGGATAGCTGAAATAGAAGAGCAGATACTAATCCCGAGCCAACGCAACGCAGGAGCCAGCTTAACTGAAAAAGAACTACAACACAAATCACTACTTGGGTTTTTAGCATTGAAAACTAAATATTCACATTTTTCAGCATTTAGCACGAGGCCAATTTTTTCCAAAAGCTTAGAAACAAACTGGGTAGACTTAGCTAGGGTGAATTTTGAACGGCTAATAAGTAATAAATCATCTGCATAAGCAATATAAGATAAATTAGTTAGACCCGTAAAACACGACGGAAAAATACGAGAAAGCACAGGGTATAAACAAGCATTAAAAAGGTATGGTGACAGAACCCCTCCCTGCCTAAGTCCAGACCGAATTGGAATACTACCAAAAAAGATCTCTCCTGACCGAAGTCGAACATATGAATTTGCATACCAAAAACGAAGGACACATATAACAGATGAATTCACTCCTAGCTGGGTAAGAGAATACCATAGTTGGCTGTGACAAACCGAATCAAAAGCTTTTGAAATATCTAACGCACATAAATGAACTTCAGATCCATCTTTTTGTGCTTGAATTAAAAAAGAAGTAAGAATTCGATGCGCATGTTGGCATCCAATATTTGGTTTAAACCCAAATTGATTGGACACATAATCAACATTTGGAAGAATTTCAGGAAGCAGGACATATTCAAAAACTTTGCTCAGCGAACAAGCTACCGTAATAGGTCTATATGATGCGCAATTAGTCGGATCTTTCCCACGTTTAAGAATCGAAGTGACACTCCCGCACAAAAAAGAATCAGGGACCAAAGACGTACATAGACAAATTTGAAATAATAACTGCAAATGATAAATCAATTCTTTCAAATCAATATGAAGGTTAAAAAACACTAATACCATCAATATCACATGATTTAGATTTTAAATTCTTAACACAACGAATCACACGGTCAGCAGAAACGGGAGGTACATGGCCTTGGTAAATTTTCGCAGGTAATACATAAGAACAGAGGTTAACAAATTGAGAGTGAACCGCATAATTCATAACATTAAAAATCTTATTATAATGATTAATCCAAGAGGCATTAGGGATCCGATCGGCATTAGGAGGTGAATCAAGTTTCGCAACATTAATCACTTGTTTCCACTGACTAGAGGTCTTCGGAAATTCTACACCATTGTACCTTACTTTACGAAGATAACGTATAAACTCCAACTTCGTTTTCTGTTTAATGTCAAAAAGGTGACCCCTTAAAGGGCGGCCGCACGCTACCCAAATTCTAAGCCACAATTTTGCACGATTTTTCACAATTTTTAAATCAGGGTCAGATTTCCATATTGAGCCTCTAGTCTTAAGCTTAAAACGACAAAGCGGGACAGCCACTTCTTCAGCTTTTTTCAGACAGGAAACAATCTGGCTGTAATATATATTCAGCTGAACTCGAGCTTGTGGGGATATAACACTGGTACAGAGTAAATTAAATGGAACTTTAATTGTAGACAGAAGAAGAGCAAGGGTAGATAGATATAGAGGCCAGTCCGCTTTATTCCAGTCTCTTTTGGTTATCCACTTTTTGTAATTAGTACATAAGTTCTGTTCAGCCCGAGTCGTATTGATGGTGACAGTGGCTGAAAGGGGCAGATGGTCATAATCACGTTCATCCTGGTCAATGTGAATATCACTAATAGAAATACCAGAAGAAACAACACAGTGATCATTATCAGACAATGAACCGCTATTATGTATGTATGAATGGGATGCATCTTTATCCAAAACCCGATAGCCATTAGGTAGCGAATCTAAAAATAAATCAGTTCGTGTTGAGGTAGAGTTTATATCACAGTTCATATCGCCTAAAAGGATCCAATCCAATCCATTACTCTCAACACTAATAAGAAGGGTCTTTAGCGATGCACATGCTTTAGTATACTTTGTTAGAGAGGGAAATGATCTTTGGTCGCAAGGGAGGTATACATTAATAAGAACTAGGTTAGCAAGACGGATTGCAATGAAATAATCACATTCACGATAACACACAGGGGATAGCGGGAGTAGTTTATGTTTTAATACGCAGGCCAGCCCGCCTGAAGGTCTCCCAGAAGTTTTTCGGGCACTTCTAGCGAAGACCAAGTGTTCTTTACTCCTGCGAAGGGAGTTCAAACTCACCAAAGGCAAAAGATGTTCTTGTAGAAACAAAATGTCGAAATTAGATAATTTCTGGTTCAAAGAATCATCCTTATCCTTCGTTCCGTTAATGTTGAATGAGCATATAGAAAATTCGATTTTAATAGTCATTTTCTTAGCTGACTAGAACGTTTAGCTACAGCATTACGAAGGATTCGGCATTTTAGAGAAAATGAAACATGATTGCCATGACAATTAGCACATTTAGGGGTAGCCTGGCACGGGGAATCGCGCGACGATTCATGCTCTTCTGCACAGCGGGAGCAACGTTTAGGGTTATTACAAGACGACTTCAGATGATTAGGCGATTGGCAATTATAGCAGCACCTTGGTGGACGCTGGAACTCATGAACACGGAAAATCTCATAACCAACTTTCATGCCAAGCTTCAGTGCATTAGCAAGAGCAATTGCATTTTCAAAAAACACTTTAGCAGCAAAAGAATTGCCAATTCGTTTTGCATCCTTAATATTGCCACAGCCAATTAGCATGCTCATGTCAAAGGCATTTGATAAACCTTTCACAATACCTATATATTTTGTTTCATTTACTTTGAGGTCACAGTTGCTCATAATAGAGGGAATAGAATCGCAAAAGTCCTTAGCAGCAGTCTGATCAATCCGCACCACCAATTTATCGCCGGAGGGCTTTATGCTATGAATACATTCATGACCAGGTATAAGGTCAATCACTTCACGGCGTTTTGCAGGATTATTAAGGTGAGATGGAACTTTTGAAATGACAATAATGGCCTGATTATCAGCGATTGGCTGGGGCCTGGGGTCACTAAGAGGAGGGAATTTTAGATCATAAGACACAATTTTTTCACGGATTTGCTTGAGTTTGGAGTCAATGTTTAGAAAGCCTTGATGCGAGGCTTGAATATGCAACGGCTGGAATGACAGGAACCTCGGTAGGCAAAATAATCACGTAAGTAGGTAAAATAAAATCATCAGACTCGCATTTCTGAAAGGTCTCAATTATATCCTTTATGTGATTCTAATTAGCTAGATCACCTTGCTGTCAAGGCACATGTTTGCCCACGAACACTAGAAACCATAGGTCAGTTTTAGCTATCATAATAGACTTTTCATCAAAAAAGTCAGCCGCATGTCTGGCAATAATTTCATTATCCACTCCTTCATGAAAATTCGACTGCACAAAGTTTAGCAGCGCAGAATGTACAAGCTCCATCATAATCATGAATATATTCAATTTACATCACATTCATCCATTTTAGTAGTAAATAAGTTATATATATATATATATATATATATATATATATATATATATATATATATATATATATATATATATATATATATATATATATATATATATATATATATATATATATATATAGACCGATATGACACCTCATAACTTAAAACTAAAGAATAAGGCGATGATTATACTAATACGTAATTAGAGAATCAAATATATACGAGCGTGCTGATTATATATATATATATATATATATATATATATATATATATATACATGTTGATTTGTTATAGTTCATACAGTACAGCAAATAAAAAAAAAAAAAAAAAAAAAAAAAAAAAATTGCTAGAAGGTGCATTTCCTTTAACTTAACTAACTCGTGTGCAATGGTCGACTGACCTGCAGCCTGTTGGCAGCAAAACATTTTCGTTTCAATCAGCCACCTGTTTATATCGGGACTCACCTCCTTCTGTCTTGTAAGTCTACCTTACTTTTTGATTAGGAATTAAATTTTAATTATTTTCCATCTAGTAAAAGTGTTTCAAAGGGTGGGGTTTGATTTTGTTTGTTTTTTTTGCTAATATTACTGCTGTATTTATAGTTTTCCAATGCCCTCCTCAATGCGATGAGGAAAACATAAGCCGGACAATCATGTATACTTTTTAGATATGATGACTGTAGACTGTCTGTGAAACACAGAAAATGGACTAACATCAGCCAGACAATGAAGTTAAAGACTAAAACAAAAATAAGCTGCAGATTTTGATATAAATTAGTTGAATGACTGAATTTGGAAAGGTTTGTGAGTGAAGATAACAACTAATCCTTCCAGGCTTCTTGTATATTCTAAAAAATATAAAAGTATAGCGAAGCCTTATTATGTAATTTAAACTGGAGAAATTTTGCAGAGCTGTTGAAAATAAGAACATTGGTCCACTGATATCCACTTACATGACTCGTTGCATCCACTGTACAAGATGTATTCGATTTGGCTCTGAAATCGCTGGTGTTGACGATCTGGGAACTACAGGCCGAGGTGGCGACATGCAAGTGAGTGACACGGTTTGATTTATCCTAAACTTTTTAAAGCGCATCCATGTTTCTCATCATACCCATTCTTTATATTTGAGATGTGATGAAAAATATGTTAAATCATATAATAAGTCCATATAAAACACAAACAATTAATTGATTTCCATTACTTGGGCTACGTGAACTTTTGTACTTGGTCGGTTTCGTTGACAAACGTGTTGTGGCAGCAAAACTTTGGATTTGTTTCTTCATGATTGATTAATTACTACAGTTAACAACCCTTTTACACTTTATCATATATCATAAGAAAAAAATCTTGAAAAAAAATATGACATGCTCCATATAAATGATTTTCTTTTTTTAAGAATAGTTGCACCCCTTTTTGACTCGATGACATAATAACCTCTTCACTTAAGTTTACTTTAACTTAAATCTCACCTAACACTATGTTTAAATCCTCAATTAGTTCCTCAGATTTGGGAATCCAAACATAATCAATTAATACAAGGCATACTGTAAAAAATTACGAAACCGAAAAACTAACCTTCTTGGTTTCACAGGGTGCCCTTCTGTCACAGGACATCCTTTCCATCGAGGTCGTATGTCAATTCTAAATTCTTGGTCAACCTTCTTAAGACCATAGGTGGGCGTGCCTTGTTTGCCTCTCATTCCATGCAATCTAACGGTCCTATGTCAATTTTAAATTCTTGATCAACATGCCTGAGACTCTAGGCAGAGAGTGCCTTTCCAAAAACTAACAAACAAGTATGTTTCCAATAAGAGAGTCATACTTGCTCCCGCCATTTAGCCGTGCCGCAGCCATTTAAACATTTGCCTCTCAATTACTTGGACTATCTGTCTTGGCTTTTCTCTTTCTATCTACAATTAGTCATGTCTTGATGTAACCTACTGCAAAATACTGGATAATTTCAATTCATTTTAATTTCATTTCAATTACTTGGACTATCTGTCTTGGCTTTTCTCTTTCTATCTACAATTAGTCATGTCTTGATGTAACCTACTGCTAAATACTTGATAATTTCAATTCATTTTAATTTCATTTCAATTACTTGGACTATCTGTCTTGGCTTTTCTCTTTCTATCTACAATTAGTCATGTCTTGATGTAACCTACTACAAAATACTTGATAATTTCAATTCATTTTAATTTCATTTCAATTACTTGGACTATCTGTCTTGGCTTTTCTCTTTTATCTACAATTAGTCATGTCTTGATGTAACCTACTGCAAAATACTTGATAATTTCAATTCATTTTAATTCATTTCAATTACTTGGACTATCTGTCTTGGTGTAACCTACTGCAAAATACTTGATAATTTCAATTCATTTTAATTTCATTTCAATTACTTGGACTATCTGTCTTGGCTTTTCTCTTTCTATCTACAATTAGTCGTGTCTTGATGTAACCTACTGCAAAATACTTTATAATTTCAATTCATTTTAATTTCATTTCAATTACTTGGACTATCTGTCTTGGCTTTTCTCTTTCTATCTACAATTAGTCATGTCCTGATGTAACCTACTGCAAAATACTTGATAATTTCAATTCATTTTAATTTCATTTCAATTACTTGGACTATCTGTCTTGGCTTTTCTCTTTCTATCTACAATTAGTCATGTCTTGATGTAACCTACTGCAAAATACTTGATAATTTCAATTCAAAATCAACCGTTGATTTTGAATTGAAATTATCAAGTATTTTGCAGTAGGTTACATCAAGACATGACTAATTGTAGATAGAAAGAGAAAAGCCAAGACAGATAGTCCAAGTAATTGAGAGGCAAATGTTTAAATGGCTGCGGTATGGGTAAATGGCGGTAGTAAGTATGACTCTTATTGGAAAATATCTTAATGATATATACATAAGTTATTTTTTCTTATAACCTTGCTCTCGATCAGCTATGTACCATCCATAGTCCTCCCAACTTCCCCATCAGTGGCGGATCTAGGGCCCCCCTCCCCTGATGTAGTGGCGGATTTGTGGTTGGGACGGCTTGCTCTGGTTTGGGTTGGGACGAAAGATATGTTTTTTGGAATTGGTTTTTAATAGTAGAGTTTATAATAAGTTTAATAATTGGTTTATAATAATTGGTTTTAAATAATGAGTTTAAGTCTTAATGACTGTTTCTTTTCGCGAACAAGTTTGAAACAAGGCTTCAGTTACTTTGTTTGGTCTCTGTTAGATTTTACTAATGACGCATACCGCCAAAAAGTATTTAATTAAATTTAGGTTTATCAAAGGAATCTGTCCGTATTACCACAAAAGCCAACTGGGAGGCGAAAATCTTCATTTCGTAATAACAAGGAGGGGAAACTTAAAATCCTAACTTCTTTAGGCTGTCGAAATGATATTTCAGGATTGTTTTGTCACAATGGGGCTGAAAAACAAAATATTTACTTCTTTTTAATGTCAAAAATTTGTTTTCGAGTCTTGCTTTGGCCCTGGGGCGAAGAAATTGATATCATTACTTTTTTGGCTGTCTGTTTTGGTTTTTTTGGGGGGTTCGTTTTTTTTTTTTTTGCGAAGCAGGTTGGTTTGGTTTAAAAGAAAGTAAATGTATGAGAAGTGCAAAAATTATTAATTTATGTTTTGAATTCTGGTGAGCAAATGGTAGCCGCTTTACTGCCTATTTTCATGTAATTAAAGCTCTGTATTATGTGACATATCACCTCCTCTGTTCATCCTAAAACATTAAAATAAAGCCCAAACTCTTTAGAACTTTAATAAAGCTTCGTATAAAAACTAAGTATATGAGTCGAAATACTCCTTCAAAGGTCGAAGTAATCATTTAAGGAGAATAGATTTTCATAAAATTGTTTACAAAAGAAGGCAAATAATCATGTGTTTAGTATTTTTTTTTTTTTTCTATCTAGCTGCTATAGATGGGTCTCTGAATTCTCATTTTGAATCTGTTGAATGCCATCGATTTTTTTTTCAAATATTTACTGATAAAATGTTGATAAAAAGTGGAAATTCACACAACTTGAGTTAACCACGGAAACGGAATGCAACTACAATATTACTTCAGAATTTCTCACCTTCTCAGTACCAACCAGTCACAAAATATAGTTATGTTTTTGTATAGGGGTTGCATATATTTGTCCATAAAGTTTTATAAAACTGCTATATACCGCTGAGGATTTTTTATACTTATTTTGATACATGCCATTCAATCATATTTCCACGATTAATTGTTATAAATCAAAATTTTTATAGGACAGTTCTCTTACTTTTGAATTAAATATCTGAAAATCTCAAGATTAAAAAAGATTTATTAGGAATCTACCATAGCTTGAAACCCTGAGAATTTAAATCACCTATCTATCTACTACTACTACTACTAACAACTCACCGCAGCACCAAGCCACCTGAGGCTGACACAGCTACGCACGCTCCTCCTCCATCTCAATCTATTCTATCAAATACAAAATAAAAAACACATAATTATTTGTTTTTTTTTAAGGAGTATTTCGACTCATATACTTAGTTTGAAGCACATGCCTACATGCATCTTTATTAGAGTTCATATTTTTCTGACGATTTTGGTCTTCATTCGAGTATTTTAGGATGAATAGAAGAGGAAATGCTAACGAAGTGCTCTAGACCGACAGGAGTAGCCATTATAAACGTTCACCGACATATTGAGGTAGACATCGACCGTGCAATAAATAGATATGGCGGGAGTGGAAATAGAGAAATAGATTTTTTCTTATAAAGTTGTGAATTCTGTAACTTAAGGGAAATATTGAACTTTAAAAAGTGGAAAGATGCGCTAATATCCGGCAAAGGAAGACAAACTGTTTCGCACAGATAAAAACAAGTAAAGAAATAAATGAATAATAAAAATAAAGACATGGCAAAGAAGATAAAGAATAAGTATAGATATAAGATTAATTACTCACCCCGCCATAGCAGACACCCCACCCGACGGTGCAAAAAAAAAGAGAGACAGAAAATGTCTCAACCAGCAATGGGACAAGAAGAGGGAAATTAAGATCCTGAGAAAGACCACCAAAAAGGTGTAAAATATTAGTAGCTGAGGGGGGGAGGGTCAGAGGAGTTTTGAACCAATTTTTGCCTCGAATCAAATAGATTCGGATTATAAGCATGATTTTGATTTTGAAAGGAACAACATGTACAACCTTTTTTTACTAAAGTGTAGCTGTGAAGAATCGGCCGTTTGCATAATTTGGGACCTTTGCCCCTTGAGCTGTGTGGTGCACGATCCCCCCCCCACCTGCAGACTCTTTTTTGGACATTTGACCATTTTGATTAAAACGGTAATCTCAAAATTTCAGTATGGTGCCATCGGGAGAAATGAGGGTACCTGGGGGCAAAACTTAACGTTGGAAGGGAACTGATTTCCCTCTGTGCACCTTCGATCTAGAACAGTCAACTAGAACTTTAAGTTTCTGATCGACTGCGCTCCTTCTCAAGTTCCTATGACCGTCTGTTCTATACGAAGTAACAAATTGATACAAAGTGGCAAATGAGTAATACATGGGATGCCCATCACTCTTTACCAAGTCAACGCTACATTGACTCATATTTTCTGTAAAATAGTGATGAATGTTTTGTGCTATTGCTACTATAGGCTTGTCTGTATCTCGTATGTCAAAAATATCAAAGTTTCAAGCTAAGCAACAAATATATATTAATTAAATTTTTGTTTTTGTTGTCATCATTAATTCTCTTAAAGATAAAAAAATTTATAAATAAACTAATAAGAAAAGCTGATTTGCAGTAATAAACTTCATGTTGTGCCTTTAAAAAAAAAAACAAGATGTGCTTTTTGATATCATATTTTTCTTTATTCTGCGGATGCTTCTTTTCGTTCTATTCGATGTGGCTTAAAAACTCGATTTGACTCGAAGACTTTTCTTTGTGAGTGAACTCTGGAAATGCGTTGTAAAATCCAAAGTATTTGCTGGACAGATTTGTCGAGATTTCAAAAGATTTGTTTCGAAGATTTAGGCTAAAAGTAACACGCCATTGACTTATTTTCAATTCGTTGCGCAAAAAAAAGGCAAGACAATCTTGTTTACTGAAGCTTGCAAGTCTGTATCATTTAGACATCTCATATTTTCTTAAACCGATCATAAATATGTATTATTTTACGTTTTTTTTCTAGGTTGGAACCTATGTTGAGCGAATGTTCCTCTCAGAACTTTCTGGAAATGTTATCGACTTGTGTCCGGTGGGAGCCCTGACGTCCAAGCCGTATGCGTTTGTTGCTCGCCCCTGGGAACTGAGAAAGATAGACTCTATTGATGTCTTAGATGCTGTCGGCTCCAACATCGTTGTCAGCACTAGGTCGAACGATCTTCTTAGAGTTCTTCCACGTGTCCATGAGGTGAGTTCTATCCTATATTAGAGTTAAATAAAATTGATTCTGTAATATCCTTGTAGAAGCATAAGTGCGTATAACACTAGCTCCTCAGTCGGTTTTTTGGTACAAAGTAAAACTACTGCTTTAAGTATGAACTAGAAAATGCAATATCATTCTTCTTTTTTTCAACTTCTCTAAGTCTTCCAGAATTCCTATTCATTTCAATCATAGTATTGTGTATACTACACTTGTTGTTTATTCACTGCAGTAGCTATAAGAAACTTAAAAAAAAACTTTTTCGCATGCTGACCAATGAACTGCATTGCGCAGCACTACATAAAGTCAAGACATCTAGTTCTCTTGTCATCTTACATATAGTCAAGATTTAGCAAACGAACTGCACTGCATAAGCGACAGAGAGAATCAAACGTGTCAAAAATGAAATGAAGAGCAAAGGCACGTGCGGCTAGAAGAAATGAGACATCAAGAAGAACAGCGGCGTCGCAATCCTCGATACCAACAAGGTGTGGAACAAAACCAAGTACATACAAAGATGCCATAAACTCAGTAAGTGTTACTTATAAGAAATTGGGACCCTTCAACATTGCTTGTATTCCTGTGGAGGCCTCAATTTCCCGAGACGAGTAGCAAACAAAGGTAATTGATTTGGAGATTGCTGCTTGCGCGGTCGAATTGTATTGTCACCGCCGCAATTTCCAAATGAATTAGTTTGCCTTTTTTTAGGACATCACTTGTTCTCGGAAGAGTTTCATAACCGTATTAATAATAAATTGATTGATTGATTGATTGATTGAATTCATGTTTTGCTCTAGTTTCATTCAAAGTAAGCGATGACCGAACCATAAATGGTCGTAATATAATTAGCTTTAAAGTAGCTGGACAAATTTATCACAAAATCAAGTTAGCGGTACATTCATCACAAACTACTGAAGGTGATTTTGAGCTACCTTATAATAACCATATGTAATTTTTAGAACCAAAGCTATTGTGTAAACTACAAAAATATTTATGGTGTCTCACCAAAAATTATAACTTTTAATTGAAACTAGAGAAATAACTGAAATTTTCAAAGAAGTTTTATTTTCAATTAGGATAACACCAGCAAGCTTACAGTTTTCAACGCAACCAGTTATATAATGCCTGTAGAAAGACCCCAAAACGGAAATTGGCAATTGTTACAAATGATGATTCTATGGAACCACCTAAACTATCAAACGTGATAAGACCAAGAGAAGGGCCTGAACAAAACGAGCAAAATTTGTTGTCACACTTCTGTGAAAAAGCGGAAAAATTGAACATTTTCATGCATCGAGAAAGTTTACATCAAATTTCTTAAAGAGCAAAAAAGTGGTAATTAGAAAAATATTTGGATATATTTTAACAATTTAAAAGCCTTAAAAAAGAAAACCAAAATTTTGAAGCTTAGTAAGTGATAATTTTTGGAAGAAAAAGAAGTTTTTATCCCACCACCTGAACAATTAGCAAATCTACAACCCGGGCCATCATGTAAGACAATGCCACTAAGGGCAGCTAAAGCAAAGGGCATTGACAAATTGTCTGAAGTAGTGAAAATTCAAAGTCAAGAAGAAAAAAAAATATGTTAGAAGATAAGCGGAAGCAAGAATCAAAACTTGTCAAAATTGAAAATGATAGCGATGATGATTGGGTATGGGATTTTGACATGGAAAAGGTCATCAATGCTTACCATGCTTTTATTAAAAAAAAAAAAACAAAAGTTCAGAGATATGTATTTCGTAATGACGAAAGACAAGCCGATGCAAAAGTTTAAGGTTCACTAACAAAAAAAAACCGTAGATAAAGATTTTCAAAATTTTAAAGGGGCATCTAGTGATGAAATAGCTATAAATATAGACATTGGAGTTTATAGCAACAGTAACGAAAAAAACTAATGCTGCATCAAATGCTGTCGAACCTCAGATTAAACTTTTAGTGACGGAATAGCAATAGCTAATAATATTGACGAAGGATTTAATCATATAGCCAAGTCTGAAGCAGAAGCTGGTAAAACCACATCCAGTCCCAAAAGACGTAGAGATTGGACGAACGGTAACTGAAACACTAAGGAAACTAAGTATTAATTTTACAAAGGCCCTGCTTTTCATTTAAGGTCCATTTAAAATGTTTAAGGGGTTGATTGATGAAAATGAAGCACAGATAAATGCACTTCAAAAACAAGTGAAAATGAGAATTGCAACAGCTAAAGCAAAAGGCATGGAACAAACGACAACGAGAATCACATTGAATTGTAAACGAAATTTTGAACAGTGATATGTGGTTAGAAACTGGAAAATGTGTATTTGGTATCTATAACGTCTAAAGAAATTATATAAGATGATGCGTGAGTCTAAACTGCTACAGCAAAAGGCATGGAAAAAACTTTCTGATTTAATGATGAACAAAATGGATAACGAATTCTACGGTTGGGAAACAAAAAACAGTAATGACAGGTCACAAAAACAATCTAAATAGATCAGGACTTGATGTAAAAATTCGTATTTTTCCAGGGTGCTTGTAATGTGTCTGTGGTGACATCAAGAACAGGCTCACGTCTGTTGTTAGAAGACAAGCGACAAAGAGAATTTGTATATAGAAGCGTGCCGAGTGCCGGGGACCAGCGGCGAAGCCGCTGGGTTCCCTGTACTATATATATATATATATATATATATATATATATATATATATATATATATATATATATATATATATATATATATATATATATATATATATATATATATATATATATATATATATATATATATATATATATATATATATATATATTATATATATATATATATATATATATATAATCTATTATATAGACTGAGTTAAAGGACAGCAGAATATCTATGAAGGATAGAAGGGTTGTGACTTCTATATTATCTTTGTCATTATATTATTACTTTTATTCAAAATAGTTTTTATTTAATCCCTCCAATAAGTGGTGCTAACTTCTAACTTCTCAAAGCCAATAACTTTAATTAGGCATCACCAACACATATAAACCAACAAATTTAAAATCCTGACCATATCAAAAAACTTTAAATTACTATCTATACCCCTCCCTTCTGAAAAAAAAATCTATGGCACTTGACGGTGTAACGATACTAGATGTTTGAGTATCTAGAAGAATCGCCATTCATCAATTGTCGGTGTGGATGCCCTTGTGTCTTCTAGCTCTAGCTCTTAGCATTGGCGTAAAATGGGCTATTCAGAAAACTGGGCTATCATAATTTCTTAAATAAAAATTTATTAGGAATTGATTATTGTAATGGGAATTGGGCCTAGTTATGGCACAATTTGGTATGCGAGCTCTGATCCCTGCCAACGAAAAAAAAATGAAAATTGTGTAATTTATTGCTATATTATAATGAAGAATCTTGGATGACGAGTTTTTTTTTTTCGTCTTGAGCTACTTCTGTGTGAAGTTAATGCAGTAAAAAAAAAAGCATAACAACTCCAGGGTACCAATTATAATTCCAGTTTTATATCTGTAGTTCATTTTAAATGAAACGATCTTTTGCTCATTTTGTATTTTAGAAAATTTAACCGAAAAGAACTACCTCTTGAACATGAAGAAAATTGACGGTATTTGGTATGATTTCAAAAATATTTCAAAAATAAGGGGAACATGTATGACAAACAGAATTCTTATATTGAATTCACCTTTTGAAGGACATCAATGAAGAATGGTTGTCGGACAAATCCCGATTTTCTTTTGATGGATTGAAACGACAGCGACTTGTAAACCCTATGGTTAGAGATAGCAAAAACGAGCTTGTTCCTGTTGAATGGGAAGATGCGCTTGTGGCCGTGTCCCGAGCTTTACAAAATCAGCACAAGGAAACGAGATTGCTGGCCTTGCGGGAGGTTTAGCTGATGCTGAGGTATAGTTGATTGTGTTATATTTAAGTAATGTTTGTCTTTTTCTCGTCTATTTTTATTTGAAAATTATTTTGTGCACTCAACTCTGTTCTGAAGTGTTAGTTGTAAACTCTACAGAGTCCAAGCTCGTTAATTCTACAGCTTTAAGTTTTCATATTTAATGCCGAAGCCACTAAATTTCCTCCTGTTTTTGTACAGCTATAAGGATATTCTACAGAAATAAGTACTGCTGCCAAAATGGTAACAATAAAATTATTAATCATGGAATACTAAGTTTTTACTCAATGGAATGCTAAAATCTTTTTTTTTTTTTTTTTTTTTTTTTTTTTTTTTTTTTTTATGAACTTCAAATCCAGATCAATATATATTATTGTGAACTCTCTCATTTCTTTGTTTTGGGGCCTCTTAATCAATTCTGCTGTATACGGGTCATTTTGTCTGAAAAGAGATAGTAAAGGAAATCAGATGGCCTTGTTTCTTCTTTTTTTAGAAAAGAATGTATGGGCAATCATTTATATTGTTACATCCGTGTTAAAAATGGGGTAATTTTAACGATTTTCTTATTTCTATATAGAGAAATATAGCAATATTCTGTTACTTGCATAAAAGCAGTCCGAGTTTTTGTTGATATACTTACACTTTTATAAGCCTATAAAAAAAAACGCCATACAATTTTCTGTAAGTTGCGGGAGGAGGGTAAACCTTTTTTTTGTTCTTTTTGGGGGGGGGGAGATTGCCGCATGTGTTTAAAGTTTTATTATACTTTGAATCTTTGGTATTATGGAGAGGGTAACTCCCGTGGGTGTCTTGGTGCAGTGGCAAAATTGGAATTGCGTGCGTAGAAGAGCTGTAACCAGACATGGTGCTAATAAAAATCCATTATGAAAAAAAACTTGTCGCTTAGTAAAGGTAAGATTAGTATGAAAGTCACATACAGCTACTTTGCAAGAGAGGAAACAGGAGGTGTTCCCTACCCCCCACAAAAAAAAAATTGATTGTAATTATTTGTCCTCCATATGTCCCCTGTTTTTCATAGAATATTCCTTGTTTTTGCCAGATGCTGAAATATTTACACCGCTCCATCAAATGTAATCTTCCTCTAAAATCGTTTCCTGTACACATGCCTGTGCTGATGGAATCAATTTTCTTTCTTTTTCCAAAGTATTGTAGCAAGGGGGTCTTGTGAGTGAACGCTTGGAATCAGTTGTGATGTACTGCAACCCCACACTTGTTGGAGTAGGAGTGTCCTGCATTCTATTGCTCAGTTATAACAGTATTTATAGTTTTCATATATATTTTTTCTATCTGCTGTTGTGAAAGGTGACATTCTGCGGTTTAATTAAATTACGAGTCCGAGTGCACTAGCTGTATTTTTGGCATAAAAAAAAATTAGTCTCTGAAGGCTGGCACGTACGCGTGGGGGGGCTCCAGGCCTTCCCCCCCCTCCTGAAGTTTCACGATGTTTTATTTTTCGTAATTTTCTGATATTTCTCACAGAATAAGGGATTTGAAGGATTTGGACCCCCCCGAAACAAATTCCTGCGTATGTGCCTGTCTGAAGGGTAAGGTATACTGGCATGTATGTCTGGATGCACTACGGGTTCTTGCCTTCCCCCCCCCCCCCATTCTTTCTTTTTGTGAAATCAAAGATTTTTATGAATCCCATAGTTTCTTATATTTTCATTGTTATTTGGCTATTTTTGGATACTTTTTCCGAAGTTAGCTTAATATTCCTTCCGTCAATAGAAGGGAACCTTGCTGAAGACTGCTTATAGACAAAGTAATGCTGGGTTTCTCTCTTTTTATGGTTCTCAGTTCATTCCAACTTGTCGAAGCTTTGGTGAGGGTGAATATTTGACCGAGTGCGTTCTAGATCGCGGTTCCGTCAGCGATTAGCAACGTATAATTTTCCTATCTTTTTGTCTACTTATATCCTGTTGGAAATAATGTATAATGTCTTTTTTTGTAAATGGAGTTTTGTTCAAGACTTAACCGGAGAAATAAGCTTCGTTTGCGAAAAGACAATTAGGAGGAAAAAATTATGAAAGTTGTGGGGTAAGGGATTAATCTTAAATAACGAAATACAGATTGCTGAGAATAAGCATTGTTGTCCTGTATAACCCTTCAGTCTAAACCTACGGAATCTGAACCGTTGAAGGGATTTCAGTTTAGAGCCTTAATGATTCCATCTACGGAATCTAGGTCTCCCTATCTGAGGTTGCTTGGGACTTTAAGCTTGAAACCGTAGCTGACCACTGTCAAAATCTCTATAAAAAGTTCAGAGTGTCTGTTTTGAAACACTATAGTTACCAAAATATACTTTGCATCCCGTTCTCCCGCCTTTTGCTATTCCTTCGGACCTAGATTCCCTCGCCAAACGGCGGATCTGTCCCCAAACTAAACCCGATCTTCCACGTGACATGAGAGATATGAAACGAAGCCTCGTTTCTGCTTTTATAAATTTTAAAATTCCTGAAGTTTGAGCTTAAATGTGTCATGTCGTTTGTTAACTTTATTTGTATATTTTAGCATTACGACAAAAAAAAAACGAGTTTCGGTGTGTTGCCGGTTTTGTAAAAAAAAAAAAAAAAAAAAAAAAAAAAAAAAAAAAATCTAAATAAAATGGTTTCAATTCAAATTCAACATCAGTAGCAGGGTCCTACTCAAGAACTGGGTCTGGGGGAGGGGTATAACTGCAAAAAAAAACAACAATCAAATGTAGACAATTTATACGAATTGATTGATCATTACTTAACCATAATTCTAGAGGGGGGGGGGGGGGTTGAACGGGGTTAATTTTCTACGGGGGAAGTTTCTGTTGGGGGGGGGGGTGATTTCCAGGGTAAATGTTTCAGAGAGAGAGGAGGCGGATTTTCCTCTATGATTTGAAAAACCATCAGAAATTATATTTAAAAAATTGAGTTTTTTTTACTGAAAGTAAGGAACAAACATTAAAACTTAAAACTAACAGAAATTATAACGTATATGATTGGGGCTGCCCCTTTTTAAACCGACGTTCTTTATGCTAAAGCTTGACTTTTGGCTCGATTCTTTAAGATCGGCTACTGAAAACACAAGGACCGTTTAATTGGAATAAGAGGCTTTTTTTTAACGCTAAAAAACGTTAGTGCACGAGCGTGGGTTGAGGAAGGGGCAGCTCCCCTCTTGTTTGAAACAGTTTATGGGTCGTTTTAATATTTGCTCTTTACTTTCAGTTTAGGACAACTTGTGTTTCTTTTTTCTTTTTTTTTTTATTGAATACCAAATTAAGAAAAACATTTGAAAAGAGCTTTTAAAAAAATTTTCTGGATATTTATCGTCAATCCTCTAGCTTCGACCTGTTTCTTCTTTGTACAATATTAAATAGTAAAAAAAAAACAAGTTTTTCAACTGAAAGTAATGAGCAGGATTAAAACTTAAAGCTGCTCCTTCCACAATACTTACCTCTTCCTGCTAAAGTTTTTATTACTCTGAAAGGGCTTCTTATTCTAATTAAACGGCCTTTGTGTTTCAGCAGTCGTTCTGAAAGAATTGGACACAAACTCAAAATTTAGCCTAAAGAATGTAGTATTGAGGAAGGAGCAGCTCCCCTCATCTACGGAATATTTTCCGTTCGTTTAAAGTTTTAATGTTGCTCCTTACTTTAAGTTGAAAAAAGTTATTTTTTTTTATTAAATTTCTGATTGTTTTTCAAGCAATGCCGGAAATCCTCCTCCGTGGAAAATCCCCCACGAAGATGTTTTCCATGGAAAGTTTCTCCCGCGTAAAATTCCCCTTCCCATTCCGTACAAATCCATCCTCTATAAAAATTATCCCCGGAAAACCTCCAGCGGGCAACTCCGCCTAGAAAATTCTCCTTAGTCTACTTTCATTTGGAAAAAAAACTTTTTTTTATATTTTTGATCGGTTTTCAAATCATGCCAGAAATCCCCTCCTCTGGGAAAATTTTTTTCCCGGAAATCTCCCCCTCTACCAACGGAAAGTTCCTGAATTTCAGAAAAATTCCAGAATTTCTCCTGCAGAAAATTCCCCATGGAGAATATCTTCGCGCGGAAAATCCCCCTCCTCACGGAAAATTACCCAGACAATTCCAACTTGGCTGAAAATTTCTCCCGGACAATGTCCTCGGATATCTCCCAAATGTAAAATTGTGTCGCCAAACAAAAAGTACGGCAAATAAAAAGAATTTCGTGTAGGAACTCTGGCAAATTCCCCCCCCCCCCCCTTCCCCCGCCACGTAAAATTTCACCTCTAGAAAACTTCTCTCACCACGCAAAATTCTTTCATTGGAAAATCTCCACCCCCCCCCCCCCAAAAAAAAAAAAGTAAACATGTCTTATACATCCCAATAACAAATACTATATGTGAACAATCGGCAAATTTCATAGCTTACAGCCTTAGGGGCTGTGGCGGGTCATGTAGTCTCCAGAGGCAAATTTATTGGATCTTTAAACAATATTGAACAAAATGGCCATCTAAAAATTTTGACCGCATGACTTTGGGGGGAAAGGGGGCCTAATTGCCCTCCAATCTTGTTGGTCAATTGAAAATGGTACTAGCACTTTCAATTTCCGTTTGAAAGATTCCTCTCCCCCACCTTCTAGGACCATTAGTTTGATACGATCACCACTGGGGAAACAAATAAAAAAAAAAAGAAAAATAAACACGCATCCGTCATCTTTTATCTGGAAAAAAAAAAAATAGAAACTTCCACATTTTAGAAAATCAGGCAAATTTTCTTAGGCTTGTAGCTTTTGATGCGTAACATTAAACTTAACGAATTTTATGTATTCAAAATCATAGGCAGTGGCGCTGCCTAAGTAAAGAACGATGTCGAAACAGTGTTTTTTTTTTTTTTTTTTTTTTTTTTTTTTTTTTTTTTTTTTTTTTTTTTTTTTTTTTTTTTTTTTTTTTTGGTGTTAGACCAGGGCACTTCGTATCGAAGGAGTTGTCGTAGAAACCTCGAAAAGGGCTCATTCGATTGGAGATTGGAGTGGCTTGTTCCCTTTTTAATAGTCGAAAGTGATTGGAAGGCAACTAACACCCCTTCCACGCCCACCATTTCCCCAAACACATCCAATCAAAAATTTTGAAATAGCCAGTTTGTTTCAACGTAGTTGAAGGATCCGGAAATTATGTCTTTGAGGATGACAACCCCCTCAGGTCGAGGGTTTTAAGTTATGCCCTGGGGCATATAAGGTTTTTATAGAAAGCGTTGTCGTAGAAACTTCAAAAGGGCTCATTCGATTGGAAATTGAAAGAGCTAGTGCCCTTTTTGATTGTCGGAAATGATTGGAGGGTAACTAACCCCCCTCTCACGCCTACCATTTCCCCAAACACACGTCCAATCAAAATTTTGAGATAGCGATTTTCTTCAAAACGTAGTTAAAAGTTCTGTAAATTAAGTTTTGAGGATGACAAACCCCCTCCCCCCGGCCCTCAGGGCAAGGGTTGTAAGTTATGCCCTGGGGCATATAAGGTTTTTATGAAAGCGTTGTCGTAGAAAACTTCAAAAGGATTCATTTGGTTGGAAATTGAAAAGGCTAGTGCCTTTTTTTAATAGGTGAAAATGATTGGAGAGTAACTAACGCCCCCCTCACGCCCACCATAGCCCCAAACACATCCAATCAAAATTTTGAGATAGCCATTTTGTTTAACGTAGTTGAAAGTTGTGGAAATTAGGTCTTTGAGGATGACAACCCCCTCACAACCCTCAGTTCAAGGGTTGTAATTTATGCCCTAGGGACATACAAGGTGTTTATAGAAAGCGTTGTCGTAGAAACTCAAAAAGGGCTCATTCGATTTGAAATTGAAAGGGCTATTGCCCTTTTTAATAGTCGAAAGTGATTGGAAGACTTGACATACTTATAGTAAAGATCGATGTGGGTACAATGTATTATTATTTTTTTCTTCTTTTTTAGACCAGGTAACTTCGTATCGAAGTTACCTGGTTCTCTTAAGAACTTCGAAAAGGGCTCATTCGATTAAAAATAGAAAGGGCTAATGCCCTTTTTAATAGTCGAAAGTTATTGGAGGGCAACTAGTCCCCCTCCCACGCCCACCCATTTGCCTATTATGTTTAAAAACTAAATGTTGCCTTAAGATTAAATCAAAATGCACCGTGTTAATGCTAATTCCCAATAAAGGCATCTCAGCAGTATCCCAAGAACGACTAAGGGTATTATGTTCAAACTTTCGGGGCTATTTTTGCTCTTAAAATTTTACCAAATCAAAATAGCGTAAGTGTATCCAAGCTATCGAAGAAAGTAAACAGATTTTTTGGCGAATGGTTTCAAGTTTTCTATTTCAGGTCAACTAGAGGAGGTATGAAACTAAATTAAACACTTTTATATATGTCCAGATTTTTAAAAGGGTGTATGTTGTTAAAAATTTCTGAAAATTTTTCTCCAGCACACAAATAGCAAAAGATTCAAAGAATTATTTTCTTTTTTCCCGAAAAGACTATGTCAACATAAAACGACAGAAATTAATTAAAAAAACTTTTTCCACAAAATAAATTTTTCAAAGAAAAGTAAAGAACCCCACTAAACCAAAAATGAGCAAAAATAAAATCAAATAATCTACCAAGCGTGAAACTATCACAAATCAGCATCAATAAATAAATGAAACCCAAAACAAACAGAAATTACAATAAATAACCGAGTCAAACTCAAAACGAGCAGAAATTAACATGATTAGGGTTCAAAACCCCCTATGTCTTCCCAAGGGCAGAACATAATTTGCACTTTACTGAAAAAAATACAAATGAATGTCCATTGTCAGTTTAATATACATATACTGATATTTAGTAATCAAAATGTTAATATTATTTGATTTATTAAAGTTATAAAAGTAAGAACATTTATTTTTTTTTCAGTAAAGTGCAAGTTATGTTCTGGCCTTGGGAAGGCATAGGGGTTTTGAGCCCTACTCATGTTAATTTCTGTTCGTTTTGGGTCTCATTTATTTATCAATGCTGATTTGTGGTAGTTTCACGCTTGGTAGATTATTTGATTTGGTTTTTGCTCATCTTTCGCTTAATGGAGTTCTTTACTTTCTTTGAAAAACTTATTTTGTGGAAAAAGTTTTTTAATTAATTAGTATAAATAGCCATTTTTATGTATCTGTTATTATCAAAATTCCGTTTTTTTTAGAGTTTTTGACAGTTTTGGTTACTATTGGGCGTACTTACTGTTCGGTACCACGAACTGTTTGATATGTGTATTGACTGAATTGAAGAACGAGTGAACAAAACAAAGTACGGCAAAATATGTTGTGTTCTCAAAGCATTGCGAGACGTTAAAGGTTATACAACTCAGATTTGTTAATTTTCATACAAATCACCCTTGGGTTCACTTTAAAAAAGCCCATTCAGACTGAGAAACAAGAGATGTATTTATTTGAAGGAAAACAAACAATATTGCATTAGTCGATTGGCTTTTAAAGTGAGAATTTCTAAAAAATTTTGCATCGTAATGAGGAAAATCAGAGAACCTTTTTTTAGGAGAAGGGTAACATCATACAAAATCAAAAATGAAAATTTGAATTTTACAATTTTTGGAAGAGGGTGGAGGGCTTGCTGATTTTATTGTTAGCCAATAAAAATTAAAGTCGAAATAATTGCTCAAATAATTGTTTTAAAACAGTAAATTGCTGATTTTTCCAGTATTTTCAACACGAAATCTCCCCCTTGGATGCGGCCCTGCTCAGTAAGATACTTTTTTAGCTGTTTGATTTAATTGGAAATATTAATAACTGAATGAACATTGGGGAAGATGAAGCGAGTATTTCCATGTCATATTTCTAGATGAATTTTGCGCTTAAACTTCTTCACTGGTTTAGGCTCGTTACATGCCTGAAGGCTTCCTTTCAAGTTACTTTAGACAAGAAAACTGAGGTAATTATGCACGGAGGCTGCAGTTACAGGTGTGAACATGCCTCTATGATTTACTTTTTCGGACAAAGTTCTTATTTTGTTGTCACTGATAAATATTAATGACGTCTAAATTAATAATAAATATAAAGCTAGTTTTATAAGATCTCGATCTTAATTATGTCAGTGCTGCAGTATAGACTATAGTGAAGAAAATGTGCATGTTTCTAACAATGATTTTGGCTATAGTTCTTAATCCGAGGCCACACTTTAGAAAATCTAATTGAAGACGAGTTTTTTAGTTGTGTCAATTTGTTTGTTTCTTTTTGAGGCCTTAATCAGCTTGAAAGATCTACTCAACAGACTAAACTCCGAGACTCTTTGCACCGAAGAAGCTTTCCCCATGGACGGTGCAGGTACTGACTTGAGGTCGAATTATCTCCTCAATTCCAGAATAGCTGGCGTTGAAGAAGCTGACCTGGTAGTTTTAATTGGAGCAAATCCCAGATTTGAGGCTCCTTTATTCAACGCTCGCATAAGGAAGGCATGGGTCCAAAATGAAATTGATGTTGCTCTATTTGGACCAAAAGTAGACCTCTCATATGAATATGCGGTAAGTATTTCACTGTCTCCATTATGTTGAGTATATTTATTTCAGAACAAAAAAAATACGCTTGAAAGCAAAATAAATTCTTCACTGCTTAATATCCGTCGGGTATTAACGTAGCATATAGGAGTAATCCTATAAGTAGGTGCAAAATTAAAAAATAACTAATTATATGAAAAAGATTCGTATGGTTGGTAAAAAGTGCACCTTGCCTACTTTATGGTCCTAATTTCGGTGCCATGATTATAGCATTTAGCAAAAAATGAGCAATATACTAATAATACTTGTCATCAGTAGTTAATTTTTATCTGGTGATGTTAGGGGGTGGTTCTTACCAGATTTTCAACAGCAATTAAATCAAAAAAGAACTTTCTTCAAATAGTAGTAAAGAGTGACAATTAAACTTAAAACGGGCAGAGATTATGGTGTATATAAGGAGGCCCTTTCCTCTTTAGGAGAGGGTCAGAGAGAATGACGGACAAGCACCTGGTCAATTGAAATGGGATAAAAAGTCAACAATGCCTCAAGAATGGAAGTTCTTGTTTATGCATAGTTGGATATAAAAATTGTATTTTCAGTTTGCTACTGGCAAAAAAACACTTGGCAATCGTCCATTAACTACATTTGTTGCACCCATAAATGTTTTCAGTAAAGCAGTACTTTTAAAGAGCTCTGACTTAAAGCGAGGGGTTAAATAGTGGCAAGTTCTCCTGTAAATGGAATAGTTTCGGCTTCTTTTAAGTTTCAACATCGCACTTTAGTTTTGTATGTTTTTTTTTTAATTTCTGTTCGTTTCAACACTATATTCAAGGTTATCCTAAATATGAGGAGGGCACGGCCCTCCACTCTTCGCATCTAAGTTTCGCTTTTACGGAAAAATGCTTCGAGAAAAAGAGCTAATTTAGATTTTGCAGTCTTTGATTTTGGAAATAAAGTCATTCCGAAATAAAGTACTGTCTCCGAAATGATAGGAGAGTTTTTATCCCCTCAAAACCCATAATGCTTGCCTCATCCTCTATTCATCCATGTATTTTATCAAGAGTGAGGGAGGTCAGAGGTTAAATCTAATCATTTGAATATAAATTCAATTTATCTGAAATACCATTCATAGAAGGCACGAAAGTAAGGACCTTAAACGTCTCTTAGATTCTTTAGGTGCACCCCCCCCCCCCTTGTCATAAAAGATACCATTGGTGAACATCCTCTGTAATGTTAGTTTTATTTGACTAATGGTCTATAGTTACGATATTTTTTATGAACCGCATGTATGGTTAGAGACGAGCTGTATACGGCACAGCAGAATGGCCTCTAAGACTAAGAGGCTACATAAATACCATTTCAGTTGTTCTCTGAATCTTTGCTGGATAAGAATTCTGGCATAATGTGGCCAAAATTACTGTTTTACTGTTCAAAATGCAAGAATTTTATATTTTTCTGTGACGTGATCTCTTATTATTAAAAAAGGGTACTAGATCTTTAAATTTTTATTGAGTGAACCCTCTTTCAATAATTAATGACTACAGGTTCAAATCCAATCACCCATGGTGGAAACGCAAATGTGCGTGCGTAACAATTCTTTTCTAAAAAAATAGAAATTTAATATTTTTTATATACTAGGTGTAGGGCTCGTATACTTGCTTAACTCTATTGTAAAATTTTCTACAATGATGCAAATTTTTGCTTCTTAGTACCTTTTGGTGAGTACTTTCTCATAATTACTTAACTCCACTATATAATTTTTAAAATTTTGCATATTTACAATCAGCGTAAATCTTTGATTTTTTTTTTTTTTTTTTTTTTTTTTTTTTTTTTTTTTTTTTTTTTTTTTTTTTTTTTTTTTTTTTTTTTTTCATATATTGTAATCAGCTATATTGTAATCAGGAACTTTTAGTTTTGCTGTCAATTGTGAAGGGTTGCTCTACAGATTGTTACTATTAACTGTTTGATCATAGACTGTATTATATGCAAGGAAGGCTACCAATCCCTCCTTCAACTCCCTTTTTATGCATTCAAGTTTAATGTTCATTCAACAGTGCACCTAGAATGATAATTATCCGTGAAAAAGACCACCCTTTCGAATATTTCTTAGGAGAGGGTGGCTCCGTAGTATCAAGAACTAATTTCAGGGACATCGTTTCCACGGCTTTCATTGGGATTTCTTCAAACAAGTTAGTTTTATAGGGACGTTCCCAATGGTCCTCCAGCAAAAGAGAGGATTAGGCGATTAACTCTCCTCTTCCTTCTATGGGGGACATGAACATTATGGAAATGTGCAAAAACAAAAAAGAAAAATGCTCACTTTTAAGTCTTTGTAAAAAACAAAGCTCATTGTAGCACTCCTCTCTCCCCCGGGAAATTTCCTGGTACTCATGAGCCCCCCCCCCCTTGCTCACGTATCCTCCTTTTGTCCAGGTAAGCATATGAATGGAATCTTTCATGCTTTATAAAATATTACTGTTTTAACCCGTAGCATTACAGCCTCTTAAGTTGGTAAACTCACTCTATATTTTTTCGACAATTATAAATCGATTTGCTATCTCTGAGTTTTTATTAATAGTATTTCGGACCTCTTTGGGCCGAAATTGTTGTTTTCCACCAAAGATTGCAGAAAACACCACTTTGCTGTTGTCTGACCTCTTTTGTTGCTTAAAAAGGGTACTAGAACTTTAAATTTCTATTCGATTGAGACCTTTCCCGAGGCTCTAGGACCTTTGTTTGATATAATCGCCTATTGGAAAAAAAAAAATAAACTTGCAGTATCCCTCTCGTAAAAAAAAAAAACAACAGAACTTTCCATTAACAGGGACTTCAAACCTCTGTAAAAAGGCTTTCTTATATGCTGAAATTAATCGTGTAATTTCTTTAGGATTCATCCTCTCTCTAGGGATATTACACCTTTTTGGAAAATTGAGATGTTTTCTCAGAGTCGTAGCTTCTGGCTGGTAATTTTAAACTCAATTAGCACTGCATATTCTGAATCACCATAAAAAAAAATTGAATTCATTTGATTAATATATGGCTATCAACACTCCTTTTTTAGATTATAGGTTACGATTAGAACGCATCGCTCCTTAACTACACTTTATTAAACTATTTGATTCCAGTAATTTTAGTCTATTTAGATATAAGTCCAGTACAGATGAAACAGAATTTTACGCTTAAACGTCGCTCCTTAACTACACTTTATTATCACAAACTATTTGATTCCAGTAATTTTAGTCTATTTAGATATAAGGCCAGTACAGATGAAACAGAATTTTACGCTTAAACGTCGCTCCTTAGCTACACTTTATTATCACAAACTATTTGATTCCAGTAATTTTAGTCTATTTAGATATAAATCCAGTACAGATGAAACAGAATTTTACGCTTAAACGAGTAATTGTTGCAGGGATGTAGTGAGGCGACTAACGTTATTTTTTATGTATATTGTGGGGTTGTGATACTAAAAAGGCTAAGAAACGAGTGTAGACAGTACTTAAAGCTAGATTAGCTCGAATACCCTTTTTTCGCAAGAGTGTAACAAACCAAGATTATTATTATCCTTCATTTGCAAACCGTCATAAAAAAAAAAAAAATAGGAAGGCAGGGATATATTAAAAAGAGAAATAGAAAAAAAAGAAAAGAAAAATCACAATAAACACAAGAATCAACAATAACAAAACACAGAAAATTTCTGTTGGATTAATACTGGAGACCAAAGACGGTTTAGCTTCGATAGACAATTATTATAAATAGACTCTTGCTTTTCTACTGAGATTACAGTGTCTGCTAAGTTGAATATTCTGACAACATAAGAATTATGGGTCCGTGTGGGAAATGTAGAAGATATTTTGCAAAAGGAAAGGAAACTAATCGGAGTTTCAAATTATCTGAATTTATAAACATTTTTCAAAACGGCGCCGTGTATAAATAATGTGGTAGAGCGACAAAGTTAAAAAGTTTCGAAAAACAGACGGTGGTTGAAGCATAGCTTGTTTGTGACGAAAGACGCAAAATATAGCACGACTCGACCGTTCAGTCTGAGCTTGGGGAATCAATGGGGAGAACAGGGTAAGTATTGTTGTCAGTTGGCTCGGTCTTAGTGTTCTTGAGAGAAATATCCGGTGGTGATGCTTGCTTCCAGTTGTAGAATTCTGCTTCAGACTTTAAAGCATTGAATTCAATACTGTGTTTGGCGTAGTTGGCTTGCAGCGATGTGAAAACGTCGCTAATGTGCTGGATAGTGCAACTCAAATTTGGAATATTGTCTGCTTAGTAGACGAGAGACACGTTTAGACCGACGAAGATGCAAGCCGTGGGAGCAGTGGACATCAAATCAAGAACTTTATTGTTTAAAAATGAGGAGGAAGAAACACACCTTGACGGGTACCTTTCTTGCGCCACAAGAATGTCAAAAATAACTGGAGTGGGCGTATGGACAAAAGCAGAATGGGACATTGGAGGGCCGTCAACTTTAGATGATGAATGAAGTATTAGATGAACTTTAAGACGAGAATACATGTCACAGAGGGCTCCGATATATGAAGGGCATATCTCACGTTATGCCCCACGATGTGCTTTGTAGTCCACCGTTCCCTCTTATTTAATCTGTTTACTGTACGAAAGTTTTACTCGCTGATGGCTTAAAGCTATTTCATTAAACAAGTCAAATAATTTAGACTACTTATCTTACTGGCAAATCGTTAATTATTTTAGTTTATTGATACATTGCAAGAGGAAATATACTGTTGATTTTCTTTTATGTCCATTTATATACATGATAGTTTACAGAGAAAATTGAAGAAAAGAATTTTAAGAGGTTTAAATAAGTCTTTTTTAGCACTTGGGCGATTCCCCAGACGAGTTACAAAAGCTATTTGAAGGGAAACATTCATTCTCTAAGAAATTAGCTGCTGCAAAACGACCTTTGATTATTGTCGGTTCGACTGTCTTGCAACGTAAAGATGGTGCTGCTGCTATCTATACAACGGTTCAAAAGTTGTCTCATCAATTACGTGTTAAATCAGAAGTAAGTCTTTTAAGCATTCTCTTATTATTTTTCATTTATCGTATAGCTTATACATGAAAAGTTTATTAGGAGATCCATAATATTTATGCAAAATTTAAAATAAACACAACAGCATTACATATTCGAGATGGTCTTTGCTGCTAATACTGAAAACTCTTATAAGTCACCGAAAGTTGGCACGTCAGCGATCACTCTTCCTTTATCCCAAATTATCTGAAGTTTTCTACTATGGCCGCCTCCCATGAAATACCCCGAGATTATAATTTTATTTTACCATAATTTCCTGTATTCCTGAGCATAGAGCCTTGGATATATAGAATTGTATGTGTTCGTATTGCTCACTATCGTTTTTTTTATTACCTTAGAATAAATATCTGATAATATCTGCAATCTCAGCATAAGTAAGATGAAACTGTTATGTGGTTTTGCTGCGTTTGCTATGCATGAATTATCTATTTTCTTGTTAGCTATAATTTATCTATTTTCTTGCAAAATTTTAAGGTATAGAGATGTTGCTACTGTTAAAAAGAAGAAATTGTCAACGCCATTTAGCGTTGGAGATTTGTTCGTTTTTAGGCTGCCGAAAACGGCAGCATAGTTGTCATTATTGGGTTCACTTGCTTAAGACCAACTAATTTACTTAATTTGCCAATCTCTTCCGGCTAACCCAGGCCCACTTTGTACACTAAATTTGACTTAAATTCATGAAGAAAAATGGGCATAAATGTTTAGATCCGTCAGTTACGCTAGTAGTTTTTAATCTCTATCTACTCATGTTCAGTCGCCAAAGTTCCAAATCTTATAAGTTTCCCTTCTCTTCGATTACTAGTTTAAAAGCATGATTTCGCTTTGTGAAGAATAGTGGATGTTCTGAATATTTTTTTCAATGCCCCAACTAAATATTCATTATTTTTACGAGAGTATGATTTTTGGGCAAGTAAAATTCAGCAATTCATCAGTTTCGCAGACGTGTCGCATAACTGACAATGGGTCTGGAAGTGCAGCCACTTGTTATTTTTGTTTTTATGGCTGGACTCAGCAAACTGAGCCGAAGCTCAGGTCACAAGGTCCTATGGCCTCAACCCCCCTTCCCCCAGAAAAAATGAATAAAACAAGAGTTTGCCATCCTTATTATATACTCTATGAGTTGTGTCGGACCCCAACCCTCCACAATTATACCCTCCAGCTTAACATCAAATCTATGATGTGTCTCCAGCCAGTATCTAATTGCGGCTAGACGTTTTTCTATTAGTTATCTTCTTGATTCTACGACTATCTGACATTTTGGAGAATTGGAGAATCAAAGTTGAAGAAGATATTTGGTCGGCATGGGATTAAACTTTGAAATTATTAATTATTATGAAGTCATGGTTGCCGGTATTGGTGTTAATTTATATTGTGTGTTTGTTTTTTTTCGAATGTGGGCTGTGAGTTGAATGTGGTGTCTAATTTTCTTTTTTATGATATTTAGTTTTATTGTTTATTATTGTTCATTTTTCATTACTTTTATAATATTGTTTATTTTTTCTTCTAAGGGTGCAGGTTTTCGAGTATAAACCACTTTGTTGGCACACTCTTTGATTATTTTTTTTTATAGAATGTATTATAGTGTTATAATGAGTGTAATTAGTTTATTTCTTTGTTTCTTTACGTCCCAACTATTTTTACTAATTTCATTACCCCCTGTCGATAGTCTATCTCATATCAGCTTTTCAGCATCTCTGAGTAATGGTAAATGAAAGGTTTTCGTCTGTAACAAATGATCGATGCGACAGCCTTAGCTGCTTCATCCGATAATTCGTTATTTTCGATCACAAAATATGCCATAGCCTATATCCGTGTATTACCGTTACCGTTGTATGCTAGTCTGTTTAAAGCTTCATAGCACTCCAATTCACTTTTCTGTCTGCTCTTTATATTCGCAAGAGCTTTAAGGCATGCTTAATTAACAGATATGATACAAATCTTCCTATATGCACTCTATTAATGGCTTTGGTCTCTGAGGTGCATGTTCTATCCCAAACATTTCGGCCTAGAAGATCGTTGCAAATTCCTTTTAAATTATAACTTGTAATCTGTTTATTCAGATAAGTGGCATTATGTCACACCGCTAATCCTGTTCTCGATTTTTTAACGGGCTTCTGATCTATCTGTGTAGCAAATTGTTGTGCTATTTTAGTGGAGGAGTGCAATTTTCTGCTCTATTTAATTCCTCGCCTTTATGACTGTCTGGAATCGCGCTTTGTACTCTTATCAAAGGGATCAAATGTGCTGGAATTTGATTTGACCTTGTCCAATGCACTACACCAGACGATAGACCTGGTTGAATTACTTCCTTTTATAATCACAGGATCTTCTTTGGAGCTAAGCCCCAGCTTTCCCATCTAGCTCTGGATTAGGGAAACTGTAGCTTTCCCTGCTTTCTCTGCTCAGTGGATATTTACCTCATTTGATAATCAATTGTGATTCCCAGGTATTTCACCTGTTTTTTAGTGGTCGGGTGACCATACATTTTTTAAGCAACAGAAACTTTCTAATTTCTCTTGTTTGTGAATACTGCCGATTTACTCTTCCCAGGAGGAAAACACAGTTTATGCTTTTGTTCCCATATCTGAATCGTATTTAGAATGTGCTATCCAAATTCAACAAGGTTTAAGACGTATGTCTCGTAGGAGAGACACTAGATCATCGGTGTATATTAAGAGCACTCAGAATGCCGTTTCAACAAGCTCAAAAAAATATTCATAATAATATTCCACAGGCACGAAGCTCACTTTTCCTTGAGGCCTGCCTTTCAAAATAGAATTTGATTTCCCCCCTCCCTTTTTTTAGCTTTATGACTACTTGTCCGTTTCTGAGCATATGGGAAATCAAATTTTGTACACATTTATCCTTTTTTTTTCTTTCTTCCACCGATGTTTCTATTGATTCAAAAATGGAGTCATCAAACGCCCGTTCTACTAGTACTACTACTAACAACTCATTGCAGCCCCAACCCGTCTGAGACCAACACGGCTACGCACTCCCCTCCTCCGCCCCAATCTATTCAAAGCCTCCCTCTTTGCTCCGTCCCAAGAATTTCCCCATTCTCTTAAATCCTTCCTGTAGACTCCCCCCCCCCCTTATTTGGGGGCGACTTGACTTTCGTTTGGCCCTAGGTGGTTGACCCACAGGGACAATTCTTTGGCAATCTGTCATCCTTGACCCGTAGAATATGTCCTGTCCATCTTAAATTTTCTCTCATTATACCCCTAGAAAGCAGGATTGAACCACATTTTTCGTACAGCTAACTGTTTGATACGCGGTTAGTCAGTCCATCAGTCAAGGTACCTAAAACGATCTGTAAGCAATTTCTGTGGAGAAAATCTTGCAAATCCTCCTCTGTTTTTCCGAGTGCCCATTCAGAGCCATACTTGACCACTGTCATCACTTCAATTTCCAATATTCTAATCTTGGTTCCCAGACTCATCTTCCTATTCTTCCAAACTTTCTGAACTGTGAAAAAAAATACCCTGGGCCTTTCTAATCCTGCTTTTAACATCTTCACTGTACCCATTTTCTTTACTAATAATACTACTAGACCCCGGCGCCGCGCCGATGAGGGAAGACCGGCGGCGGCGGGGCCAAAAATAGCGCGCCACGCCGCGCCGCCGATAAGAAGTCGGTGGCGCGCCGCCGGTAAGATGTCGGCGGCGCGCCGCCGGCGCGATCAATGTTGACAGCAAACATTAATGTTTTCATCAGTCTTTCTCAAATCACAGCTTAAATTTACAACAGATTCGAGCTTCAAATACCGTATCACAAAATTCGTCAGTTATCTGGGTAAAAACTCTGAATATAACTTTGAACTTGGAAGCTTAATTTTTTCTTAATGCCCTTTGCCTATATCTGTTTTGTCACCTTTAAAAACAGTTGAAATGGGCGACTTTGATATTGATTGTTTTTTTTTTGCTCTTTTGGACTCCTAAAAAGCCTTCTTATTAAACATTAAGAAAATCTTATCTAAAAACAGCAAAAAAAAAATCTGCAAATTCACAATTCAGCTGTAGAGACAATCTGTCGGCTGTCAATTTCAAGATCCAACTGAAGGCTGAAGCTGTATAGTAGTGAATGCGTTCTATAATTCTATTCAACTTGAAAATTAAAATTCTTGACTACGAATGATGTAAGAAATAGCGATTAGGAAACTGCATTCGAAATGACTTAAACTCATTTCATAAAGATGATTCTTTTTTGTTCAACATATGAAGAACTGTGTATATTACAATATTTGCAATTGCATATTGCATCTGTCTGGTTTTTATGCAAAGTAACAAAAGAGACGAAAATTAATGAACAAGAGAGTAGTGAAGAATTATGGTATGCAAAGTAATATTTGGCAGGGAAAGTCACTTGTGATAAATCGCTAGGGGTGGCACCGTGATTGGGTGATTTTCGGGGATTCGGGGAACCAAATTTTTTTGGGGTGACCCATAGATTTTTGGGAAAATACCCGAAAATTCGGGGATAGTGCAAGCCCTGCTTGATTTCTAATCAGGCAAATCGAAATACTAAACCACACGAGAAGAAAAGCTCCGACTTTGCGGTTGACGCAATAAAGAATCGCCGCAAAATTAATTTGAAGTCGACCGAACGCCGCCGCCTCTGCCGACGGCGGCGCGCCTGCGACACGCCGGCGGCGGTACGACACCGGTGGCGTTCGACCGGGCCTCTCGTCGGCGGCGTTCGGTCGATCCGTCGGCGCGGCGCCGGAGTCTAAATACTACCTTGTAATAATACTACCGATTTAGTATTCTTAACACTAATTTTAAACTATTCTTGCATCCTGAACTCGCAAAACCTCTATAAATCCGTTCATTTTGCTAACATTTTCATCTAGGATGCTTAAATCATCAGCATAAGGTAACTCTAGGATAGTTTTACTCTTGCATTTGATACAAACGCCCTTTTTGTCTAGAAATATGCCTCAGGTTTATATTTGATTCTCACTGCTGGCTCTACGTGCCATATTAGCTGGTGCGTAGCTGTTTTTGAAGAGCATCTGGTTCTTAAACCCTTTTCGTTTTTGAAGTTAGATCATTGATGTCAGGATTGTTCAGGAGGGACGACTGATTTAATCGTTCCATCACTTTCAATTCAAAGAATGTTACGCTTATCAATCAACCTATTTGATCTGGGATTTGAATTATCTTTTTTTCTAGGGTTAGGTATAAAAAGGCAATTTGCTTTTAGCTTTATCTTGTGAATCATGTCTGAAATGAGGCTTCTCATAGCAATCCTAAAGAATGGGTCTGCACCATTTCCAATCGTTTTTAAAGCATGAGTGGATGAATTCCATCAGCACCTGTGGCTTTAAACAGCCGAAAATCACCCACATCTTTTTGACCGAGTCAACGTTTCAGACTTGGCTTACTGGACCAGCTTAAATCTGCTAATTACTCTATATAGTTGTGTGACCTAGGCTCTAAAGTCAAAAAACAAGCGCAATCTCCTTGAGTCCGAAAGGAGATGTGTCTGCAACATCGCAAGAGGATTGGCTACACTGAACATCTGACCAACGAGGAGAAGCAAAGATGGCTAAAATAACCTAATATAATCTGGAATTAAATCAAACTAGAGGCTCAGGCATGTCAAAAGAATGGACCTCAGTCGCCTTCTAGAAACCTCACTTGAAGGTACCACCGATGCACTCCAACCACAAGGAAGGTAACTTAGACTGGTAAGTTAGGCTATCAGCACATTGTCCAACTGACACGAATTGCACATGACTGATCATCATACCCAGCCCTCGTCTGTATCTCGTCAAAAGAAGTTTGCCCAAGGCATTCCATGAGTAATTGAACTTCAGGTTCAATCACTCTCTCTTTACACTCTTTGTCTATGCAGGTAGCCTAAAACTAGGAATTATAGTCTTAAAAAAAGAAAAAAACCCTAAAAATTGGTGTGCCTGGCAAATACAGATTCTCAAAAATATTTTCTTTTTTTACTGTAAGCACTCTTGCAATTTATGATTAAGCTCTCTTTTTTCTTTTTTTTTTCTTTTTTGTTTTGAATAACCGTTACCTAATTTTGCTTTTCACACTAGACCATGACACGTCAATTGAAGAATATGGTAGCAAAACTTTAGTACAGAAATGACCTAATTGAGTTCTATTAAAAATTACCTAATTTAGCAATTGAATTTCTTAATAGTTTTGATGCCGCATAATTTTAGTCAAAATTTTATTTGTTTTATTAAAGTACGAAGGCCGGTGAAAAGGAAATCTGATTGTTCGAATTGGTCAAGTAGAAACTTATGTAGACATATGTCTTAATGAAATGGAAAAAATTCGAAATTCAATTTTTCTTGAAAAAGCCTTCCAAATGCAGCTACGTAAGTTTTTGGCTGTAGCCGGCACCAAATTAAACAAAAAGGAAACGTGGTTCAAATAAGCTAAAACCATATGGCACGAAACAACTTAAGAAGGTGTAGCTCTCCTTTGAAAGTGTGATCGTATTCAGGAATCAAACAGATTCTTAATGTTTCAGTTTTAACGGACAGAACGCGTTGTCAAGTTCAAGACATCACTTTTGCTTGTTCATTTTCATGATTCAACAGTGCAACACTGACGAAAGCGTTGCATTGCAACAACCAAAAGAATAGTCTTAAAAAACCGTGGTTTTCAAGTATGAATTGACCTAATATAGATCTAGAGGTGATAAATATGTTAATGTCCTTTGTACTTCAAGGAATTATTCCTGACTCATTGTTGAAGCGAGATCCAATTTAATTAACTTGACTTAAATTCCATCGTTAATTAAAACGTAGTTGATCATGACTAGTAGTTTCTTAATGAACAGGCCTTTTGTTTTTGGCAAGTTGAAAAGCTGCTATTAATTATGTAATCGTCTACCTAGGTTGAACACGACTGGAAGATACTGAACGTCTTGCATAGAGTTGCTTCACAGGTTGCAGCTTTGGATCTTGGATATAAGGCTGGTGTCGCTGCTATTCGTGAAGCTAAACCGAAAGTACTATTTTTATTAGGTGCTGACGAGGGAGCAATTACCCGAGAGGATTTGCCTAAAGACTGTTTCGTTATCTACCAAGGTAACTAATTAATTTGCAATCCCTGCCTTTCTCTTCAATGTTTTTTTTTTTTTTTTTTTTTTTTTTTTTTTTTTTTTTTTTTTTTTTTTTTTTTTTTTTTTTTTTTTTTTTTAGAAGAAAATAAGAGATATTAAGCATATGCTAAAAAAACCACACATTTGCATATTTTGTATATACTCGCCTTCTAATTTGTATAGGCTTCCAGCAGTTTTTACTTTCATCTTTTTTTTTTTTTTTTTTTTTTTTTTTTATAATAATCCTACCTCCTCCTCTCGGTGACATACTAATCTTTTCACATAATTTCAAAACTTTAATGTCACTACACTAATTTAAAAATGTCATTTATTTTTTAAATTGGGTAGCCAAACAATATTGATGAAAACAAGGTATGCTACTATAATATTTAACATGATCAAAAATTTTTTAATAAGGAGTATTAGCGTTCATTATCATTTTCTGTATTTTTATCCTATATTTTCATATTTTATTCTTTTCTTTTTTCCCCCCTTTTTCCGTTTTACCCTTCATCTTCATTTTTCTCTTATAAAAAAAAAATAAATTAAGCGAAATTACAAAATTCAACTAAGTACTATCACCAAAAAAACTACTCTTCCTCTATTTTCTCCTCCTTTATACCTCTGAAATTTAAAAAAACTAAATTAATCCAATATAAAAATTTTCATCATCCTAACTATAAACTTCCTTTTTCAAAAAAAAAAAATAAATAAATTAGTTTCCCTTTTTACCAACTTAAAATGAATTAAGGCAATGTCCCGCTTATAGGATGCTCCCCCTCCTTAGGAGAATGCTTTGGCGGTGGCTTCAATTACATTCCAAACCTTATATTACCCATTCAAGCTTCCATAAAAAAAAATAATAATAAAAAAAAACTAAAAAAAATTTAATAGAAAAATAAATAAAAATAAAAAATAAATACAATTTGAACCATTCTTCCCTTACAAAAACCTCAACAAACAATAAAACGTATACTTAAACAACACAATACTTATTTAGGAAGAAGGGCTAGAAAATTCTAACAAATTACCCATAAACTTTAAACTTCCAAATAAAATTCATAATATCAACTATTTACCAAACCCTCTATCCACTCTTCATCAATTTTTTCTTTCTATTTTCTATTTTTTCTCAAAAGCTCTACTTTCCCCTAATTACTCCTTTAAATCTTTCTAACTCAACTCTTTTATTCTTTTTCCTCATCTTCCAAATATGGGTACATGCCCATATCACAATTAATAGCATTCCTTTCTGCCTCTTTTCATCACCTTTTCCTTCAAAATCTAACTTCAACATTTTTTTCTTACTATTTTAACTCACCATCTCTATATTCTCCCCTCTAAAACATCAAAAATAAAACTAAAAACTTCTTTAAAATACATTCTATAAATTCATGCTGTAAACCATCAACCACCATTTCATGGCACAGATTGCACATTCACCCTTCGTGAAACGGCTGTTCTATCCTGGTAAGGTAATATGGTGTGTATCAGCATAAACAACACCTCTCTTTCTCTAGTGTCACACGGTACTTCATTTAGATTTTTGAAAGCTGTGTCAAAATTCATGAAAGGTTCTTTTTCTTTAACATGGTATGAAAAATCGTCCTCTCGGGTCCATGTGTAATCATCTATGACCATTTTTCTTTCTATCTGACTCAAACCGTCCTGAAACACTCCTTTTGATCTCAATTCTCTTAAAGTTTCCGTTGTTTCCTTTACCTGATCTGGGACCTCTTCCACTAGCGTCAAAACTTGTTCCTCCACTACTTCGTTCAAGACCGGTAGTATCCATCTCTCTCTCCAAACATCAAATTTCATCGTCCCTTTGGAGCATCTCAATAGCATTCCTCCAAAAAAGTGATTGGCCTACATTCCTATAATTTACCATTCCTATTCCTCCTTTTACTCTTGGTACAAACAGCATTTTCTTGCTCAAGTTTTCAGTTTTTCCTCTCCATACAAACATCCTAATAGTCTTTTCTATTCTCTTCGCACTCCCTTCATCTAGCTCGAAAGCTGGCGCGAAGTAGAACAGTAGTGGTAGACAATATGTGTCTACATATGTCGCTCTGAAAAACAAAGAACACTCTTCAATATCATTTGCCGTCGCCAGCATCCCTTGAATTTTCTGTATTTTTTCTTCCCATAATTTACCCACCTTCATCTCGTGGGTCCATATCACTCCAAGTATTTCGCCTTTTCTAGTTTCGCTATCCAAAGCTCCTGCATCATTTCTTCTGTATTTTCTGATTCCGGTATTGGTAAAAGATTGTTTTTCCCCTTGTGGATTTTTACCCTAAAATTCCTCTCATACCAATCAAGTCCTTGTAGAACTGCCTTTACATCTTTGACACTCGATAGGGTAAAAGTTCCATCATCTATAAACCCCAGGGCCTTTAAGCATATCTCATTATGGAGAGGTAAACCGATTATGCGGTCTTCTACGTACTTGAACAAAGAGATCAATGTATATTTCAAAGAGGTATGGCGAAGCCGGGTCGCCCTGTCTCAACAATATCTCGAATCAATCCTCCTTGTAAGCGAGCCATTTACATTTATGACAGCTACTGGTTTTTGATAAAGGCTTTTAAACATACCAACAAAATCCTCATGAAAACCATACTTTAAAATCATCAAAGACCATAAAATTTCCCTGTCAACCGAATCATATGCTTTCTTAATATCCACACTTAAGAAATAAGCAAGTTTCCACACTTCATTTTTCTTTCGAGTCATCTTATCTCTCCTATATAATACATCTCTTAGAACGCTCAAAATATGCTGTGCTTTTCTTCCTTTTATCCCCCCCCCCCCCCGAACTGGTAAGCTGTGGCATTATTTTTTCCTAGTCTTTTAGTTAGCACTAGGGATGCAATCTTGTAGTCGCAGCAAAGCAAGGAGATGGGTCTCCAGTTGCGTAGATCAGATCGTTCCCCCTTTTTGTGTACAAGGGATGTTACTGCCTCCTCTTCCGGGTACCCCTTAGTGATAAAAGCGTTAACAACGTTTTCGTAAAAATCTCCCATTTCTTCCCATAGTTCAAAATAAAACTCGTAGCTCAGCCCGTCTATACCGGAGGACTTTTTCTTTTTAGCTTTCCTTAAAACTACTTCAATTTATTCTTTCGAGACAGGGCTCCTTAAATTTTCGTTTTCCTCCTCGCTTACCATACGGCTCGTTTGGTATTCATTAAAGTAATTTCGGTCCTCCACCTTGCGTCTCCTTTTTTTAAACAATCCCTTGAACCACTCTGTCACTGCTTCACACACTTCTTTTTGCTCTTCTACTACTTTTCCATCTCCCTTTTTACTTTCATCAGGCTATTTTCTTCTCTTCTTCTTCTTGCATTAACTACGGAAGCTAGGTTTACCTGGTCCGATGCAAACATTTCTGCCATTCGATTCCGAGTTTTCCATCTCTCATACGCTCCGTACTCGAGTTCTTTTATTGCTCTCTTAATTTGCTCATATTCGAGCTATACGGACTCTCCCTCTTCTACTTCTTTCTTTAAATCGTTTAACACTCTGTACAAGCACCTTTTATTTGCATTTCTTGGCGTTTCGACTCTTTTTCTTTATCACACAGGAAGACTCCTATTTTTCTTTTAAAATTCAACCAAAATTGCACTAAGTGACTCGATTCTTGGTAACTGACCAGAAGCCTTCTTACTTCTTTTTTTATTTCTTCTTTATCATTTCCCTGGAGGGCACTAATATCCATTCGCCAGAAAGGTCGCTTCATGGGTAGCGAAATGTATTTCATATCCTCTAGCTTTATATCTACCAGTAGTGCACAGTGGTCGGAGAAAGGCACGGCGATATTTTCTATATTTTTTATTTTTTCCATTCCATCTTTCCAACAATACACCCTGTCGATCCTCGTGCTGCCCCTTTTTTCTGTTCTCGTGAAACCCCTCTCCATTCCCATTTCTTGTCACACATCTACCAGCTTCCATGTTTTAACCACTTCTTTTAATTCGATGCTAATGTTCCTTTTAATATTTTTCCGGCTCGAACTCAAAATGTCTTTTTCTTCTAAAACACAGTTAAAGTCACCCAATAGCAATAGCGGGCCAGCTCTTAAATATCGTGGAAGAGTGTTTTGTGTTACCACCTGTCTTTCTCTTGCCTTTATTTGTGCCTGAAGGCAAATGCACATTTACAAAAACCACTCCTTTCCAGCAAACGCTGCTCACTTCACCATCCTCTTGAAAGCGCAGTGTTCCTCTAATATCCTTAAATCTTTCGTTCACTATGTATGCTGTGTCAGGTCGGAGTCCTCCAGCAATGTAGTGGAATCAATGTGTTTCAATATTTCTTATCTTTACTGTGTCTGACTCTTGGAGACACAGCATATCAATTCTCTGCTTTACAATAAAATCTAAAACTAAACACTGTTGTTTTTCCTGTTTTATCCCGTTAACGTTTAGCGTCGCAAATCTCATTTATTTTTGTCCGGGTTTCTTCTGCCTCTTTGGCAGCGCACTTCTTTCAGTCTTTTTTTCGCTCGTTTTTTCATTTGTAGTTGACGATAAAAATAGGCTACTTAACGTTCGTTTTGGGGATTGGGTTGATTTTGCCTCTGGCTCCTTAAATCCTCTCAGACTGCTCAGGGGGGTGTTGCCCCTTACCTCTTTCACCCCTACTTCAACTCTTTTCGAACTTGCTCCTTAGGCTCAATCATTTCCTTTTCTTTCACAATAGCTACTTCCCACTCTTTATTCCGGGTTTCATTTGTGCTTTCGAGTTTTCTGTGCGAGTCTTTTCCGTTTCTGATGACCCTGTCGCCCCCAATACCAGGCTCACCGCCTCCATGGGACTCAAAATTTGCCAGCTGTTCATCTAGAGAGCTTGCAATTTTTTTGGGCCTGTAACCAGACATTAGAGTTTCTGCCGTTTTCCGAGGACTGATCTGTGAGCACTCCGCTTGGGTTTCTACTTCCTCTATTGTTCTTTTTTTTGGGGGGGGGGGGCATAATAGGGCTTCATGGCCCTCTTGATGACAAATGTAACATATTTTAGGCTGACCATCGTAGAAAACCTGTATTTTATTCTCTGTCAAAATCTTTACGGACGGTGGCATCGCTACTTCCAAATACATCAGGGCTGTTCCCTTCCCGTTAAAAACAGGTATAATTACATCCCCTTGATAATTTTTCCTTCTAACATTCACACAAGCCCATAACCTTGCAGTGCTATTTTTATATCATGGTCGGTTGCTTATCCCGGAATTCGTTTGAGATGGATCACGCGTGGGCGTTTTCCATTTTTATTTACGAAAACTGGATACCTTTCATTTTGGAAAATAATTTTCAACTCTATTGTCTTTAGTCTTTGACCCATTCTTCTGCCAGTACAGGGCTTTGTATCATGACTCGCACTATACCAAACCTGTTTACATCATTTCCATCAATCGCGTGTACGTTTTGTGCATTCAGGCCAATCGACATCAGGAATCGGTGGATATTCGAATGCGGTAGTTCTTTCAATACATTCTCTGGCATTGCACTAAAATCGAACTTAGTCGTTTTCCTTGCCATTTCCCTTTTTTCCCTTTTTTTTCTTTTTTTCCCTTTTTCCTTTTTTTATAAACTAAACCTCAACAAAAATTTATTAAAACCTCTAACCTATAAACTAAACCTCAACAAAAATTTGTTAAAACCTGTATAGTATAAACTAAAACTCAACAAAATTTTATTAAACCCTCTAACCTATAAACTAAACCTCAACAATTTTTTTATATATATATATATATATATAAACTAAACCTTAACAAAAGTTTACTAATACACTAAATCCCTTTTTCACTTTCCAAAAATCCTTTTCAATCAAACATAAACTCACTTAACCAAAAACAGCACCAACTTCCCTTTCACGCGCTCCAAAATAATCTCCTGGAAAAAACCTCCTATTTTAATTGCCCAAGCGCCTGCTACCGCCAACGCACCGTCCGTTCTCTAGGCAACACTGCGCTATTATTTCACCTTTATTCTTCTTCCGCCACTGCAATTTACCTTGATACCTGTATTCAACCGTGGAATAATACTTTTGAATAATCACTAGATACCTAATTTGGTCTATTTTCCCCGGAAGAAAAACGTCCTGTAATTACAAATCGGATATGGCGATCACTGGAGAGGTAACTGCATTTTTCCACCTTCACTCTGATAATGGAAAACACACAAGCAAAGAAAAGTTTTTTTTTCTAAACACAGCTTACTCTCTCGTCCAACTCCAACGCCGAAATTCCTTATCGCTATTCATAAATGTGTCCAGTCCTAATATTGGGATACTGGCCATGTATTCTAAATTTCTTCATACCTTCAGAAATGCTAGTTTTTACTGCCATGCGAATCATCATGTAACAGAACGGAGGATTTTTGGGATTTTGCGTGGGAAGAATTCTCCATGGAGGATTTTTGGGGGGGAAGGAGTCGGATTTGTCGGCATTATTTTCAAAATGATAAGAAATTAAATAAAAAAAAAAACATGTTTCTTCAACTGAAAGTAAGAAGCAACTTTAAAACTTAAAACGAACAGATATTATTTTGTATTTGAGGAGGCATGCCCCCTCCTAGATATCTTGCTCTTTACGTTAAATTGTGTCTTTTTGTCCCAATTCTTTAAGAACGACTCCTGAAACACAAGGGTTGATTAATTAGAATAAGACACTTTTTTGAAGTACTAAAAACTTTAGGTACCCCCCCCCCTCATATATGGAATATTTTCTGTTTAGGTACTTTTAATATATACGCCCTACCGCTCAAGTTGTACATTCATTGACGCTTTATAGAACGTTTTTTTTTCGTTAGTTTCTTTCAGCTTAGCGTGAGACTAGAGAAAGAGAAGTGACAGAATAGATGGAAAATATATAATTTGGGCTATATATTTGCACATTAGGGTGGCGGGGAAGTATTTTGAACGGTGTAAACTTTTGGACGGTGTGAAGAAAACAATTCTTACTACATAATATGCAGAATAATTGTACCTAACACATAATGCATGTAGAACCGCTTTACTTCACACCCACCCATCCCCCTCCCCTCCCCCTAATGTGCAAATATATAGTCCAAATTTGTAACTAAAGTATTATATTTTTATCTCATTTGTTATATTTCATTAGGATTGAGCGTCAGAGAAACATATTAGAAGAACATTAGGTAGGGCGTATATCATACAAGCACCTTTGTTTGCTTTAAGCTTTAACGTTACTCCTTACTTTTCATTGAAAAAAACTTATTTTATTTAATGGATACCAAAAATGATTCCATCTCTGGGAAAAAATAATGTAATTTGCTCTTGAAATTGCAATGTAAGGATACATCAATGTTACGTCATTTACATGAAAAAAATGTTTTTATTTTCCAGAATTAAGGCTCTAAACGGTTTGCCTTTGTCGCTTTTATCGTTTTTTTTTCAGGCCTGAAAACCTCAGTATACCAATTTTCAAAAAAAAAAATATATGGAGCCGTTGTCGAAAAAAACACATAAAAACACATTCACAATTGCTCGCTAAAAAGAATAGGTATATGGTAACGGGTGACGTACTAACGGAATTAGTTTTTTTTGCATCTTGGCTGTTGCCTAATGTCTTTTGATGTAATATTTAAGTCTGTAATATTTTGGTTCTGTTTCTAATGATAACCGACAAGTTCAACTTTAATTAATTGCAAAGAGCTTTTGAAGGTAGTCTATATATTCCAATATGAGATAGGTATCTGAAATAGCGGAGTGTTTAACTGGTAAAGATTATTAACCTGACCTACCATTCACCAGAAAAAAAATTTACTGTAATTTGGATCCAAAATAAATCGTATTCATTTTTTTTATATTTCATGAATAAAAAATTGAAACATAGCAAAGTAGAAACTTCTTTATTGCAAGAAAATTGGATATGACCGCACCCCCAACAAAAAAAAGATTATTTCTGAGCAATTGTGGTTGATGTTACTTTACTGAGACACGCAGAAAAGCTTGTAATTATTGGGTTTTACTCAAGGATAAATCGCAAAGAAGACATCTAGTGATTTCATTGACGTCGTTAATGGCGAAAAACCACATGACGATTGATAATCGAAACTCCTTTTTTTGTAGGGTGTGTGTTTTAGTTCTGGATTACCAAAAGCAGACAATTAGATCTTCGTAAAAAGTAGTAAATTGCCCATCAACATTAATTTTGATTTATGATAAACCCATAAATGCCAAACGAACGATTTTGCACTATTTCTTTATCTACACTGCTCAAAGCACAGTAGACAGAATATACCAGTAAGCTTATCGCAGATCATTTCTGGTCTTCGTTCACAAAAAGCTCCTCCCACTTATTTCTGCATTAGCGGGAATGCGGGTTAGTCTGTTTCCGTCTGTTTCGATTGTTTCAATGCACTTTGATGGAAACAGACTAACCTGCATTCCCGCTAATCTGACTTCGCCTATGTTTATATCTGCAAAAACGTTCTCGGAGCACTCGCACCCCGGTCGGGTTTTTATAATGGGTGAGATAGAGAATGGTCATACTGGTATATTCTGTCTACTGTGGCTCAAAGCTACAAAAGAAAAAGGGAGCTCAACTCAAAACGATAGGTAAAAATTTTAATTTCATGAGCCTCTCCCTATTGCCGTCACGAAAAATGTTAAGGTTGACTTTTAATTAACTCCATAGATCTATTCTAATGCTTGTTTTGAAACTAACCAAACATGTTGATATCTTATTTTATTTCTCTATATCCAGAGAGAAAAATAATTAGTCTTAGCAAAGTAAATTCATTTTTCATGCATATTTTATTTAATTTTTCCTCTGCTTCGAATCTAAGAATATTGTGTTTCTTAGCCTTTTCTCTTAAAGCCAGTAGATTTAATATCCCTATAAAAAACTAAAAAAAAAAAAAAAAAAAAGGGTTTATGAAATTTAAAAAATTTGTGTATTTTTTTAATTATCTATGGATCCCACCCCTTTCTTATCTTTTGCATTCATTATTGGCTTTCTTTTTATTTAACAAGGTCATCATGGGGATAGCGGTGCTTTGATGGCAGATGCTATACTACCTGGTGCTGCATACACTGAAAAAGAAGCGACGTATGTCAATATGGAAGGCCGTGCCCAGAGAACAAATATTGCTGTTACTGCCCCTGGTTTAGCTAGAGAGGACTGGAAAATCCTCCGTGCTATTTCTGAAGTATTAGGTATACCTCTTCCATATGACAATCATCAAGAAATTAGGAGGCGATTGACTGAGATCTCCCCGAACTTGACACGATATGGTGATGTTGAGGATGCTAACTACTTTTCCCAGGCGTTAAGCTTGCTGAGGTTAGTTTTACTTTCATTGTAATTTTCTTGTTTCCATGGGGGGGGGGGGTGTAAAAATGGAATTCCTTTACTGTTATGGCTGTCCTTGCCGAGTGGTTATCACGCTGGACTTGAAATCCTTTGTCCGTGAGACAAAGGATCTTTGTCCTTGAGGGGGCGTGAGACAAAGGATCTTTGTCCGTGAAAATCCTTTGTCCGTGAGAAACGGGGGCTCGAGTCCTGGTGTCGCTGGTTATTTGTTTGAACTGGGGTCGGTTGCGTGACTCTATAAGCTCAATCCGGGTCGGCCCCAACTCTAAATGGGCATCTAGAGAAAATCTAGGGAAGGCAAACAGGATGGGTTGGCGAAAGCACAGGACAGCCATGAAACTGAGATCAGCACTGCCGGTAGACAATTGTTAATTACAATACTTATCCTTTACCTTTATTAGTAAGTATGGTGCTTTTCAGCAGCTCCTCTTAGAAATAGGGCTGTCTCTGAAAAATCAACAATGTCTTCAGATTCGTGCGAAAAATTAATTTTGCTGTCTAAACGGTGTTCAGTTTATACAGTTAATAATTTCGCTAAATCAATAAGTAATTGCAGTTTACTACAGTAAGCTATATTGAACGCTGGGAAAATGTATTTCTTGGACAAGCAAAAAGACAGGATAGAAATTGGTTGGTTAGTTCGGCTTTAGATCGTCTAAATATCGCTATATTTTAGGTGCAAATAATATTAATAATTTTATTTCAACCATTCATACAAATGCAGTGTAAATGCTCGAAGGAGTTATAAAAACAAAAGAAAAAAAGAACGAAAAAAATCACACAACGGTACAAAACAAATTTAAACTGCGATAACTATAGAAGAGAGAAAAAACAAACGAAATCAAAATCACGATTTTAATGCACAAAAACTAGTCAATGGAAAGTCGTGGATTGTTCTATTTTGATTTTTGAAACGGGTAGATAACTCATCAATTTTCTTACTTATCTCAAAAATATAGTACCTCTGCTAAACATACGAGTTTCTGAACTATATGGGAATTCCCAATAAATATTTGCAATACCGAAAAAAATTTGAACAAATTTGGTTACGTTCGGTTTTACTAAAGCAATCCATAAAGGGGTTAAAAAAAGATGTGGCGCGAATATGGCGTTACAGAGACGACCGAGCGTAATTTGTCAAATTGACCTTTAGTTTGTGCTAGCATACCGTAAGTTTTCTGCAGTTTTTCTTTAAGTGTCGCAATAATTAGATTTTTAGTAGCTTGATAGAATTGCCATATCGGAGTTTGAGATACTCAATCCTTTTGGAGAACTGTCTTCCCGACACACACAACATCAACAACACGATTTGAAAATGTTTCGTCGTTCAAACGACGAATTCAGTCTTAGATGGCTCTATTGTTAGCCCAATATTTCCAAGTGCAGACGACACGGCATTAATAGCTTTCTGTAAAGATTCTAAATTATCACTTATCAAAAGTAGATCATCTGCATAAGATAGATTACTAGCATCAATTCCATCATCTATAAAAATTCTTCTATCGATTTTATCGCAGAACGTACTGCATTGTTAAATATCACAGGGCTGATTACTGAACCTTGTTTAACACCCCTACGTATCTCTATAGGTCCAGAAAGCTGTCCTGCAGACCGAATTCTTCCTTGAGATTTCCGATACCATTGGCATAGACATTTACAGACAAAGGGATCAACTCCTGCCCTTAGTAGTGACAGGACTGCTTGCGAATGTAGGACAGAATCAAACGCCTTAGATATGTCTATTGCACAGACGAATAACGGAGTTTTTCGTTTCTTGAACTTTTCAACAATTGAAATAAAAATTGCATGTGCATTCTGAACACCGAGACCGGACCGGAAACCAAACTGATTGTCACCCACATCCGCTCGCGCTGCCACTATAGGGAACAGTATCTTCTCCAGTAACTTTGCTAGAACTGAACAAATAGTGATGGGCCTGTACGCAGAGCAATCTTTAGGGTCTTTCCCCTCCTTATGTATACAGGTAACGACCCCCTGGCACAAGCCTTGTGGTACAGACTGTTGCGATACTATTGCTTGGAACAATAAAGCTATGTGACTAAGCAGTTTAGGGGTACCATACCTCAGATGTTCCGGCTGAATACCACCTGCCCCAGGCGATTTTTCCTAAAGGAAGAGGACGAACAAAAGATTCAACGGACGATGGGGTAATAGTAAGCCGGTTACTGTATTGGTTTAGTCGATCAAAATGCTGCATTAGAATGTCCCGGAAATTACTTTCTAATGATGGAGGGTCAGCCGCAAAAATTGAAGAAAAATGTTCAAACCATCTATTTATTTCAAATGCTATCGGGCGGCGACGAAGAATAACGGATAAGTTTAGACAGACACTTCTCGCCATATCTGACGAGGATTATTTTTTGTTTCCTGCTATAGCTCCTTAACCCTACTTCTTTTCCAAGATTTCACCTTCTTTTGATATTGGTGTTTACTCGACTTCATAATTTTGACAACCCATCCTGAACGTTGTCTTTCATAATCAACCCAAATTTGTCTCCAAAACACATGGCGAGACTTTTCAACCTTCAAACGAGGAAAATCTGACCAGCCTCTCTTACGGGTATTCAGCTTTATTTTTTTCCGACGGAACTGCAACGAATGCAGCCATTTTCATACTATGCACCAGTTCAAGCAAATAACAATTCAAATCGAGAAGCCGGTAGTCAGATTTACCCGCGAAAGCAAATGAAACGGAACCCTTATCTCATCTAAGTACGAATCAAGTAGCATCTGGTAAGTAAATACATCAATATGACTCCAGTTCTATTTAGTGAACCACTTGAGTCTAGAGGGAGCATATGTCTCAAAAGAAATGAGTGGTAGATGAAACTCAAGATGCGAATCGTCATTTAAAAAAAAGTCGTCAGAAACATTAACTATCTGCCGCTGGAGATACCCCATATTAGTAAACACGAAATCGAAATCAAAAGTGCTACCACTATTATGTACATAGGTAAACGATCTATTTTTCTGTAGACAATAGAAATTTTGCGGCAATGTAGCATTTGACATATGTGAGTGACCAATGGTATTATCATTAATGTCCGTATTAAAATCACCCAGAATAACACAAGCTTTACGGGTAAGAGCTATTCTTTCAAGTAGTTTCGACAATGACGAGCAGGTAGACGCAAACTTCTGACTCGATCGGTCATTTCTGTAAGTTGTAGGCATATAAACACAAATAGCAATAAAACCACTAAATTCTACCGCAAGACATGCATCATTAGACTCACACAAATTACAATTATACTTATTTCTATTAGCTATCATTAAGCCCCCCCCCCCGAGCGTCGACCCCCAATACTTTTAGCTGGGCGGATAAAAAACTGATGATCTGAAGAAGCAATCAGTCTTGTGTTATTATCTTCATTAAGCAGATGCTCATTAACACAAATTATATTGAAAGCACCATACACTATTTGAAGTATGTCTAATTTTTCTCTATCACCGTTTATTTTTTGAGAGAACAAACGTACTTCGTCATTTATCGAGTCGGTTTACAATTTGAGTTATTCGGCGCAGCTTGGTCTGGAGTTGTACCACGAGCTGCATTTTTCAGGCTCGGGCACCAAAAACTGTTACTTCCATGGTTGGATCCGCAGTTGACACTTTTGAGCACATCTGAGGTGCACTCGGAGTAGCTGTTATCACTGGCACACTTGCTACATCTAGTGTCCTTCTGACACTGGTTTGCACGATGACCAAAACCTTGACATTTATAGTACTGCGGCGGCTTTGTAAGGGGCTTTGACACAGAAAACATGGTGTATTCCACTTTGATTCCAAACTTGAGAGCCTGATCGAAGTCAATCTTAGCAACGAACGTGAGTTGGACAACTGAGGAATTTCCAAAGCGCTTGGCTTGGGAAACACCGCTAATTAGGTCGGGAATAGTCAAAACGTCGTAATCTATGTCAACGTAAATGATCCCGAGGTATTCTGAACGCAGTAGCTTGCTATGGATATTTTGCTCACCTTGGACCCCGGAGGCGACAACACTTGCGGATGTTTCGTCTTTCATATTTACAAACAGCCTGTCTCTTCGTTGTTCGATTCTGTCTATTTTATCAGCGGGTCCAATCTTCCTCAAGAACTCCTTTTGCTTGGTAGGATTAGCACTCAAGCTTGCGGGCAGATTTGACAAAATAACTGGGATAGTCCTTTCGGGTCGGGGCAGAGATGGCCACATTGGTGGCTGGTTCTCTGAGCTAGGTACTGCAGAAGTTTCGTGCTTCTCTACAAGAAAACTTAGCATCGCTTTACAATCATTCAATCGTGAGGCAACAATTGTACTCACATCTTCAGGAATGGTGGGAACGTCAGCTGGGTCGAGAATGGCAAAACGAGGGGTCGGAACTTCATTTGCGAACCTTTCTGATATAACCTCATAAATATTGCCATAAAAGGCAGAAGCCGGGTGAGAGCCCCTACAACTCTGATTAATGTCTTTCGAGCACTGGTTTTGCATATATCAGTAACATCTTTCAGAGCTTCCTTTGAGAAAAACTTCGACTGCCTGATAACAATATCCTTATTCGTTTTCTTTTCCACATGCCTATGTATAAAGTTCAACACCGGACTTAAAACCACGGTATTTTCCGTCATTATTGATCCAGCTATCACCCCAAAAGACAAGAGAAGCGTCAGCCCCCGTTCACCTTATCCCTGCAGTTTAAGGGAGGTTCTCCCAGCAGGTACAACGTTGCTTGCGATGGGGGAACTGCCCCACTCCTGCTTGCCCAATTAGGGTTACTAAATGTCTCATAAAACCGCTTACGTCCATATAAATGAGCAAAGGATATCCAATAAAATTATGTTATTTCATTTCTTGTAAAAATTCTATAATCACTGTAAATATAAGCAAATGTATGAAATTTTATACGTAGTAGGAAATATCTTAAACGGAATTGATTCTAATACTGTAATCGGAATAAACATGTAAATGCCATAGATTAACCTGTGTTTTTACATGATTGCTAGTATTAAGCAAAATCATGATCTTCCAGAGAAGAGTTATGTGATCGACATGGCTAATCAGGATATGTAACAGGGCTATATGGTTTTTGGCACTTTGAAAATACTCTTAAAGTATCAAGGACATCAAAATAAAAACGTCACCCTCGATCAATCTTATGCTGGATTTTTCATCTGGTTTTTCAAAAATTTTGCAGTTTTTAGGACAATACCATATTTTCGTGAATATTACCTCGTCGAAACATGAAAATAAAAAGCGATACTAATTATTCAAAATTGACAAGAATTTCTGACCGTAAAATTCTAACATTTCTAAGAATCTTAAAAATTCTAAGAATTCCCTAAAATAAACAATTTTGTTGATTCCCAAAAGACAACTGCACTTTGAAAGGAAACCTGTACCTTCTTAAGTTGTTTTGTGTCAGATGTTTTTGGTTATTTCTTGCTGATTTTCTTTTTTTTTTAATTTGACGGTTCCTACTAACAAAAACTGCATATCTGCACACGGAGGACTGTTTTCATTAAAAATTAAGTTCCAGATTTTTCTATTTTTTTAAGATATTTATGGTTGCGTTTCTTTCCACTTGTTCAATTCAAACAATCAGATTTCATTTTAATGTCCTTGGTGCTTTAATAACGGACTATCATAATAACTGTACTATCCAGTTATAACAGGTGGCGTCCCAAGTTCAGATAATTTAAATACGAATCTAAGACGAATTACATGTTATTTCTACGTTTTACATTTGCCCGTAAAATACATTGTGTTTTCTCAACGTATACAAACTTGAAAGAGGTCTTTGGTCATCAGATTATCAAAGTCAAATGATATCTCTTATAATCTGTTTTCTTTACTCAGGCCTCATTTTTCAGACAGCAATGCGGAAAATATCAAGCATCAGTTTTACGCTTTCTAGCCAATCGCTTATAAAATGAACGAAGATATTGTTCTTTACACCAATAGGAGTGCATTTTGATGATATTGTCATAAAATCAAGTAGAGAATTTTGGTGATAGGCGAAAAAACGCTCGTGAACCTGCTGATGAGCTTAATCTTATGTTCAGATATCAGATAAATAACGCCTTAATAGTTTGAAGACCAAATATGGGACTCTGGTGGCACTTATTACGAATGCTCTAAAGAAGAAATCCAGTGTGCATGGGCAACGTAGACGGTCATGCAACAACAGTTTTTGTAATTCAAAACCGTTTAATGTCATACTAAGAGATATTGGCACCTAGTTTAATGAAAGTTTTAGTTTTGGCTTTCACGTTGTGCCTAGGAATGGTATTTTTCTTTCTTGGTGTAGCCGGCTATTTAGTTTTTTTTTTATAAGATTTTATCAACAGAGCTATAAATTGTGGAGCAAATTTTCTCTGTGGAAATATTACTATCTTTTGAAAATGTAATGCAGCAAAGTTTCTGTGTGAGTGGGGAGGGATGAGTTCGTCTTAAATCCCTCTAAAGAAATAATAATACTAAAATATTGAGCATCCCCTTACTTTGTCTCAGTTATTTAACTACTTTTATTAATATTTTAAGTAACTTTCTTGTGTCGATTAATACATGTAATATGTGCTATCGAGAATGTGATTTCTTTTATGACAAAGTTATTGAAAAAGTATCTTTTTGTAGCTTGTCAAAGGCAAAATGGACAAGACACCCATTGACGTTCCGTTGAAGCAACTTGAAGATTTCTACATGACAGATCCAATCAGCAGGGCCTCCCTTACTATGTCCAAATGTGTCCAAGCCGTGAGGAAGCAAAAGAACTCTAAGTATTGATATAGTTAACCACCTCTGTGGTTTAGAATAATATTTCTTCATTGTTTGCGCTTTTACGATTAAGGAGAATAAATGTATATAAACCCATGGTGTCTAAATTATTACTTTCTTCTTGTTAAATTAGGCGATAGATTTAACAACGGATTTTGTGATAGTTGAGTACTTCCTAATCTACATGACAGTTTAGTTGCGACCCAGTTCAAATTTGTTACATTTTCAAAGCAATTGACATTTTTCAAAAATAATTTCAGAGTTGATGCAAAGCCTAATCATGCCCATAATTTTATATGGTATGAAGAAATACACTCATCTTGTTATTTTTTTGTATACTGGAATGATCACGTATATAGCAGAGATATAACAATTAGGCAAAACAATGGAGAGGCTAAGAAAATGCAACAAAAGAGAAATCCCCAAAACAGACAGAAAAGTGGTATCAATTGAAAGGGAAGGACATGTTCCCCTATCCCCCTCTCCAAGATTCTGAAAAATGCCTGAATGTTATTTTCAATGAAGATAATGTCATTTTCATTGAAAAAACTAAGAATTCCCCCCCCCCCTCCCTTCGATTTTGATAAATACATTCCCCCCCCCCCCCCCCTAAATTTTCATGAACTAGCCACTGGGAAAAAGCTGGTGCTTACTCGAAATTAAAGGAATATCCCATTTAACGAGATCGCACTGTCCCACCCTTACATGATGGTCTACCACCTTGGGTAAGTAGCCAAAAGCCACACATCATTGATATAAATAGCCGTGATTGATAATAGTATAAGTTCGAAACGAAAAAAAATACATAATAGTTATGCACAAGAAGATTGGATAATGAAAAGAATTGTAGCCGCAAAATTGAAAACAAATACCATGTTATCAGTCATGGCTCATTAGGGAGATACCACCAACCTGTTTGGGTTTTGGTGCTTAGGATTTCTTTCCTGAACCTGGTGGGGCACCGTCCATAATGCCAACTCTAGTATGTTATGATAACGTCCAAATATAGTCAACACATTAATAACAACAAAACAAAAATCAAAAAAATTAACAGTTAAACCGGTTACATAATCATAAACCAGGTTAAAAATACTATAGGCAGAAAACGAAGAAGGAAAAATCAAATGGATCAAGAACATAGTGCTCATTAGCTGCTCAAGGGTTCTGGCATACAGTATTTCCCAACCTAAGATTAATTGATAATATTTTACAGCATGTAACGTGAGCCTAGATTTTGGAAAACCTCTTGAGGGGGCTTACCACTAATTGTAAGAATGCTAATTTTTAGACAATATAATTGTTTATAAGAATTGGAATAATTTCTTAATTTTTTTAGACAATATAATTTGTTTGGTTGGATTTTAACATTTAATCCTAAAAATTATCAATAAAAGACCGATAAAGCGTTACAATTAGAATAAATAACCTCTTATTTTACAAAGACTTTGTAAAAAATTTGAAGCTCCACTAACATCCTTCCCCCTCATAAAATCATAACCACGTTTGACTTCGGTAACTGAATTTTTACGTAAAATTGAACGCATGTACATAAACTTTGTTTGGTCATGGATTTTAACATTTAATCCTAGCAAAATTATCAGTCACTTACCCCTTATTCCATGATAAAGTTTTCAACTTTGAGGGATAGGAAACGAGAAATCTTAGGTTTTCCTTCCCCTTCCCCACCTCCCTCGCCTGATTGGTAAAAAAACGGTTCCTTTCGAAACTCCACAAAAGCATTTTTACAATTTAAATAGAGTATAGCCAGGGTTGCGATATATCTTCTGACTTTTGGGCTTATAAGTAGGGACATGAGTGTGTTCTAGAACTTAATTACAATTAATTATCGTTAATTATTTATTAGTAGCCTCGGCCTAAAAACGTAGGTGATCTGTAACGCATATATAATACATAAAAAAGATTAGTATTGCAGTTCGTTCTGCACTGAAAGCAATTCAAGTTGCATTTAATTTTCTTTTATCCCATGTCTTGGAAAAAAATAACAGTTAATTAAAAAACATTAATTATAATTTAGTTCCCGAACATGCTAGAAGTCGAAGGTTGCATTCCAGATCACGACTGTCATTAATTGTTATCTTCAATCTAAAATGGCAGATAACAAGTCATTTAGCCCTTAAATGTTTATTATGTATTAAGGGATTTATATTTTAATCCGTTCTTTACTTATTGCAATACAAGTTCGTCATAAGTCGTGTTGTCTGTTGTCTTAGGAAGAACGTAAGTCTTTTGAGAACAGAAAAAAGTTACGTTGTTCTCCATGTCGATATAGAAATTGCAGATTCAAAATATATGGTGAATTGATGGCTATTGTTTGTTTAAGGAGATTTTTTGTTTGTTTTCAAGAAGGGTAAGAAGCAATAAGATTCATTAATTAACTTAATGAAACTGATAGATAGACGATTCGGCATTAAACGGCACCAAAGTTTTATATTTGAGATTATCGCTAAAAAGCGCATTTGATCAGCAATTTCACGGCAAAAAAAAGAACAACTCAAACGCTAAAGAGCGAAATGTCAACATGACATCGATAGTAGTAATCCAAACGCGGCTTTGCTGTAACAAGTGATTGGCTAAAATGTAGGCTATCGGTAACTAATAAAAGTGGAAACTGGCGCCATCTAGCGTTTGTGGCTTCTCATAGGACAACTTTCGTGTAGTAATAAGTGTTCGATCTCAGTTCCTGAAAAAAACACTGTGAAGATTGAAAAAATGAAGAATACCAGATAGTGTTGGTAATTTTTCTGACAGTAGTGCCTGTTTCCACTCTTATAAGTTACTAATCATTCCACCACAGGCCTTTCCAAAAATTTTTGTTTGACCACTCTTTTCAAGAATCATAAATCACTGTAAAATCAAGCTAGGAAACACTTAGAAAATTCAAACTAATATATGATTTCAATTTTATTGAAAGGTGTTGAATGATATTCAGTCCTTCTATAAGAAACAGCAGTCAAATATCATTGAATTAAAACTGGCCAGGAATTATGCTTCTTCTTATATAGCTTAATGTAAATTTCAAAGCCATTCGAGGATTTGTGTTAAGGTCGGGATGTGGTAATGGTAAATATTTTTGCCATCTGTATTTAGCTCAAACAATGGATAATACAGTTAGCGGCAACTCTTAAACAAGCAAAAATTTTGAAAATAAGAAGCGGTTTTATGTCATTTGTTAACATTCTCAGTAACTAGGCTAATTAATCTTTTTTCTGGAACCCGGTATTATTTAGTACCGATCTATCCTTATTATTTTAGTCTTTCTCCATTTATAAAACAAGATTTAAGGTAAGTAACACTTTGGTAATTAAATTATTAGCCTAGGCCTACCATAAAACATCAGTTTTTGGTTCTTAGGCTATATATTTATTATAAAAGGTAAAATTCTACTTTTGGCTATATTGAAAAGGGGTTAGGTTAGGAAAATGGAACTTTCAAGGATGGGTCTACAGGCTAAAGTATGTCCCAGGAAGGTATTTTGAAGTACCTACCTCCACTCCTTCTCCCTCTAGAGGGTCCTGAAACTTGCCTACATGACAGGTCTAGCCTATACCTATTGAGATTTTTGACAAAACAACATTTTACCTTAATTTTTCAGTTATCAGTTTCTTTTTCTCTGGCTTTAGGCTAGTTCTGAAAATGCAATTCCTGTTATTTTAGTAGAATTTTAAGCCATATCAATGTTTTTTTTCAAAATTTAGGAAGTGTATTTACATAGGCTATATTTCAAACTATAAATTGGGATTAAGCATTAGTTGTGAAGCTGAAAACAGTTTTGTTGTACTTCATTTAAGCAGAAGATTCCTATTTTGCAAAGTTTCACTTTATAACACACAGATTTTTAAAGGTCATCAAAGGTCAGGACCCTCTAGAAAGAGGAGTAGAGGTAGGAGGTAGGTACTTCAAAATACCTTCCTTGGACATGCTTTAGCCTGTAGAGCCATCCTTAAAAGTTTCATTTTCCTAATCTAACCCCTTTCCAAGATAGCCAAAAGTAGCTAAAGTAAAATTTTACCAATTGCAACTCCAATGAGGCCATGTTTTGACCAGCCAGTGGCAGATACAGGGGGCAAGGGGACATACACCCCCCTAACATAGTCTAAAATAGTGTAATTTACTTAGTTAATGCAAGTTTATGTTAATGGGATTCCACCAGATGGCTAATTTGACAGTGTATATATATACAAATCTTTAAATTAGCCAACTGGCCAACCAATATTTTAAGCCCAAGAGTCCAGCTGGACATAAGGAAACATATTAAGAAAACAATTCTTACTCCATAATATTCAGAATAATCCTAGTTAACACATTTTGCAGGGGGTAGAGCCTTTATCTTCACTTCTTTCCTTGTTTTTCCAGTTTTTCTAAGAAATTCATGAATTTCTCAGAACCTATATATTCATAGAATATATACCCCCACCCCCTAATGTGAAATACATATCTAGACTTGCATCCTCAATCTAAATATAACATCCATTTGCATCACAAATGAAATTTACTCCCATATTAGCCATGTGGTGGATGTCCTGTCCTGTGTTGTTAATTAAACTTGCTCCTAATGCAAGTTTATCTGATCAACCTATTTTATGCCCCCCCCCCCCCCCCTAAAAAATGCTGGATCTGCCCTTGTGACCAGCAGCATCAATTCATGAAAATTTGGAGAGGGGAAAAAATATATTTTGTAAAATTCTTGTTTAGGGACTTTTTGCAATCTTGGAAAGTACTTTAGTTGAATTAGGTGAATGAAAGGGGAAAAGTAATTAGTTCAGTGAATGAAAATCTCAAGAATGTTTTCAGAGCCTTAATGATTTGTTGGTAAGGCAGTTTGAAGTACCTAGCTCCACTCAGGGGTGTTGTTTGGGAGGGGCAAGGGGGGCAGTTGCCCCTCCAATAATGTGGAGAAAAGATTATTATATAGCCCATGTTTCTTGAATATTAGTATATGGACCTCTTGCCCCCCCCCCTCCCACAATGAAAATACTGTAGATTTGCCCCTGCCTCCACTTCTTCCTCTAGAAGACACTAACTTTTGATTACCTTTAAAAATACTTGTGCTATTAAAGTGAAGCTTGAAAAATAGGTATTCTGCTTAAATGAAGTACAAAAAAAAAAGTATTTTGAGCTTGGCATCTTTGCTCAATCTTAATTTATTAGGTTTCAAATATATGCAAATACATTTCTTTAATTTGGAACAAAAAAAAATATTGTGCATTAGGCAGTTGGCTGGGATATAATTGCTATATTCAGAAAAAGCATTAAATAGAGAATTTTAAAAAATTTCCCCTTACTTCTCTTTCCTAAGTTTCTCCCCTTATTAGGTAGGAGGTGAGTAAACCACTGTATATGTCTTTTTTTTTTAATGTAGTCTACTCCTTGCCTCCTTTATAAAGTTTATTATGAGCTCTAAAAGGAACCCTCAAAAGTAACAACTTGTACCTTATCAGAAATGGCTGGCAGATTTTCCATTAACTACCTTAAAATAACCATAAATACTTACTTATCTCATTTCTAAGCAACCCCTCTCTCTTTCCCAAATGATAAATATAGTCAACTCTGTATATTCAAAATATATTTTTAATATCACAGGAAACTTCTTCACTATTTTACAGGAAATATTAGTGACTTGTAATAAGGAAGAGTGATGCTATTCTTAAAATTATACTGCAAATATTTATAGTTGGCTGTAAATTTATCCATCAAGAGGGGGGGGGGGTAAGAGAAGCAATGCGTATAAGCATAGAACCCCAGCTATACATAAGGAAACATGTTAAGAAAACAATTCTGCTTCATAATATGCAGAATAATCCTAGTTAACACATTTTGCAAGGGGAAAACCTTTATACACTTCTTTCCTTGTATTTCTAGATTTTCTGTCCTATTTCTAAATATTTGTGTCTATTCTCTAAGTCTTGAAAAGTATTTATAAACAAATACCTGAACATTATCTAACCTAATTTATCACTATTTGCATAATGACAAGCAATTGTTATAAATAACTAAATGGCACCAATGGGGTTTAATTAGATATATAGCCTAGAATATGTGAAAACAGGAAAATGCTGTCAAATCCATGTTTATTTTTCTGAAATTTGTTTAAAAAAATTGTACAACATTGAAAGAAGTGAAGATAAAGGCTCTCCTCCTGCAAAATGTGTTAACTAGGGTTATTCTGCATATTATGAAGTAAGAATTATTTTCATAGCATGTTTCCTTGTGTATAGCTGGTATCTTAGGCTTCTACTAAGCAATGCACTTTTATTATTGATATAAGTAAGTATTGCAATTATTTTTAAGGTGTTTAGTAACTATTTTCTATTGGAAAATAATAAGGAATAAGGTGTATTTTTAAGGGCCCTTTAAGGGCTTTAAATAAAATTTGTAATAGAAGCAATTAATTTATTTGACAAAGTATAAAAAGCATTTGAATGGTGTGATCACATCATACCTAGTTAAGTAGGCCTAATAGAAAAACTCCAAATTTACAAACAATTTTTGGTATATTTTTTTTTCATGCATGATTTCTGCCTTATAATACACATTTACTGAGTTATACACTAGTTGTTGGCTGCTGAAAACACAGTTTGAGTTTAAATAAGTGTAGTTTAACATGCAGGCCACTAAATTCAAAGAAGATATAAATGAACACATTAAGAATCCAAAAAACTTTCAATTTTGGCTTAATCAATTTTGCCATCTGGATAAAATTCATGTAATTGCCCTAAAGTAGATAGTCTGATTAAACCAACTAACACCCTCCCCTCTCCCCTTACAAAAAAAAAATCCAATGGAACTGATAATTCAAATTGCAAACACCAATACAACAGTGCTTGTGAAATGGTGATCCCAGTGATAGGTTCAATATCTTATGTCCTAGAAAGTTGTTTTAAAGGTCTGATCTCTTTTTATTCCCTATTTTCAAGGCTTGGAAGCTTGCATAGAAGAATTGTCTTAACTTTACCAAAAAAGATTTTTTCATTAATTTAGACTTGAGTCTATATTTATTAGATGCTAAGTTTTGAAAATATATAACATCTTTTATCATCAAATATGATCTTTCCCAAATCTTCTCTGTCTATCCCATGTATCTGTTCTAATGTTTGCTTTCTGGAGAAGAGAACATATGGATGTATCTTTAAATATATCTTCAAGGTCATCCATATACTAAAAAATAAAAAAAAAGATTGCTTTGACCACAACAAGGAATTAATGCTGAAAGAAACTTGTATTTACTATTGAAGAATAAAGGAAAGAAAGATAATGAATACACAACTACAAAAATAAACTGTTTAATTTAAACTGGCAAAATAGTTTATCCTGGTCTTAAAGGGGAAATTGAACTAAAAAATTATTTTAGAAATAGTTTTACTTTTTTAAGACAAATCTTAAATGAATATTTCTCTGTTTTAAGAATGTTTCCAGAATTGAAGACTCTTCCAGGGACTGAAATGCACATAAGTGATTTTTTAAATTAGTCTTTTGAGGTTAGCATGGAATGCACAGTTCAAGATAGGAGGAGGGGTCAAGAGGTATTTCCAAAGAAGTCAGATCCTTAAAATAAGGTATTTATCAAAATATTATAAATTTCAACACAATTTTCTATTAAATTTTCATGTGACCCTTGGGAATATGTTGGGGAGCAGAGCTATGTTCCACAAGGTATTTCTATCCCATATGAGGTGGCCTATGCTCAGAAAGATACTTTGCCAATGCATTTATGCTAGAGTTTTCAGTGTTTACCTAATATTAGAAGTATCAGAATTAGATTAATCTTTAAACAGCCTTGGCACTTTACAGGCTCATCATCTGTTATTGTTATCTCACAGTTTCTCAAGATTTCCTTTTGTATTACAGACATGTCTGAGAAATCACAGCCATTAGTAAAAATTGGTCACTATGTCCTTGGTGAAACACTTGGTGTTGGTACATTTGGCAAAGTTAAAAGTAAGTAGATTTCTTAGTATGTATAAACTGAACTAAGGTTGAATAAGACACTTATTGGATTAGTAGGCCTCTATGCCATCAGATTTTTAAGCCTAATTGTTTTTAGATAAAATGTTTCTAAATGTGCCTGTAGTATTGCTGAAATTATCCAAGTGATGGAAACCACTTAACAGAGAACATAGTTTTAAAATAAAAAAAAAAAGACAAAAAATAACCAAATAGCCATTATTACTGGAGGGACAAATATGTCTAAACTTTGAGGAGGGGGTAATAAGAGAATTATTGCTGGGAGGATATTTTTTTTAGGCTACAGTTTTGTAATTTCCTGGAAGAAGGGAGCAGAGGTTTGGACCAATGTTGGGATCCCCCCCCCCCCACACTGCACTTCAGAAACGGTTTTAAGCAATTTAGGTAATTGTTGACAGTGTATGCTTTAGTTTTTCTTAAGACAATATTTTATATTAATTACCGTATTTAATTTTGTTTCTGTTCCATTACTGTTAGACGTCTAGCAATGTCTAATTTTTTCTGTGAAATAAAAAATTGATTCTGCATAGGTATACTTAAACTTAAGGCTTAGAGGAGGGGTGGGGTACTTCTAATTTTTCCTGGTGAGTTCTTTGTATCAGTCTTGGAGTTGAGATCCCTTCCATGTGGAACAAAATGAAATGTGGATATCATATGTTAAGGTTAAAAATAGCAAAAATAAATAATAGCAAGTTCATAAAGTTAGTTTAGGGGGAATACTAAGGCAGCTCTCCACTATTTAAGTTTGGGTTTTCAGTGCTAGAATCTATTTAGATTTCTGGTATTTTATTCCAGGATCTTCATAAAACCCTTGATTCTTTAACCAACATGATCTCTGTTGAGGTTGCCAAATTTCGTTGTAAGAGAGTGTGTGTCCCTGGTTTAAATTGTATTTGTAGGTAAGATTGATTGGATGCTACTGTTGCTTTTGCTAATGATAGCACTCTGAGCATCTGGAAGAACAGAGTTCCAGATCTGTTTGTATTTAGTGGTTGTGTCTGAGGGAATATTACAACTGAGGCATTTCTCATAATGTCTCACAGTGTTTTTGTAACCCAGTAGCTTGTTGAACAACTTAATCTGTATTGAAGGCGTGGCATAAGAGGCAGCACATCCAAACTGACAAGGAGCTAAAAGCCACTGTCACACCTCCTTTAAACTTATCTTAGGTGACAGATTATGAAGAGACATTATAAAGCTTGTTCACAGGTATAACAGATGTATTAATTACTGAGATAAATATGTAGGGAAGTACTCTTGATTGTACATTACTTTTGGTATTATAGTTTTTTTTTTATTCCTTGTGTATCAAGCTTTTAGGCATTGCTCTTGACAAAAACCTATCTTGTAAGCAACATATTGACTTGTTAAAAAATATGGTATGTAGGGGTCTTTCTATTCTTAGAAAACTTAAGCATGTTGTTGTTTTTTCTGTGAACAATCCTGAAAATGTCTTATCTTTGTTTTATTCAGGCTTATATTTCATTTACCATATCGTATGGATGTCAACTTTGTAGAAAACTTGTTCTAATTCGCTACCAGTTCATTTTTACACAGGAAGAAAATAGATATGGCCTGCTCATTAAGAAATTTTGTTTTGGATTAGAGCCTGAATGGCTACATCAAAATAAAAACATTTAATCCTACACATTAGTCACATATTCAGAAGGGGGCCTTGGCTTCCCCCTGCCAATATTATACAATATATATGGTTTTCCCTATAATTTCTTGAATATTTTAAAGCAATTAGTTTATTTTTGTTTGTGTTTTTTTTTTTCTCTCTAGTTTGTGCAGACCTATTTTTCAATGGTGGTTTCTGTTTTTGACTTTTATAATTTTTTTCAAGTTTTACTTCAAAATTCAATATTTTGTCTGTGTTGTAAATTTTCCTGCAGGGCCAGCTAATGTTTCTCAATTATTCACCTTTTATCAGTTGGAGAGCATCAGCTAACAAAGCATAAGGTTGCTGTCAAGATTTTTAAAACCGTCAAAAGATAAAGAACCTTGACGTTGTTGGCAAAATTAGAAGAGAGATCCAAAATTTGAAGCTCTTCAGACACCCTCATATTATCAAGTTGTAAGTCATTGTTTCTCTCTTTCTCTTTGGTGGTCATGTCAAAATCAAAATCTAAAGCAAATTCAAAGTTGACAATAAGAAAAAGTTCGCTTATATGGAATGTCAAACTGTGAATGAAGAAATAAAACCTAAAACAATAGTTACATTAGGTAGTGAAGTCAGTTATGAAGCAAACATCAATCACCACAAAAAAAGTAGTTTTGAAGTCTCCTTTAAAAGGGTACAATGTCATCCATGGTTTACTGAAAACTAAATAAATTGTTCAGTTCATAGTTTTGCTTAGCAAATTGGTTTTTAGATGCACTTTAGGCTTGTTAAAATAAAATGATTGTTGCAACCATGCTAATATAAAAAAAGCTTGGCAGCTTGATTAGCTTTTTGATTTATGTTTTTTTTAGTTTTTTTTTTTTAATAAATAAAACCTCTTCTACGGCAAATCAAAAATGACACCTTAGCCTTTTGGGGAGTTTTTGGTGGTGTGTAAAGTTAATATTCAACAGACAATGAGCAGGAAAAGATCCTTTTGATGAAGAAACAGAATAACATACGTCTACATTCAAAAGCTCCCGTCAGATGAAGGTCTGGATAGCCTCTTCCTCATGGGAGACCAAAAATCATGCTCTGATTTTCATTCTGTATTAAATAAAAAACAAACAAGTTTTTTCAACTGAAAGTAAGGAGCAACATTAAAACTTAAAACGAGTAGAAATCATTACATATATGAAGGAGGTTTCCTCCTCCTCAACACCTCGCTCTTTATGCTAAAGTTTTTTAGTACTTTTAGAAAGCTTCTTATTGTTCTAATTAAACGTCCCTCGTGTTTCAGGAGTTGTTCTTAAAGAATTGGGACAAAATTCAAACTTTATTCTAAATAGCGTAAACATGCATCCATGATCTTTCTTCTGGCAAAAATACAAAAAATACAGGCTTTTCTGATACGCTTAATCTGATGGTGTGATTTTCATTAAGATTATATCACTTTAAGGGGTGTTTCCCCTTTTTCCGAAAGTAAGGCAAATTTTCTCAGGCTCGTAGCCGGTAATGTGTAAGACTAAACTTAATGAAACTTATATATTTGAAATCAGCATAATAAGCCAGTTTTTTGATGTATCTATTTGTATCAAAATTCCGTTTTTTAGAGTTTCGGTTACTATTGAGTCAGGTCGCTCCTTAATTACAGTTCGTTACCACGAACTGTTTGAAAAGCTGTCTTTTCATCCATCACCAGCTGTCTTGTACGACAATTACTAAAATATCACAAGCCTACTGCTAATCAAAAAATTTTCATAAATACTCAAATTTTATCTAACATTTCAGTTACCATCCAGCATTTTTGTTCTTAAGCAGAAAAGATTAAAATAACTGCACAAATTCTTTTACAATTCTCTGTAATAAAAGTTTAAATTAAAATAATGAGCAGAAATTAATTTTTTTTTTTTTTTACAAAAACAAGGTTTTTCAAGGAAAATTAAATTAGATGAAATTATAACTTTGAATGAGGCGAAATGAAGTAATATAACAAGTCAAACTTAAAACAGATCAAAAGTACTATGAATGCATAAGCAAAACTAAACCGAATAGAAACTAAAATGTACAATTAACTCAATCTTAAAACAAGGACAGATTAACACATAAGAGGTCGGCTGCCACCCTTTCTAATCTTCTAGAGGATAGAATTGCATTTGCTTTTTGATGTTGTAGTATAGAATAGTATAGTATAGTCATAGAATATATAGTATGTTGTAGTATAGAATAGTAATTTATGTCCATCTTACGACCCTGGTTCCATAGTAGTAATAGCAATAGTAGTAGTAGCCCTGAAATTTCCAACTAAATACTCTCAGTCATACCGGAGATATTGCTTTCTTCAAATGTTGCTGAAAATCTATGGACAGAGGACATAATATGACTTGTATCTACCACTTGCCAAAAGCTCAACCATACAAGCAGCCAAAAAACTTCTAAAGACTGACAATTAAACTACGAAACTCATTGCCTAGTGGTGAAAAAAAAGGATAAAAGAGTTAACATATAGATGACATACTGATCTTTAAACTATGATACGATTGTAAAATATCAGTGGCACTATGCTTTTTTGATAGTAGTTTTTCGTTTCAATTTGACCAAGCATAAGAGAAATTTAAGAGTCCCCGAAATTACATATTTGTAATGTTCTAAAATCTATGCTATATGAAAATACTATAAAAAATCTGATAATGGAAAAATGATAATCATGGAAATAAAACTTTGCCAGCGTACGACGGTGGTTCTAAAAATATTGGAGAAAACATTTGCATAGTTACCTCTTTATTTATCATTGATGTATTTTGCTAAGTGAAAACTGAACCTAGCAGTGGTATTGACGAAATTAATCACCATCTTACAAAATTAATAACCCATGAACTTCAATAAATTACAATTGCGTGAATTGTTATCATAGTCAACGCAATAGTGTTGACATAGTAAAAAGCTGATTGTCTCTCCCCGTATATTATTTATTTGTATTTTTCGTTTTATCTTCTTGGGATTATCACCTCAAACATATGGTTGGTAGTTCTTGTGCCTTTTTCAAAAGCCAAAAGTGAGGTGGATGGTAATCTTTCATCCTTTTAACATACTCTGTGGCCCTTTATCCCATATGGGATCTGATCAAAATTTTAAGGCTATCATTCAATCAAAATGCCTGAATAATAAAAATATGTGTCTCTGGAGGGTGAAGGTATAATTGCCATCCCTGAAGTCAAAGCTCGAAATTATGCGATTACTATGGTTTTGTTTGTTTCTGCATAATTTTCAGTATTTTTGGATTTACTCTAGAAGGCTGTACTAGTTGTAAAACTTTTAGGTGTTTCGTTTTATTTTTATTTCTTTTTGAATAATAAAATCTATTATCACTACTAACAACTCACCACAGCACAAAGCCGCTTGAGGCCAACACAGCTACGCACGCTCCTCCTCCATCTCAATCTATTCAAAGCCTCCCTCTTTACACCCAACCAGGAAGTTCCCATTTCCTTTAAATCTTTCTTTATGACATCCTCCCACCCCAACCGCGGACGACCTGTTTTCCGTTTAACCCTACATGATTGGCCGAAAAGGACAATCTTCGATAATCTGTCATCCTTCATCCGCAGAATGTGCCCTAGGCATCTCAACCTTTCTCTCATTATAGCCCTTTAAAGCGGGATTGAACCATACTTTTTGTACAGCCTACTGTTTGAAATACGGTCGGTCAGCCGGTTCCCCAGAACAATCCCTAGGTAATTTCTATGGAAAACAGCAAATCTTCATCCGCTTTTTGGAGGGCCCATGCTTCAGAGCCATGTTTGACCACTGTCATCACTGTAGCTTCCAATATTCTAATCTTGGTTTGCAGACTTATTTTGCTATTCATCCAAACTTCTTTTTTTTTTACTGCGAAGAAACACCCTGAGCCTTGGCTATTCTACTTTTAACATCTTCACTGCTCCCACCTTTTTTTACTAATAATACTACCAAGGTAAGTGAAGCTGTCCACCTGATCAATCTTTTTGCTACCCAACGTCACCTTTTCATCTTCACTTATTACTAGCATTACTGACTTAGTCTTCTTAACATTAATTTTCAAACCGATCCTGGCACCCTGAACTCGCAAAACCTCTTAATGTTCATTCATTTTGACTGCACTATCATCTAGGATGCTTAAATCATAAGCATAATTTGAGCCCAGGAGAGTTTTCCCTCCCCATTTGATTCAGTGGTCTCCCATTGCCTTTCCTGTGCTCCATAAGACAAACTACATCAAAATAATCCATATAAAGGGGGATAGAACAGAACCCTACTTAACTCCAGATTTAATACAAAACCAGCTGCTAACCTCATTTCCTACCTTAACCGCAGCAATGTTATTCTCGTACATAGCACTAATTAATTTGATGTATTGGTCTGGTATACCATACAAGGATAAAAATCTTCGCTAAATCTCTTCTATCAACAGAATCGAACGCTTGCATATAATCTATAAAACTGAGGACCAAAGGTGCTTTGTAACTCAGGCACTTCTCAATTGTTAACCTAAGAGTGAAAATCTGGTCGACACATCCTCTACCTTTCCTAAAACCGCACTATTCTACTCTCATAACTTTGTCTACAGCATCTCTCAGTAAAAAAAGTATCATATTACTAAGTGATTTGCTACCTACAGAGACCAGACTAATGCCTCGATAATTACCACAGTCACTCTTATAACCTTTCTTATTCGGTGGTGTAATTGCGATTTTCCTAAAATCGCTATTTACGTCCCCTTTTTCAAAAATCATATTCATAATCTTTAGTAACTTGCTTCTAACCTTAGAGCCACCATATTTAAGAAACTCATTTACCACACTATCAGCACCTGGAGCCTGATTATTTTTTAATCCTTTCAGTACTATCGCTAATTCTTCGTCACAAAACAGATCTTCCTTCATATCCTAGCTATCACAAACTTTTTCATTTTCCTCATTATCTTTTCCTGCAACGCTATCTCGGTTTAGAAAATTCTCAAAATGTTCTGCCCATCTCTCTTTAACTCTGGCCCCATTCCTATCTTAACTGGGAAAAGTTCGGATTGACTACTCCCTCTCAATTTATTAACATGCCAGTACAGTATTTTACTATTATGCCGTCTAGCTACATCTTCCAGATCCTAGGCATCCCTAAAGAATAAAGAAGGAAAGGGAGGGATAATTTGTATATAAACAGTGTGACTTTTGATTTGAGGAATGTAAAAAATCTTTTCAGTTTAAAGCTTAATGTACTGAGTTATTATCATTTCTTTGAAGGTTTTGACTACGGGACGGTAAAATCAGTTGAAAAGCTAGGCACAAGTAAATGATGTATTGTTATTTACCTTATTCCCATTGAGAGCCCAGTGGTCCTCAAGTTGTTTTGTAAGTTTTGGTTTGCCTTTGGGTTAAGCTTGAATGAAATATCAAAAAAATTCTATAATTTTGGGAGTGAAAAAAACATGTTTACTTACTTAATTTTTCTTATAGATACCAGGTCATTAGTACACCTACAGATATTTTTATGATCATGGAATATGTTTCTGGTGGTGAACTCTTCGACTATATTGTTAAGCACGGAAAACTCAAGGAGCATGAAGCAAGGCGATTCTTTCAGCAGATCATTTCTGGGTAGATTATTGTCATCGACACATGGTTGTCCATAGAGATCTAAAACCCGAAAACCTTCTGCTTGACTCAAATTTGCACGTCAAAATTGCGGATTTTGGTAATTTTTTCCTTTATTTGCGCTAAGCTTAATATTATCGTTTTATACATTTGTATAGTCATAGGTCTGGCTATGACTACACAAAAGGTAGCAGGGCGTTGGTTAAACTTGAATGAAACAAAATTGTTAAAGTCTAAACATAGATTTAATACACAGTATCTTCTTCTTTCCCTTTTTGCAAAGAAAAAAATTTATGATTTATACGGTAAATTTATGGTATATGTGGTATATATAGTAATCGTATGGCAAATTTAATTGTATATTTTGATTTTTGGCAAGACAAATATTGAAAAAGATACCGGTTTGCTGCTTTAAAACTATGTTTTGATTGATCACTGTGACTAACGATTCTTTTCTGTCTTCTTTTTCTTGACAGATCAGTTTTTAACAATCAGTAAGCAATCCTTCTAAAGAAATAGTCAAATACAATATTTCTTTGTATTTTATCTATGGTGTTAATAATAATATATGGTACTGTATTAACAATTCTTGACTTGGGCATAGGAAGAATAGAGGGTCTAGGCCCATCCTAACAATTCATTACCCTTTCCCCAAAAAAAATTCTTTGAATTTTCTCATCGTTGTAAGAAAGAAAAAAAACATGGAGATTCTGACTTTTGAAGCCAATTGATTTTAAACCGTGTTGTCTTTTCTTCTATCAAATAAACACATATTTGTTCCTCCAACTTGTTTCGTCCGTAAGTTGCATGTTTTCCATTCTATGGTCGTTGTAAAATACCTGAATATTCTCGTATTGAAAAAAAATGAGAGTTCTCGTGTTGAAAAAAATGTATTCTTAGAATTACATAAAATATGGTATTTTAATATATTTAATTTTGTGCTAGGATTTATCTCGAAAGACGAATGATGAATGTCGAAAAAAATCTTTACACTTTATTGAGTAGTTACTATGATTTTAGAGACTTCTTTTTTCCTTGACAAATTCATGTAAAATAATTAAGCCGCCATTCTCAAGAAATAGTAAAATTCAAGATTTTTTTTTTTTTCAATTTACATACGGTATTAAAAATTCTTGACTTTGTCGTAGGCGAAACAGAGGAGAGCCCTTCCTAGAAACTCATTGCCCCTACGATTTAGACCAATCCTTGGAGAACAAGGATCAATCTGTCCTGGATGTAACCACAGATGCTGCCTATAGAGAAAACCTCGCGACTCCAAAAAATTGTCGTCTTGCCTCCCTAAAATTCCAGACGGGGAAACGAATCCGGTGGAGTTGAGGTTTTTATAATTTTTTCTGGCCTAAAGTTTCATTTAGAAACTTACAATCAAAATCTGCAGGTGGTCTTCACCGCCTCATCTCAGTGGCAATGCGATTTAAGGTGTTTTTAAGGTAATAAGAAGCCTGGGTGGATACAAAATCAATATTTGGAGGGTTATCTTGAATCTTGAAGGATTGTACTGTTTTATCCTTAATAACAATTATGATTCTAATTATCATTTTTATTTTGATCTGCCTCTGTTTTCGAAGGTAAACATAATTGACACCAGTAAATGCAGTTCTTCGTGAAAATTACATTTTACTTATTTCGGTCAAGACGAATTTATAAAAAAAAACCGTAGGTTTAAGCACTAGCTTTCAAATGAACCCTTAAATAGCTCTATACGATATTCCAATGCCCTGCTAGCGTCAAGGGGGGGGGGAAAAAAAAAAGACACGCCAGTGCTACCCATAATAAATTGATTTCATTTTTTTCAGCTTGCAAGACGAGGACTGAAAAACCCCGGTTAAGGGTATATTACTGGGATGATTCCAGTGGCATATTTTATTTCAATCTGCTACTGTTTGTGAGGGTGTTGATTCTCTTTTTGAAATTTTCCATAAATTTGTTTTCATTGATACTTTTGGCTTTTATGTTCAACATTTTAAGGTAATAGTTACCATCCTGAGTCAGTGCCAAATGGTAATTCTTTTACATTTGAAATTTTATTTAAAAACGCATTTCTTTTAATTTTCGGATATTATATTATTAGTACAGTTATGGTTTGCTCTTTACTAGGTTACAGTTATTGCTGTAACTATGATTGGTTAATCTTGATAATGTCTCCAACCCGTGCAAAAATGTGATTTTCCTTTGTGTTCGAGTTTTTTTTTTTTCTTCTGGTGGTTTTCCACCGTGACGTACAATTCATTTCATTCAGATACTATTTTTGAGGGGATTAAAGACATATATAAAATCCCTAGGAGATTCTTCTCGTAGCTAGTGTTACATGGCTACTATGGGCCGTAGTTTACTCTTTACTAGGTTAAAATATATCTTATCTGACGTAATGATACTTAAGTGGACCAGTAGAGCCGCTTAAAAGTTGTACTTCTGATAACTGATGACGTATTTGAGACCCTTTGGAAAACCTGTTCTATTTATTTGTTTACAATGCCCACTAACCATGTTTTTTGAAGTGTAATTCTTACGTAGGTTTGTCCAATATGATGTCAGATGGCGAGTTCTTACGCACAAGCTGTGGATCTCCAAATTATGCTGCCCCTGAGGTTATATCAGGAAAACTTTATGCCGGCCCGGAGGTGGATGTATGGTCTTGTGGAGTTATACTTTATGCTCTTCTCTGTGGCACCCTTCCATTTGACGATGAGCATGTCCCGACTTTATTTCGGAAAATCAAATGTTAGTTTCTTTTCCTGTTATAACTGTTCCTTTGTGCAAAACCTTTTGCCTGACTTAAATGTTTGGAGTTTTATAGAGAAAATGTTTAACTGCTAAATATCCACCGGACATAGGTAAAGAGAGATAGGAGAAATTCCCCTCTCGTTTAAGATTATTCCGTAGCAGCGCCATCCATCCAGGGGAACTTAGGTATGTTTCGACATAGAAAATTCACTTTTCTTTACGTACTCCTTATGCCTTGAAAAATTCTTTATCAGTTCCATATGCAGGATTTTGCTTTGTTAGAGGTGGGGGGGGGGACAACTACAAAAAGGGTACACAAAATAGGTAAAATATAATAAAATTTGTAAAGGATTGTAAAGGACACGTATTCTCTTTGAAAAGTAGACGGACCCAAAGCCGCCTAAACTTATTCCCCCCCCCTCGTGCGTATGTGCCTGTCTCTGATGTCTCTGCACTTCTCCAAGGCCTTATCCTGCGTGCACATATGATGTTTCGACTTTTATGATTTTTGGTGATAGTTGAATATTTTCTATCATAAATAGATAGTATCTGCCTGTTAAAGGGTAAAGAATAATATCTAATTGTTCAGTTCCTTTAAAAAACAACTAAAAGTTTTTGAAGGAAAAAATAATGACATGTTTTTTACATTCTTTTTTTTCTACCTACAAAGTACGTTAGCATAGATTGAGCAAAGATAGTAATGATGCTAATCATATACATGATCGAATTTTACCCTCAGGTGGCGGTAGTCCATGAACGACCCAGTTTATTTTTATGCCAAAGCGTTGGGTGCAGGGGATTTGGAAAAGAACTTGTATTCAGTCTTCAGAGCCACTGTGTAACTGTAAGTCCGTGCTTTATGCAAATTTTCCTGTAGAGGAAGGGGATGGGTCTATCCGGTGGTTAAATCCCTGTCTTTGGGTGTTAAGTCAGAGTTAAATGATGAAATATAAATTATGAATTTACATGTATTTGAGAGATTGAGAGATAGAAAAGAAAACAGTCAGCTTGACTTTTTTTTTCACTTGAAAAAAAGAATAGTCAAAAGTAATGTTTTTGCTGGCAAAGTAAGTACGTTTTATCGGCAGATAGAACCTCTTTTTTTAATGTTTCGGATTGAAAATAAGTCAATAGACTTTCTCTTCATTTTTATTTACATGTTTTACTATTTATCTTGTACTTTGGCTTAAGAACTGTGAAAGCTGCTAACCTAGGCCCACACTCACGATTTTGGATCTAGACATGTTGGACTATTTCAGGTGGAGGAGTCGAATGTATTTTAAAAATCCAGAAAGCGTAGTGAGAAGATTTTTAACATTTAGGAGGAATTAAGATTTAGGTATATATTCCATATCCCAGGGATAGGAAACATGAAATTAGGTGGTATAGTATTTATTTACTCGGGCAGGAAGAATGGGGTAGATAAAGGGGTCGGGCTCATGATGAATGAGAAAGCTGCTAAGTCTTGTTTAGGTTCGGAAGGTATTAATAATAGAATGCTAGTCGCTCCTTTTATGACCAAAAAGTGCAAGGTATCAGCCATAGTAGTATATGCCCCTGTAAAACCGACCGGTGGAGATAGTAGTGACTCAGGTCAATTTTATTTACAGCTACAGGGACAAATAGACAGGAACCCAGGTAGAAATATAATGTTTTTATTCAGAGATTTTAATGCCCGAACCGGTAGAAATAGGGATAGATGGTATTCTAGTCTAGGTAAATATGGTGTTGAAAAAGAACACAGTAATGGCTACAGACTGTTGCAATTTTGTTGGTATAACAATCTAGTTATAACCAATGCGGTATTTCGCTCATAACATAACCTGTAGGTTAACATGGTATTCACATGATGGTAAGACAGCTAACCTTATTGATTATGTTATCGTAACCCGAAGATTGACAGGATCGATACAAGATGCTAGGGTATATGGTAGTGCTGTTACTGATGTTAAAGGTAAAGATTACCATCCAGTAGTGTCTGAAGTTAATTTAAAGCTGAAATTTAGGAAGAGTAACTACCTTCCGGAATCTATGATGTTGGTAGACACCAGGATGAGAATTCAAGAGAAACTCTGAGGAACAGTTGAATACTAAGCTGGAGAGTTAAAACTATGACAATGTAGATGATGGATGGAATAATTTTGGGAAAATAGTTTGTGAAGTCGCGGTGGTGTCTTAGGGAAGAAAGTTAGAAACGTAGCTAGGAATATTAGTGAAAATGCTTTATGTTTACTAAAGAGGAGGAGGGGCTTGTAAAAAATTATTGTACAAGGTATTATTATACAAAGATTATTTAACGATAGGTCATATGAAAATAAGACGAATGCAAAGAAAGCGGGAGAAAGGTTTAAAATATTAATTAAGGGGATGTGAAGTGGAGGCTATGGATAAAATTGCCGAAAATCTTGAAGATGGGGCCAGACAATATAATAGTAAAATATATTATTGGCATGCTAATAAATTGAGGGGTAATATTCAATATGGGAATATTTAACTGGAATTTGTCCCAGTTAAAGATAGGGACGGGGGCCACAATCAGTGATAAGGAACGAGTAAAAGAGATGGGCAGAACATTTTGAAAATATGCTAAGCTGTGATAGAATTAAAGGAAAATGTACATGAAAGAACGAAAAAGTTTGTGACACTTTGAATGTGAAGGAAGGCTTATTTTGTGAGGAAGAATTAATGACAGTACTAAAATGATTAAAAATAATAAGTCCCCAGATGCTGATAGTGTGGTAAATGAGTTTCTTAAATATGGTGGTTACGAGGTTAGAGCTAAGTTACTGAAGATTATGAATATGATTTTTTGGAAAAAGGAGAATTACCTAGCGATTTTAGGAAAATTATTTAAACCCCTCTATAAGAAAGGAGATAAGAGTGAGTGTGGTAATTAGAGGCATTATCCTGTTTTCTGTAGGAAACAAATTACTTAGTATGATGATACTTTTTAGACTTAGTGATGCTGTAGATAAAGTTTTAAGAGAAGAACAGTGTGGTTTTAGGAAGGGTAGAGGATACATCGACCAAATTTTCACTCTTAATTAAGAAGTGCCTGAGTCATCAAACGCCATTAGTCCTCAGTCTTATAGATTATGAGTAAGCGTTTGATTCAGCTGATAGAAGAGTTTTAGCGAAGGCCCTATCTTTAAATGGTATACCGGATGAATAGATTAAAGTGATTAGTTCTGTGTATGAGAATAATATTGCTGCAGTTAAGGTTCGAAAGGTTAGTTGCTGGTTTCATATTAAATCAGGATTTAAGAAGAGTTGCGCAGTATCCCCATTTATATTTATCCTTGTAATGGACTTTGTCCTAAGGAGCACGGCAAAGGTAATGGGAGTACACAGAATCAAATGGGGAATTAAAACTCTCCTGGACTTAGATTATACGGATGAAGCATCCTAGATAAAGATGTTAGCGAAATGAATGAACTTATAAAGGTTTTGCGAGTTCAGGTTGCAACAATAGGCTCGAAAATTAATGTTAAGAAGGCTATGTCGCCAAGTCTAGGAATAATTGAAGGTGAAAAGGTGATGTTGGGTAGCGAGAAGATCGATCAAGTGGACAACTTCACTTGTCTAAGTAGTATGGTTAGTAAAGACGGTGGGTGCAATGAAGATGTTAAAATAGAATAGCCAAGTCCCATGGTGGTTTTTCACAAATGGAAAAAATTTCGAAGAATAGGGAGATAAGTCTGCAAATTAAGACTCAAATTTTGGAAGACAGTGATGACTTTGGTCAGTTATGGTTCTGAAGCGTGGGTGCTCCGAAAACGGATGAGGATTGGCTAGATATTTTCCACAGAAATTGCCTACGGATTGTTTTGGGTGCCTGACTGACTGATTGTATCTCAAGCAGTATACTGTGTGAAAAATGTTGTTCAGTTCTGTTTTCTAGGGCTATAATAAGAGAAAGGTTGAGATGGCTCGAGCACGTTCTGCGTATGAAGGATGACAGATTCCAAAGATTATCCTTGTCGGCCAACCGTCAGGGGCCAAACAAGAAGTAGGTCTTCCCCGAATGGAATGGGAGGATGTCGTAAGGAAAGATTTAAAGGAAATGGGAACTTCGTGGGAGGGTGTAAAGAGGGAGTCTTTGAAAAGATTGCGATGGAAGAGGAGCATGCGTAGCTTTGTAGCCTTGGGCGGCTTGGTGCTGCTGTGAGTTGTTCGTAATATTTTGACCGTACTTTAAAATCTTTTAAAGTACGGTCATTTTTCAACTAGCCTATCAAAGTAAATGACATTTATGGTGTTATCAGCATTTTTCAACTAGTCCAAATGGTCTCTTCATTTATTAAAATAACTCGTAGCTATGAAGCTTTCTTGTAGCTTTTTATATATTTTCCCAGTTTCATCTTCTATGGTAGTTTTTTCCTCTAGTCTAGAGTACCATTCTTATACCCTGATTTCAATTTGTTACCAGGTTTGAAATCTGACATGACAAAGAACTATGGCCAATGGATAGGAATTTATTTCCTTCTTTTTTTCTGTCTATAATTTAAACTCTTATAGTTGGTATATTAGCAATAAACGAGTGTATTTTTATAGCTGGTGTTTTTCCGATTCCTGACTACTTGAATAAAAGCACTGTGAACCTTCTTTGCCATATGCTCCAAGTGGATCCAATGAAGAGAGCCACACTCGATGATATCAAGAAGCATGAATGGTTCCAGAAGGACCTACCGGCGTATCTCTTCCCTTCTCCGGTCGAACAAGATACATCTGTCATCGATACAGTCGCTGTGCAAGAAGTCTGTGATGTAAGCCTACTATATTTTTATACATTAATGATGCCAAGAAGAATGCACATTAATTCTAGTTTTCACTTGTATTTATCTGATTATAAAGTTTTGGTTTCAAAGACACTATTCAATTTGAAAAAAAAAACAATTTTTCTCGGGTAAAATTATGAATTACTAGAAGCCAAAACCTGTGTGTCAACACAAAAAGAATAAAGTTGAAAATCGAGGACTTATTAAAATTAAATAAAACAAGCTGAACCTATAAAATGAATTATATCTTATAACCAGAGTATTTAATAAAAGGAAAAATCATATTTATCTAACAATTGAAGAACTATTTTAGGAAGTTAAAAAAAAAATGTTTACAATAAAATAAATGGCATACAATTCTATTATATCTTTTAGTTTTATAATTAATTAGTATTAAAATAAACTTTTACGGCCTTCTCCCCAGGGAGGTGTCCCTATTGGTTACGACCCGTAGGAGCTGAGTTTTGGGTCTGGGGACTAGGACTATATATACACACACATATATATATATATATATATATATATATATATATATATATATATATATATATATATATATATATATATATATATATATATATATATAGATATATATATATATATATATATATATATATATATATATATATATATATATATATATATATATATATATATATATTATATATATATATATATATATATATATATATATATATATATAATATATATATAACCCCTATATATAGTATCGTATACGCCGCCGGCGGCGCCGCCGGCGGATCGACCGAACGCCGCCGACAAGAGGCCTGGTCGAACCCCTCCGAAGTGTCGTAACGCCGCCGCACAGGCGGCGGCGTTCGGTCGACTTTAAATTATTTTTGCGGCAATTCTTTATTGCGTCAACCGCAAAATCGGAGCTTTTCCTTCTCGTGTGGTTTAGTATTTCGATTTTCCTGATTTGAAATCAAGCAGGGCTTTCACTATCCCGGAATTTTCGGGAATTTCCCCGAGAATTATGCGTTACTCCGAAAAAAATTTGGTTCCCCGAATCCTCGAAAATCACGCAGTCACGGTGCCACCCCTAGCGATTTATCACCAGTGACTTCCCCTGCCAAGTATTACTTTGCATACCATAATTCTTCACTACTCTCTTGTTCGTTAATTTTCGTCTCTTTTGTTACTTTGTATAAAAACCAGACAGATGCAATATGCTATTGCAAATATTGCAACATACACAGTTCTTCATATGTTGACCAAAAAAAAAGTATCGTCTTTATGAAATGAGTTTAAGTCATTTCGAATGCAGTTTCCCAATTGCTATTTCTTACATCATTCGTAGTCAAGAACTTTATTTTCAAGTTGAATAGAATTATTGAACGCATTCACTACTATAGAGCTTCAGCCTTTTGTTGGATTTTGAAATTTACAGCCGACAGATTGTTTCTACACCTGAATTGTAAGTTTGCAGTTTTTTTTGCTGTTTTTAGATAAGATTTTCTTAATGTTTAATACTCAATTATTGAACACCTGATAGAAAATACAATCTTCTTTCTGGAACGTTCCCCCCCCCCAAAAAAAAAAAAACAACAAACAACCTTCGATTGAGACGAAATTTAGCTATAGACTAAGCTATGTACAAGGTTGGGGAATTAAAGATTGAATCGGAAGTTACCCCAAAAATATGATTCATAAATAAATTGTAAATTATTGGCTATAGGGGGGGGGATAGGGGGCTATCATTTTTAAATGATAATACCTCATTTTTCTGTTTTATTGAAAGCAGGGATTCCAAAAAGATAATTATTTTTTTCATTTAAAGTGGAGACAGAAGAAAATGATATAAATTTCCTTGGGAAACCATTGAAATATTTTGACAGACCCAGGGCCCCCCATTAGGACTTGTTCATTGTCTTGGGTATTTTTCGATTTCTCATAGGCTACTGGCCTTATTTGGCTTTTGTGTGTGCTCCCTTTTAATTAGATTCTTTGGATCTTATGGAATGCCATGGCGAATCTATCACTCAGTTTTCCAATAATTTGAGGTATATCTGAATAATTTCGACATTCTTGTTGTTGTCTCTGTACCCCTTTACTCATACCCTCAATTTTGTTTCAAGGAACACTAAGCTGTTTAGCGTTATTTTGCGTGTTTGTTTGAACCATATAGTGACCTAGTTAATCATTAAGTAAAATTTTTCTAATGAAAGCTGAGACGGTATCCTATCAAGGTGGTATCCAGAGGGGGGGGGGGGGGGTATTACATTTAAATGATAATAGCTCTAAATTTTATTTATTGAAAGCAGGGATCCCAAAAAGTTGATTTTTTTTTTATTTAAAGCAGAGATGGCATCCTATCAAGGTGGTATCCAGAGGGGGGAAAGGGGTATTGAGCTATCATATCTAAATAATAATGCCTCGATTTTTTTTTTAAAGCAGGGGTGCCAATAAGTTAATTTTTTTTTTTTTTTTAAGCAGAGACGGTATCCTATCAAGATGGTATCCAGAAGGGGGGGGGGGGGGCATAGGGAGTTATTATATTTAAGTGATAGTACCTTGATTTTTTTTTATTGAAAGCAGGGATGCCAAAAAGTTTGAAAAGTTGACAAAATTAACAAGATTTTCGTGAGTTATACTTGATACAGCACTTGCATGGTTTTTATCGTCCAAGGGGAAAGGGACATATGCGTCCAATCCGTTTTTTTTTCTTATTGATGAAACGGGTTTACTTTGAAAACATTCATTCATAAGTACCAGGCAAATTCACACTAAAACGAATTGGTGTGACGAAAGCAATATCGACATTTCCACCTAACGTTGCGCTCGAGTAACAATGGCGCCCTTGGTCCAGTGCCCAAGTTACATTAAAAGGCCAGGTCATAATAAAAGCTTTCAATTTGGGTGGTTCAAGGAGGAGTTTTTGACAGTCTTATGACCTCAGGGTGCTAGATGTTACAACGTTCTTACGTATCTACAGTGGTTTAGAAAATTCGATCACCCCACAAATGATTACCAAAAAATATGCACAAATGTAACATTTGGAATATTATAACACTTTTTTCAAAGCTTTGAAGAAAAGCGAAAAAGTCTAAATACCCCTAACTACGCTTGAAAGCTATCTTAAAAAGAAACTCTTAGGAGATTTCCATGGAAATGACCATACAAGAAGCTTTGAGCCTGGTTGGGGATCAAAGAGGAATCTGTGAGTATTTTGACCACAGGTGACTTATTGTTGCGACTTTCTTAATTTATTAATTCTTGTGAGCATTTGGAAATCAAAGCTTAAACTCAATAACTGATGCTAAGTGTCCTAACATTTTGCTTGGATTAAAAGTGACGAACTAGGATGAAAATAAACATGGTGAGAATAACTTTAAAGCTACAGAGAAACAAAAAACGAAAAAAATAAAAGGCGACTGCGAGATTCAGTCATATTTTCACAAAATTGTAGACAGCCAGCATCCAACCAACTCGGCTGGATTGAACCTATGAATTACGTGAAAAAATATTTTAAGTTTCAATATAAACAATTCCAATAATAAAATAAGTATATTTTTAAAATAATGTGTATTTTGATACTACCTCCTTGATTCACTATTAATGTCTTTGTCTGTGCCACACATCAGAAACAGCAAAATAGTATGAGGCAACAGTATGAGATAATTTTGGTGGTATTTATCTTATGTTTAACATTGCCTGATATTGCCTTTTTAACAATTTTTTAAATAATGCGTATTTTGATGCTACCTCCTTGATCCACTATTAATGTCTTTGTCGGTGCCTCACATCAGAAAAAGCAAACTAGTATCAGGCAACAGTATGAGATAAGATAAATACCACAAAAATTATCGACAAAGATTTTGGTGGTATTCAAACAATTCAATAGTGACTCTTCAGCAGGAAAGAGCGCCAAGACAATGAGGGGTTATGTAAAGGGGCCAGGGAGCCTGCTGAAAAACTGCTTATCTTCAACACTGTTCACATAAAATCATTCCTTAATAAGATCGGTTTAAATACGGCTTATCTAGGCTTCTAGCGCTATTTAATCTACATTTGGCACTCAATATGGCTTCAGCTCGCACCAGGCCAGGCATCCAGATAAGTGAGCAGAATAGAACACGCCAGTCCTTCCGAACCGATAATAATCCTCCTCAATAGTGACTAAAAGACATTTTTATCCGGCCCCTTAGCTTCATCACCCAAGCAGATAATAAGGTTCAGTCACACAGGGCAGCGTTGCATCTGCCACGATACCTAAAAGAACATTCGAACATGTCTTCATATCAAGGGATATCCTTGACAAATTCCCCGTAGAAAAGGTCTACCCAGCCTCCTTACCATATGGTATTTTACTTGGCGCAATAGTGATTTCTTTATAAACAGTGAGTACAGAAGAATTATCTGTAAAATAGGCCCCTAATTCTCACCCTTAAACTATCCGATAGCCTGCTAGCAGTGGCAACAAAAAAAAACGAAAGAAAAGAAGACACGCCATTGCTTTCAAGCTATATGAACTATCTTTCAATTTCAAGATGGATGGTCGTGGATATATGGGTTTTTGACTCAGGCGATTCTGATGAGCTTTTTCTTTTATTAGCCACCATTTTCAAAACCCTTCGGAGTCCTTTTCAAAAAAGGTCGAAGATTTCTTTTTTCTCGCGGTAGAATATTTTTAACTTAAATCAAGATAATTGTTCTCATTTTCAAACAAAAATCAATTAGAAAACTTGCCTCACTAGAGAGCTCCTTCAAATTAAGCATCTTTTCACTTTTTTTTTTTAACTGGTCACAGTTTGCTTTATACTGGGTTGCTACTACAGCTGCAACCATGATGAGCACAATGATTATTTTTCTATTGGGGAAATTGTTTTCATTACACCTTCTCCTTAAGAACGCGCTTTATAAATTGTGCTTTAGTATTAGTTGTGGTTCACTCTTTGCGAGGTTGCAGCTGCTTCTGCAACCATTACGGGAGACTGTAAACCTCCAGTTAAGCGTTCTTAGTGATGGTCATTTCAACTGTGAGCCAATCATTCTTTCTAGGCTTCTTTGATCTGGAAATGGCATCACAAAGTGCTTCTTTTTGGCATAATCTGCCAATTTATTCTGGTGATCAATGCATATTTATTATAAGGAGGCATATATAAGCATTAGCTCTCAAAAAACCATTAACAATATCTTTACTATCTTCCAGTAGCCTTCTAGCACCAGCAAAAAAAAGAGAGGAAAAAAGGAGACATTCCACTTCTACCAAAACCAAACAAGCGATATGGCACACGTATATATATATATCTATATATATATATATATATATATATATATATATATATATTATATATATATATATATATATATATATATATATATATATATATATATATATATATATATATATATATATATATATAGATATATATAGACCCCGGCGCCACGCCGATAAGGGAAGACCGGCGGGGCCAAAAACAGCACGCCGCGCCGCCGGTAAGATGTTGGCGGCGCGCCGCCGGCGCGATCAATGTTGACCGCAAACATTAATGTTTTTCACCAGTCTTTCTCAAATCACAGCTTAAATTTACAACAGATTCGAGCCCATTCATGAGTTCAAAAATTCACAAGTCGCTGGCTGGAAACTGGTCTTCTTCGTTATTCATCAAGAGAAGTAGAAATCTGGTAGAAACGAAATGGCTGTGGCGTTTCAGAACCCTTGCATAATACGAGTAGTTGAAGTATCTATTAGCTATGTATTCTTAACATAAATAATTATCAAAATTAGTATTTTTTTTTTTATCGAGCATATAAAACTTCAAATACCGCATCACAAAATTCGTCAGTTATCTGGGTAAAAACTTTGAACTTAGAAGCTTAATTTTTTCATAATGCCCTTTGCCTATATCTGTTTTGTCACCTTTAAAACAGTTGAAATGGCGACTTTGATATTGATTGTTTTTTTTTTTTTTTTTTTGCTCTTTTGGATTCCTAAGAAGCGTTCTTATATTAAAAACTGGTTTTTAATAACAATTTAAAAAAAATGCATTTTAAAGTTTTTTTTGGCTTCTTTATAGAATATATGTCATGTAGGCTAAGGCTGAACTGCTGAATTTTTATTGCTTTTGGCTGCTTTTTTGGATATTATTCATTTTTTCTTTTTGGGGATTCATTCCAAATTATAAACTGATAAATACCTAATATCAGTCAAATTATAAACTGCATCTAAAAGGAGTAAATTTCTCAAATTGAAAAATATATGATGAACACTTCACATGAGAATACTTCAATTACAATGACACAAAAAACACTTAATACTTTATTTGCTATGAAGAAAAATGAAGTGCCAGCTATTTTCTTAGGTAAAAAAATGAAAAGCTCATCCGTTTTAAGTGTAATTAAATGAAATAATATGCAGACTGAAATAGCTTCAGGAAGATGTTGACGTGATTAAGTAAGGTTTCTTTTATCTGTATTGTCATTGCATGGCATTTCTCTTTATATTTCCTTAAAATTAAGTTACAAAATCAAGAAAATCAACTTTTGATTTCATTAAAAGAAAAATGACAAATAAATGCTCAAAGTAAATGGTTGGTCTTCATAAATGAGGATTATCCCTTTCATTTGTGAGAGAAACAAACAACTGCATTCACATAAAAAAAAAAGAGGAAGAGATCTCAAGAAAAATATTGGTTTGCTTATTGTTTTAAAGTTAATTTTATTTTTGATTTGAATTTTATGTTTTATAGATTAATTTTATCTTTTCTCTTTTTATTGGTTATGTCTTAGGTTATTGTTATTGTTAGCGCTGAGACGCCTAGTTTTATACAGGCGAAATATCCGTCGTGTTTGTGGTCTTTTTTTCTGTCTAGTGGCCGTAGACCCGTCTTTTAAGTTTTTTTCTTTCTTCTTTTTTTCTTTGTCTTTTTCTCTCTTTGTGGCCAGTTCGGCTTTAGATCTTTTATTGAAAAAAAAAATGAACAGGAAATAAATTTTTGAAAGCGAGTTTTTTTTTAAATAGAAGTAAAAAGCGACACTATTAAGTAAACTGGACCAAAATGGCTCTGAATGGGAGGGGGCTGTTTCCCCTCTCAACCCCTACTTGTAACACCCTAGTTGTCGATTGCCCTTTTCTGAAAACACCACGATACAAGAGATTCCCAATTAGTAACTATAAAGATTTAATTGATTACAAAAAAAAAATAATAATAGAAGTACTCTCATAGTTTCAACGAACTATGTAACGAACTATGATAAAAATTTGCTATGTTTTGTTTTTACTAGGTGCGCCGAATATTTGAACTTTTTCGTCTGGTGTATTTGGGGCAAATTTATCGCAAATACTTGGGGAAAGTTTTTAGCGCTATTTTGTCGTATTTGTAATCTGAGAGAAAAATAGTTTTTTGTTGCTCATTTTTTATAGTTCCTTGGTAAAATAATGGAACCATCAAAAGCGCATTGATTGACTCTTTTTCTGTATACGTATTCTGGCCGTTTTATCTATAAAAGTAAAAGCGTTTTAATGGTATTAAAGGATGGAGGGACATGGTTTATGTCTCACGGAAACTTGAATCACGGGAACCTTGTGCGATGCTTAATATCTTTATTGACTAATTATTACTTCGAGCAATTTTTGCAATACAATATGGCACTACTGTTAGATAAAATCTATCAAATGTGAATCTCTTTATTTAAAAAGAAAGACATCGTTATGATTGAAAAAGAGATTTTTTTTTTTTTTTTTGAAAAGGTGAAATAGGATTTCAAATTTTGTTGATTACAGAAATTTGGAGTGCGTGAACAAGAAGTGCATAGTGCTCTCCTGAGTGGTGACCCGCACGAGCAGCTGGCCATTGCTTACCATTTAGTAATCGATAATAAAAGAATTGCTGATGAGGCAGCTAAGGCTCAAATCAAGGATTTTTACGTAGCTGGCAGTCCTCCACCAGTTGGGCCAAATATACCCTATCCTCCTGATACCAGTTCATCATCACCAACATCCAGGCCGCATCCTGAACGCATTGCGCGTAAGTTATACGTTGTACCTAGATATAAATCTGTTTTAAATTCGCTCGACTCACTTGGTGTTTTATTGCCAATTTCAAATAATTTTTGGACTGAGAGATTAACTGAAAGATAGGCACCTAATCCCTCAGGTCTTTATGCTCTAGGATATATTCGCCTGGTCCTTAAAATGAAGGCCTCTTCTTATATATTGTACAATTCGGTGTTGCGTACAATTTTTTTAAGTGACAAATACCAATTTATTTGTTGACCCCACACCGCTGGTTCGCAATCTGTGTTATGGGATGAGCAAGGCCCCGTTGTTTCAACACACACTAAAAATAAATAATAATAATTAACAGTATGGGGACTAGGGCCAAACTTGCCCCATTTTTACCACTTACCTTGCCGGCTATCGAACTTCACCCTGCGTAACAACACCTTCCACCTAAACATGCAACTTATGAAACGTCACCAGCTGGTATCAGACTCTTACTGGACATTCTTCTATTAGATAAATTCTTGTTTACTCGGCCATCTGGCTATTTTGGGAGTCAGCTCTTCCAGTTCTAGTGAGTTGATTTTGAAAATTTTTAATTCTTTAGTAGCTTAAACAACCATTCGTATTTCAGACTTTTTAAGTCAAGGAGGGTTACAATCCACCATTTTTGCCAATTCTGTTCTGGCGTTGCATGGGTCCATCTCCTTTTAGCAGCTTTCTATCAACTCTGAGAGATGGAGTGAAAGGTTCTGGTCCATAACTAGTCACTGATGCACCGGATTTAACTGCTCTATCTGCCAACTCGTTACCTGTGATCCCAGAATTTCCTGTGGCCCCTTTCGGTATAATACGGACACCATTGAATGCTAGTCTGTTTAAAGTTTCATAACTCTTAAATTCACTTTTTTGTCTGTACTATTAAATTGCTCCAGTCTTTAGCGCCTTATTCTGTGTCAGACGTTTCAGCTTGGGAGATTGTTGCAAACTCCCAGAAGTGATAATCTGCAATCCCTTCATTTAGATTCGGGGGGCTATGGTACAACATTACTCCTCCGGATTTTCCATGGGTACGAGAACCATCCGTATAGCATATTATTATGTTATTTTGATGGGGCAGTGCGGTTTTCCTGCTCCACTCCATTTCATTCCTTGTCTTAATGGCATTCAAAAATTGCCTTGTTGGCTTTTTCATTTGGATAATATTATCCTTAGGCATCTATAAATCCCTACACTTAAATAGTTGTGAGTTGCATAGCTGCTGTCTCTGAGTCAATTGGTCAGCAATTTTCAGCCTGAAAGTGCTTTTATTGCTTCTTCCTCTAGACAATTCGCTAGTCGTTACCACGAAGTGTTGAAAAAATTTTTAAAGTAATTTTTTCTTGCAAGTAAATACAATTTTCAAAAGAGATTTGTTGTCGATAAGGTGAATTGCTACAGAGATTAAAGCAAATAAAAAAAAAAAATGAATATTTCCTTTTCATGTGATATTCAAACTTGATGAATTTGATACAAGCCGTTTTCTATGGTTCTGTGGTGGCACAGATGGTTGGACCTTGTGGTGGCGCAGTTTTTTGGTGGCAGTTGGACCTTGTGGTGGTGCATTTTTTTGGTGGCAGTTGGACCTTGGCTTGGTAATACGGAACCCAGAGATCGAACCCGGCTGTAGCAATATACTGCACGGCCGACGGAGGGACGTTAGTTGTCAAGGAGAAGCTGTTTCTAGCCTGCTGTGCATCGAGTTAAGAAAAAATATAAGAAAAGAAATGCTGGCCCCTAGGGTTATTTTTCCTGTAAGTCGCAAATAATTGAAAAGTGCTCTCGGTTTGAATATTTTAATTCAAGTCATATCTTTACTTTTTAATTTAAAACATGTTTTCATCAAATTAAACTTAAAGAGAAAATTAGCTAAAGTCCATTATTATGGCTTCTTGTAATTCGTACAGTTCATAACATGCAGGGTCTAGTCTTTGTCGGTTTATTTCTTTTTTAAGCGCTTTCGAAAATAATAAAATAGAGAAGGAGTTGTTTTGTAAATGGACACCGTTGGGTGATTATTCCATTACTACACATTCATTTGGGATCAAGAGGACCATTTGGTGGGAGGAGGATTTATGAGGGCCTGAACATTCAATGTTTAAAACCCTCTCTATAAATCTCTGATATAAAAGTTGCTGGAGGTTGTTGCAAAAGGTGCTACTACTGCTATGTTGTATTAATATCTTACAGAAATATATACATATATTTCTTGAAATTGAACAAACTTATACAAAAACCGCCATCTACTTAAACTTTGCTCATATGTGCCAAAAAATATTTATATATTGCTCATACTTCACGTCTGAAAAAAAAAAAAAAACTAAATTTAAAAGTATCTCAACAGCCTAATAAGATACTGGAAAAACTGATTGAACGAATCAACAGAACGGACTGAGCCTAAGAATTCAAAGCCCAGGAACTTAACAAACAATTTAATATAATGCCTTTTGAACTGCCAGGGCTAGCGTGAGCTGTGACTTCTACTGACTTATCTACAATTGCGACAAATTATGAATATCAATAAAAGTGACATAATAGCAAAACTAAGAATCACAACACTAATTTTATGGATCGGAATTTGTGTGTCCAAACCTAACTAGTAGGAGCGACTACTGACGTAAAAATTGCAATGTCTGCTTATGTTTAATCGATCGTTTTTATAACAAGGATTTCTGTTGTTGCTTATCTGTGTAATATGTTATTGATTTCTGCTTTTTATTAGCCCGTGGTGGAGATAAGGTGGTGCCAGCCGCTCAAATTCGAGCAGCTCCGATGAAAAGAGCTAAGTGGCACTTGGGTATCCGTTCCCAAAGTAAGCCACATGACATCATGTATGAAGTTTATCGCGCCATGAAAGCTTTGAGCTTTGTAAGTTATATTTTTTTTTTTTTTACTTTCCTTTTAATTTTTTTTCATTGTTCTAGTCACTTACATTTAACCATTTACAGGTTAGGGAAACATAGTGTTTTCTTCGACCACCTGAAAAATGCGCATGTGCGAACGATAAGACGGCTTTGTTCAAAGCAAAACAACTCCTGTAACCGTAGGTTACTTTGATTCTTGACCTTTTGCGCTTGTTCAAAATGTAAGCTAGAGACAATTTGCCTTTAGATTCGAGAGCGCTGGTGTAGAGACATGAAATTTCCTCCTGGCGGACCAAAATTGTCTCCGATGCTTATTTCAGCCCTGTGTAACATGATTTGTAGAATTTAGTTACCCTTGATCGCTTTCTTGATTTTGCAAATCTTTTCTGGTTTTATTTCAAAATAAGTGGGGTATAGGACCTGCTCTCCAGGTGACAGATCATGGCGAGAATGAATAAGGTAATGTTGGTATTTGGCAGTTGTTTTCTACTACTGATGGTCAATAACATCAATAATTGAAGTCCTGGCTTGGAGAAATAAAAATTGTGTCAAAGTGTGTAAAGGTCCCGTAGTCTACTTTCCAAACTTTACAGGAGAAACAAAATCTACAAAACCGACTAAACTGTAGCTGAACATACGTTCTAGGAATTGTTTCTGGTCAAACTTTATCTGCTATTTTTTTCGAAAAGCTGAAATTCAATTTTTCTATAGTTTCTCTGGATATGTGCTTAACACAACTTTTAGAGTTTAGATTTCATTTATTGGACAGTAAATTTTTCAAAATACATAGAAAAGCACATATTTATTGCACATTTTAAATTGCAATACCATAAGTTTTTAGTAATATAAAAGCAACAAAAGCTTAAAATTAGGTTCATTAGGCCTCTGAGCTTGTAAAAAAAGAAAAATAACCAGAGCAGTCGAAATTTTTTCTACTAACAGTACTTTTTTTTGGTGGTTTATAACATTTTCGAGTTTATATATACAGGAATAGTGCTTTTATTCAGATTATGCTTGATAAGATAAGGTCTATTCTAAGCTAAGATTCTGAAAAGCGTTATCACATGTCCAGATGCCGAATTCGCCCTTTAGAGGCAATAAAAACATAAAAAAAAACAAGCAAACACAATAGGGCTAGTCAAGAATTTTTTTATCAAAGTGCCAAAAAAAAGGTTTAAGAAATGTCAAGAACAAATAAAACTTGTAGGAATAAACAGAAATAAATCAAATAAAAACACAAGGACAATTTAGTGTCGTGACGTACAAAAACACAGCTTAGTAAAAAAAAGAGACAATTAAAAAAAGCTCGAAGTTAGCAAAATAAACATTTAACAATTGTAAGGTGAAATCAGAGTGGGAAGGAGAGATAATAAGGGAAATTATCTGGAAAACAAGGAAATTTCCTATTTCTGGAATGAATTGGGAAAATAAGGGGCTTTAGCCCCATTGAAGATAATTGCTAGGCGCCTTTTTTTTGTACTGCATCCATTCTGTCTGACAGTTCATTGTTGATATCAGGATGCCAAACAGAATAGGCATACTCAAGTATTGGCAGTACAAATGAGAGCGGAATCTCAAACAATGCAATATATGAAATTTGGATTTTAAGGAGTTTAAAGAGGGAAAACATGGCATTTGAGTGTTTTAAAATAACATTAAAAAGGTAATCCCTTTTTACGTCATTTGAAATTTTAATAGCTAGTAATTTAACAGTACTAATTGACATTTCATGAGGGACTAGACAGGTTGAAGAAGAAATTGATTGTTCAGAATATTGACTTTAAAGGGTTGACTGTAATATCATTAGTAACAGCTTCATCTGAAACCTGTTCCTGGGTATCAGTGGGGCAACTGTTCTAGTTTCTGAAGTATGTCTCTAAGACACTCAAATCATCAAAAAATTCCTATCTAGCTAAGAAATTTACTCTAGAGCTGTTTATCATTGAAAAAAAAAAAAAAAGTCGGAGCTAGGATGGCTCCCTGGGGCACACCATCGTAAATTGAGAAGGGATCAGAATATACATTAGGTATTTGACAACTTGTGTTCTATCAAGGAGGAAAGACGTAATTATTATGATTAATTAGGGGTAAACTTGAAATTCATTCAATAGTTTTTCTACCAATATATTGTGGTCAATTAACCAAAGCTTTGTGTAAGTCTACTGCTATAATATTGAGCAATGTGTTGGGTTTTTCAAGTGTGACATATATTGTGTTCATAAGGTGAACAAGATAGTGGTAGTGGATGTCGATCGTAATTTTACTATATTACTGATAAGCCTTGAAGAAGTATAGAACTATCATAATTTGTACAAAAATTATAAAATAATTGTATCAAATTTTGTCCAGTATGTTTTTCACATTTGTGCTCAACGATACGAAATTAAGCCTTAGAATGATTGTTCTGAAAGCTCTAATGACCTCGATTAATCATTTCAGTGAAACTTGGAAATATATTCATACAAAGTGACTTTAAGGTTATTGGGAGTTTGGAATACGTTTCTACTTATATTTCTTATTTTAGGAGTGGAAAACCGTGAACGCTTATCATGTTCGAGTAAGGAAGACAAACTCTGTAACGGAAAGCACGTGAAGATGTCGCTGCAGTTATATCAAGTTGATCACCGGTCATATCTTTTGGATTTCAAAAGCTTATGCACTGAAGAGCATGAGGGTTTAATGACGAGTTTATCTGGATCGGCATTGTCATCTGGTGGTTAGTCCTTTTTCATATCTTTCATTTGGTAGTTTTTATGCATAATGTACCTAGGTCATGGTTATAGGATACGTGAATAGTGTGCCACTGGATTACTAAATAGTCCTGAAAATAGTGTGCCAAAAACCGGAAAATGCCAAACCCCCTAGAACTGGAAAAAGTGGAAGAAAAGAACAAATCTGTGAAGTCTAGTCAAAAACAAAAAAAAGAAAATGATTTCAAGTGTAAAATTTGCCAAAACCCCTAGACTGAGGTGGAGTGGAAGAAAAATACTGGGAAAATGATTTCTTGGAGGGTTGGAAAAGGACTTTTAAGCATTATAGGACGGAAGGGGAGTTTTGCCGATATATCATCCTCAGGATTAAGTTTATGTTCTGTGTGTCACATCTTCAATTAACTGTCATTTGAATACTGTAGTCTATACTATAAATTCTTATTTGAGCCCCTGCATGTGAGGGAAATCAGCCGATCTCTCTGGACAAAATTCGATTTTTGCAGCCCATTGTAATGATTAATACATATCAGTGTGCCAGTAATGGCAAGCTGGCACGGCATCAGACAAATACTCCTGTTTTGCAATTCTACTGCAATCGTTTTGGTAATTGTTGTAATCTACTGTAATTTTTTTTTTTCATTGCGCCTTTTCACACCAACTAATTTATGGAGTATGTTGCATACAAATTGGAAAATGGGGTTTCAACCTTATATGAGTCTAATTTTCTAACTTTACTCTAATTTTTTCTCACACAATTTTTTTAAATTGTAGCTAATTTATTAATTATGAACAATTTAGATTCAAACATTTGGCTTATTATAATAGTTTGTTGGCATTGGAATAGACCATTTCCAGTTATAGAGTTACACTTCTTGAAAAGGGCACAAGAAAAATAAGGTAGTGTTATTTTTTTTTTTTTTTATGTAGGTTCAAAACCAAAACATTGCAGCATTGGAATATTTGATTGGTGTGGTCTTATGCAGTGATGCAAATTTATGAAATCATCTTTAGTTATGGAAACTGTTACTAGTCCAATAACCTGAAACTTTGAGGGAAGGAAAACCAAAAGTAACACAGAAAAAAAACTAGTCTGATGGATACGCACTAGGAATTTTTCAAATCTTGTCCTGACATTTGTTATTGTCATTCAATGGAGGTTGGCTTAACTCAATAGTTTGAGGGTATATTATAATAAAATGTGGACTACTGATTGTTCAGCTAATGTCGTACGCAAAAAAAAAACTCCATATGGAATTCCAATTACACTTCTATTAGCCTTAATGAAAACCTAGTGTATTTCGGTCTCATAATAATGTCTGTTTTGTTTTTTTTTTTTTTCTCAGACATGTACATTAGTCGATGGTGCTTCTATGAGTGGAAGGATACTAAATAAAATTTGCTGTAATAGTTGTAGATACCTACTGTAATATATTTACTGCATCTAATAAGTAATTTCTAAAAGTTTTGACGGTCCCGGTAATAAATCAGTAATAAAGCACATACCTTCTTTTTTCTTGTCTATGTTTTCAACTATTTTAATTTCAGGTGCTCATCAAGGTGGACATCACACAATGGAATTCTTCGAAATGTGTGCTGCTTTGATCACCCAACTTGCCAAGTGAATACGCAACCCCCAATCGTTGAGTTGAGAATGAAACTGTTTACTTTTCGCACATTGTAGTTTGAGCTAGCTGCGTAAAACATTGTCTTTAATTTAATATTGACCTCCAGTTCGGTTTAAAATATTGACTACTCTTTAAGGAGAATTAAAAAGCCTTTGTTATAGTTCGGGTTAATTTAAATCCGAATATTAGTTTTTACCATGAGAAACCATGCTACTCCTGTGGTCAGTTACGTCAACTACACGGGGGTTGCCTGTGGAGCTTGAAAGTGAAAGTGTTACCTTTTACCCATTTCACTGTTATACCCTTATCCACCCATTTGGGGCTTATCACCATCTTTGTTGAAGATAGGTACAGTGCTGTTTTTTGCTTATTCTTTAACATTATGAGGAGCAATTACATGCGGAGAATTCTCGTTTAATGTTTGGGCTAATTCCCCAAACTACGGAAAATTATCTTATTGTTAAAACTAGCGGCATAGCATCAGGTTGTGGTTCCCTTAACATAGCTGCTACAGAAGAAGGAAGATCTCCGAGACACTGAAAATAACTACAAAGATGGTTTTTTTTTTTTTTTTTTTACTGTGTCAACAGTAGTTTTCTTTTGCCATCAATCACATACAAACAAATACAAAATGTGTAAGAGCCAAATAGAAAATGAAATTTTTATTGAATTGAAAGATTCTCGCGGTAGATTTCGGTAGTTTCTGAAGTGTTTCAATCTGACGTCTCTTTTATATTGGAAGGTATGTCCTTTAGCCTCCTTATCAAGAGATCCACAATATGGTTTCTGGCTGATTTGGGGTAACCAAAGTGACTCATCTTAAATTCGCTTGTCTTGATTGCCATTGACAGGCAAGTTTGTAATTGGTGGCCACGTAGAAAAAATTCCAATCAGAAAAAATCGTTAAATGTCAAGATTTGAGGTCCATTTTACCCCCCCCCCCCCCCCAACACTCAAAACTTTTAGCTTGATTTTTAAGCCATTTTTGAGACATCGCAGATACTCTGTTTAGCTGAACCGTGTATAAATAGTGTCTTTTAATTTAAATTTCTACTACACCATAAATAGACTCTAGTTCAACAGGGATTTGAAGAAAAAATTTAAGTTCCCCTGACCCTTCCTCCTTACTCTAACACTACTTGAATGTTCCAACTTGATCCCCCAGGGAGTTCCCAAGATATTGCAGATATGATATTGCTATATCTTTCAATCAACTCCGCACCTTTCATTTGGCTTTTTCCTTGATAAATAACTTTTTCTTGGTATTTTCACCGAAAAAAAAAAAATCAAAAACAACGTAATCACCACTAGATTTTGAAAATCTAGTCTCTCCCAGCAGAAATAATTGACAGATGGTCATGTTCAAGGTTCAGTAAGAGTAGTAAATATTCGTTTTATGTGGTACATAAGATACTTTACGAAAAATTAGCGGTTTATTATCGTTATTTTTCTATCGTTATAGCTGTACTGAAAATCATGATATCTATTTGATATTATGACTAATATTAAAACCAATTAAGTTATTTTTAATTTACTTGCCTCAGGCTTTCTAAAAATAAAAATGGTGAAAACTTCGTCAAGGGAAAAGTTTTGCTTGAAATCAGTCGACAAAATCTGCCGAAAAAGAGTCATATTTAGGCTGATGATAAAAATTTGATGCTCACTGTTGAGTTAATTTACAAAATTTTACAAAATGGGTTCTTATTTCTTCTTAAAGCAACAGAAGGGAAATACAGTGGAGTGATACATTTTGCCATTTGTAAATGCATTGAAGATTTATTTGAGTGGCTTTTCAATGCATATCCAAATTTACTTAAGAGTACACTCTGTTTCAATTGCATTAAACTATTTGGCCGTTCCCTCTAATGTAGTGAAAATGTTCTTATAGTTTTGTTTTCATTTCATCAAATCCCATAAAATATGGACCCAAAACAAAAAAATATTTAAGAGGATTAGTAAACGATTGATATTGTTGAATTGGGGCAAAAGCTAAATTGGCAAAAATAACAATTATTTTGTTTTCTTATGTAATTTTCCCCAAGAAAAGGGAAACGGAGCCGCAGTTAAAATCAGTAATTATGTTTCCATCTTTTTTTCAATAAAGTGTGGTTCATTTCTACCTTAAAACTAAAAAAACCAGAGCAAATTGTTAGTTCTTGGGATGTAAGGGTGTTTTAAAATAGCATGTATACATATTTTCTTTATTCCAAATATATAATTTTCAAATCAATTTGCTAATAATTTTTAGCAATTTGAAGGTATTTAACTTTAAAGAATGTTTAATTTGTTTCTATTATTGTATATCCTTTATTGTTTTGTTGTTTTGACTTTTCGACTACTTTCGCAGACATATTTGCGAAGTTTATTTGCCAATTCCTTAGTTCTAATTTTTTAGTTCAATTCGCAGTTCTGTGGTATTTGTGTCGCAAGCTTAACCAATTTTTCGAAAATAACTATGCTGTTCCAGAAATTCCATTTTCGGATCTAATGAATATTTTAATTATTTCATAGGTATTTGATTGTATAACTTTACATAAAGAGGCAAAGCTTTATCATGGGAGTGACTGGTAATACTTTTTCAACTAGGGATTTATGAAAATAATAGTAACTTATTAAAATAAAGGCTGTCGAGATTTCATCCCTTGTGCATTTCTAAAGGTTTTAGATTTAGGCTCTTATGCATGATGTTTCCCTGAAATATTTCCATAATAGTCATAGAGAGAACTACTGATTATTATTGTTTCTTAGTGACAAAAGTATGTTGTTAATGCCATATATTAGTATCTTATTATGCATGTTCGTGGACTTTAGTGTTTTAACGTTGTTTGATTTGTAACAGTATATCCTTGATATACCAGAAAAATCTCTTAATACCCTTGCTATGTTTTTAATGTCCTTGCTTTAATCCTAATATTTTGTTGTTGTAGATTAAGAAATAAAATTTACTGTTAACGGTTTATCTTTTTGAATGAGCATTCTCATATATTACTAGAATTATAGAGTTATTTTTCCAGGAATTTCGTGATTCTGCCCTTTTTAAACCTGTTTTACTGCCACAAATTTTTTCGTTCAAATAGAAGTTATTGATATTATGCCCCGGTGTTACGAGAGGAGAATATTTTTCAAAACGTATTGACAAACATTTTCATCCTTTTTTTTTTTTTAGTGAGGCTAGAACTTCATAAGAAAGATTCAGTCTTAAAAGAGAACTTCAAAATTGGGGCCACATATTATTCTAGAACTAGTGTATATGTGTGAAAAAGTGTTCATTTTTTTTTTTTTTTTTTTTTTTTTTTTTTTTTTTTTTTTTTTTTTTTTAGCCTAGATCTAATCCTGGGAGATCCAGGGGATTCCTATTTCATCTCAGCAACACTGATTCTCTGCCCTAACCTCTCATTTAGAAGATAATTAGCTTTGTTAATACCCAAAAAAGAATAAACTAACAGCCCTCCTCCTAAATTTTCGTCCTCCTCCAAATTAAACAATCAAAAAATAACATCAAATAATGAATACAATATCAAAGTTCCAAAATAAATAAATAGGCAACGTAACTTGTAACAGAAGAAAACGTTCTTTTTCTGAAAATTTTCGGTTCAAGGATATTTCACAAATATATTCGATGATGTTTGATTGGGAAAGAGGATCAGGCTGACAAGAGGATCCTCGGAACAAATAGATAATTAAATGAACATGAATCATGGTAATGCAATGATGACGCCCTATTAAATAACCCATCAAATCATTTAGCTGCACATTTCTGAGGAAATTCTGGTGGTGGTGAAAAAACAATGGAGTATGAATATTTTTAATACCTGCAGTCGGTATGATATGTGTTTCCTGGTAATAATTCCTAACTGATTCGTATAGTGACCGATCAATCAGAACTCGAATAGCACTATTTTGAAGAAATTACAAGTGTTTTAATAAAGACGGAAACGTTTTAAGCCACCTGCTGCTACAAAACAGAATACATGGATGTGTTACAGAAAAGTAAAGGTTTCCCAAATTTCTAAGTGGAAAAAAAATTTCTACTTACGGATCACACCAATATTACGAGCTTGGCTTCGGCTTAGAGTACGTACACGTTTCTCGAATGATGAGCTTTAAGATATTTTAACCACACTATTCGTGAAATCGTGCCGGAATCCATTAGATTATTATTTCATCAAGCCAAGTGTAGTAATCTGGTGAACGGAAAAAAGTTAGACTTACAGACTTTGAGCCAGGATAATTCACCCTTAGTCATTGTATTGATCCGATTTACTAAATAAGTTAATTGTGACTGGAGCAGATCAGTAGTTTTAACTGTTGTCAGGGATCGCGGGGCACCATCAAGAGGACAAGGGACGTTAGGAACAGCTTTCAGGACAGTAATATGGTACGGGTGTTCGTATATATCTCAGAGCATCAAACCAACCCCAAGACTGACCCTTGGGACACTTTATATGACACTGGCTGTAGGCGAAATAGACTAAATCCAAATTATTCAGTTTAAGAAACATATGTCTTCACTTAAATAAATTTCTTGAAAAAAACAAAAGTATTTAGTCGAATACAATGCCTCTCTCACTTCTGGATCAACATTGTATTGCTTCGTCCACAAGACGACAAGCCCATTCTGTCATCCGACTTTTCCAAAACCAAATATAACATTCGATGATTTCAAAAAATTGTATAGCCTTAAATTACAACATTTTCAATACGCTGGGTCACAACTTGAAGAATAGATATTATTCTGCAAAGTGGTAGCAAGGTATCAATTAACTTTGGTGAAATACGAAAGACTCACATTGATATATCTATTGACGGTGTCAAAAATCTTGACACCGTAGTTTTAATAAACCATCCTGTAGAGGAGATCTGCTCTCACATGATCTTTATTAAAATTTCCTGCACTGGAAAAATGGTTTCTGATTGAAAAGTAAATTTTCCAGTAGTTCCTGCATTAAGTGTAGGAACATTATAGTTGGTCCAGGTAGAGGTCCCTCAACGACAACTAGAAAAAATATATTGTTTGTTAATTTTTATCTGGACTATTGCAGTTCAAAAGCCAGCCATTTGAACTTGTGAGTAGTCATTTTGATACTAAAAATCGAATAGTGGGCATAAGCTTAGGTCTCCCCTGGACAGAGGTGTGCCCATTCCGGAGATACTGTAATACCGGGCCAACGCATGGAGGGAGCAGAGCTAGCTCTTCTCCGTATACCGGGAGACATCTCTCCGGTATACGTTTAGGGACCAAGCATAACACCGTGCAGCAGTACCTTCACAGCCACACATGGTTTTGAATATAGCTTTTTGCTCATTTTTAAATGATTTTTTACGATAATATTTCGACCGTGGTCTGGCAAAAATTCTTGTGTTCCGGCAAAAATAGCCTAAAACGGAAGTATTTTGTGTCACAATATATTTTGCTACCTACAAAGATTATTGAAATCTAAAGCTTCTGTTCAACCTTGCCCTCTGTGAATTCTCTACCGACTCAGGTTAGATGAGATCAACCCTGAGAAAAAAAGTAAGTGGGATTTATGGCTTCCTTGATTGGTTAGGTTAGACTCAAGAAGAATCTTAGGAAACATCCTTACTGCATGCTTTCGTAGATAGTGAGGGCTGAAACCTCCATTCAAAGTTTGCAAAATTTTGAAATTGATGGTATAATTTCCATCAAGATATTACCATGTTTGGGGATGTTTTTCACCTTTGTAAAAAACTATTGGAATTGTTATTACAGCAATTCTTTGGGGGAAGTAATTTTAGATGGAATAATTTAATTCAGAATTTACTTCGGATCGGGCTAAAAATCGATCCTTTCAGTGTGCCTTATGTTTTTCAAACCACCATTTCTTATATTATCAGTTATTGTTGAGAAGAATGTTTGCCATTGCTGGGAAGTACATTTCAAACAACAAATACCAGACGGGATTCTTTCAAAGAAAAAATTTGAAAATATCTACGCGAAGTTTCTTTTTCAAATCTACTATTCATTGCAACTCATTTATGGAAACCAAATTCTTGGAGCTACTTGGAGATAGGAAAAGGGTACAAATAAAATTCTGCTTGAATACAAAATTACTGGTGTGAAGAATGTAAACTTTTTACAGAATTATTTGCTCATTTTTAATGGAAAATTAAAATGAAATGGAATATTTTTATTCAAATACGTTCCACTTATTTTCTAAACAGATATATAAATACCCCATATAATATTTTCAAAAATTTCTTCATAAGATTTCATAAATAAAAAGAAATATTTCTCTGAGTTTACTATACCCCTGGAAATTATTTTAGATTCTACTTTCGTTTCAGCTAATGAGTATGAGAGAGCGACAAGGACATCTCTTTTTACTAATTTTATCAATTTCATTAGTCAATATTAACTGTATAGATTATTTCAAGATTTTCCTTGGAAAGGTGAAAAATGGCAAATCTAGTTAGCGGGACACTGGAAAAAGTGGGCAACTTCTTCAGGATATTAAAGCAAAATGGGGGAGTCCTAGGATCGGCAAAAAATTATTCTATACTGATGACCTCAAAGACGGTACCCTAATTGGTGTGGACAAGTATGGGAACAAATACTTTGAAAACAAGAGATATTTTGTCTGTAAGGCCCCTTTTCTAATGCTCTTAAATAAATATGCTCGCATTAGCAGATTGCAGGCATAAGTATTAGTGCACAATTGGGCTTTTGAGAAGGAAACATGTTATGAAAATGATTCTTACTTTATAGCCTAGGCTAGTATAGCAGAGAAATTGTAATTAACTTATTTTTAGGATGCTTCCACTAATCTTTACCCCTAACCCCCCTAATGTTTAAATATAGGGGCCCAAATTATATATTTCCCATGCACCACTCTTGTTTCAACTTAAGTCTACTAAGTTGAATCAGTGCTGACAAAATCAAGAATTGGACATCCACATGGGAAATATATATTTTGGGCCATAGCCTATAGCCTATATGCTCAGGTAAATATCTACAAAACCATATTATTGACTTACACATAAAGTGAATATACCACTTGATGCCTTTTTTTATGCTGATTATGAATATAATAATCATTTCTATTGGAAATGAATTTCAGCCCCCCCCCATATATATGCCAATTCAGGGTATATATTTCTAAATTAGGGGGGGGGGCAAATTTGTTTATGATGTAAATGGGAGATAAGTTTAAACTTTACCCCCCCCCCTAATGTAGAAATATATACCCTGAATTGGCATATATAGGGGGGGGGGCTGAAATTCATTTTAAATAGAAATGATTATTATATTTGTAATCAGCATAAAAAAAAGGCATCAAGTGGTATATTCACTTTATGCGTAAGTCAATATGATTTGGTAGATATTTACCTAGCCTATGCTCATTTAGGGGACACAAGTAAAGTATAGTGGAAACACTCCCAAAATTAGTTAACTATAATTTTTCTGAATATTATAAAGTAAGAAGTGTTTTCTTCTCAATAGCCCAAATTGTTTCACTAATAGCCTACCCAGGCACATTTAACAGACAAATTTTATATTGACAAATAGCTGTTGAAAAATAGCATAGGTAAATTTGCTATTCTAATGCCATAGAATTAGGGTATAGCCCCTCTGAAAAAATACTAGTAAATATAGCCTATAGGCTTCAAGATTCCATAATAGGGCAAGGTGAACACACTTCTTGATTCTTCTTTTATGCTCTTTCCAAATATAACAATCAATTTCCTTGTAGAATACACTCCCCCTCTGATGATCCCATAAATAGCCCAACTAATATGTATAAACTACAAAAAACATGATTACATTATTACTTTATAACATGTAGGATTTTTTATTATTCAGATTATGATGTTTTCTTTTAATATTATACCCTTTTTTAAATTATTTTAAGTATTAGACCCATCTTGGTAAATTAAGCATTCAATCACAGATGGCTATAAGTTACAGACTGAGAAGATAACCAATTTAATATAGGAGCTATAATGTCTGACTAGATTAATGTAATAGAGATATACATTATTAGGGCCCTCAGGACCCCTATGTCTAGGACCATCAGGAAAGGGTGAATTTTCAAGTGAATTGATAAAAAAAAAAAAAGTCAAGTAATGAAGGTCTAAAATAGTGGCTCTTGAGAAGGAGAGCTGCTAAAACAAAAAGAGAGACATTTTGACCTTTGAATTGCTAATTTTATGCTCTTTCTTATGGTTAAATCCATTTTGTAACAATAATGCTCCCCCTTATGCTCCTATATATAGCCTTAGGATATGTATCATAGGCATCACAATAGCACTGCTAAGCAAAGCTCACAGTGGGCTCTATTTTTCCTCCAAGGGACTTTTTATTGATGGAACTGCAGTAGAACCTACTTTGTAGGTGACTCATATGATTGAAATTTAAGGTTCTAGCACCTTTTTAAGGTCAAAAGGGATTTGAGGGCAAGGCCCCCCCTTTCCATTGCCCCATTGTTCTCCAAAGATGTTCAATCAAAATTTTGAGAAAGGCTTCTAGTTCAGTGTAGTTGAAAAGTCCAATAACTGCTTCTGCAGATGGCATGACTGCCCTCCCCTCCAGCACTTAGGGCAAGGGCTCTAGGGTATGTAGTTTACCCATTCTTTATATATAGTAATATAGTATATTTTTTACTTGTAGTATTTGTTATTGGGAAAAGAGTTGTATATTATCCTTAGCCTCCATAAAGGCTAAGGGTATTAAGTTGAAGCTCTCAGGGAGTGTTGAACTAAATCAAAACACATGAATGCAGGTTGTAAAAAGGATATTTCTCAGTAACAGCTTAGGGTATTGAGTTGTAACTTTCAGGAAATAATAAGGGTGTGTTTAATTGGCCAAAAGGCAATACATATGCACAGGTACTACTTCTACTACAACTACTACTAAGGCTAAGGACAATAAGGTGAAAGTTTCAGAGGATGAATCAGGGGAAGTTAAGTTAAAACAAAACACATTATGTCTTTACATGTTGTTAACAGGGTGTATTATAGACATCTCAGGAACAGCTTAGAGTATTAAGTTGAAACTTTTTGGGCATGATGAGGGGGATGTTCAACTAATCAAAAGGCACTATGTGTATACTACTGCTACCACAATTACTACTAGTACTGAGGCAAAGGGTATTAAAGTGAAACTTCCAGGGAATGTTTAGGGGGATGCTGAAATAAATCAAAATAAACAATGTACATGCATGTTGTCAAGAGGCAGCAGTGTCTCAGGGACAGCTTAGAAAATAAAGTTGGAACTTCTAGGACATGTCAAGTAGGATGTTGACCTAACCAAAAGGTACTATGTGCATGCTACTGCTACAACTACCACTACTACTGAGGCCAAGGTTATTAAGGTGAAACTTTCATGGAATGTTTAGCAGGATGTTGAACCAAATAAAAAAACACAATGTACATGCAGGTTGTCAAAAGAGTATATCAGCAGTTTCTCTTTAACAGTCTAGAGTATTAAGATGAAACTTTAAGGATATATATGTTGAACTAGCCAAAGGCACTATGTGCATATTACTGCTACCACTACTGCCAAGGGTGAAAAAGGGAAACTTTTAGGGAGATGTTAAAATAAATCAGAACATGATATGTGCATGCAGGGTCAAAAATGCCTTGAAGAAATTTCTTTGGAACTGCTTAGAGCCTTAAGTTTGAAAGTTTATAGGCATCTTGAGGGGAGGTTGAACTAACAATCAATCAATCAATTTATTAATACTAAAGACAAAACAATTACAAACTTAAAGTTTATATACGTCCAAAAAGCTCAGCTTGTAAAGGGCCAACAAAACAAATAAGACACTATTATAAAGCACATTAAAAAAAAACATACTTAAAAAAAAAAAAAAAAAAAAAAAAAAAAAAAAAAAATGGATCAAGAGACATTTATGAAAATAGAAGAATTTACAGGAAACTTCACAAATAACTGAAAAAAATATATAAACGAGAAGAGATTGAAAATTAGGACTAAATATAAAAAAAAAACAAAAGAAAAAAAAAATCAGAAAAATATATTGAATGAAAAAAAAAGACATATAAATTTGGATGGAATGCAAAAAAAAAGAAGAAAAAAAGGGGGGGGGGGGGGAAATACTATACTGGAAATACCCAGTGAGAAACTGCCTTTGCAGAAAGAGATAGAGGGACATCAGGAGGGATGGAGTTCCATAGTAAAATAGATTGATAAACAGGAGACCTCTGACCTGCTGTTGATGATTGCTTAGGTAGAATGAACCTGTGATAAGAGCTACATAAAAAAGAAGAGTACCTACCTGAGCCTGACAGAAAGAAAAACTGCTGCAGAGATGGTGGAAGTGTACCTAGAAAAGCGGAATGTGCTAAATAAAGGTAACTTTTCCCCACAATACAATCCAGCAGAGCTATTCCAGTATCATTATAAAGATCAGAGGAAGGGAAAAAACGAGGTAGAAGAAAAATGGCCATCACTGCCCTATTTTGGGCTCTTTGAAGTGAGCAGAGAAGAGATTTATTAGTACTACCCCAGACAGAACAGCAATAAGAAAGGTAAGGAAAATAAAAGCATAATAAAGAGAAAGCATAACATCTGGGGGAAGAAATGAGTTAACCCTGTATAACATTGAAGATTGGCGGAGGACAAGGGAACAGATATGAGTTATATGGGGTTTAAAAGAAAGAAAACAGTCAAAATACACACCAAGAAATTTCACTATAGTAGCTTGCAGTATAATATCATTCCCATAAGTCAGGATGGTTGGCTCCCTTGCATCTCTCATACAATAAGGGGTTCTAAAGTGTACAATGGCACTTTTTTGGCTGTTGAGAGTCATACCATTTGACAAGCACCAATCATTTACTTTATCAAGAAGACCTTGAGCTTGGGAAGTGGCAGATGGCAGGTCCACTGCAGCAATGAAAAAGTTACTGTCATCAGCAAAAAGAATAGGGTGCACAAGGGGATGAAGACCGTCAACAAGATCATTAATATAATTAAAAACAAAAGTGGTCCAAGCACAGAGCCCTGTGGGACACCTTTCACAATAGCAAGGAAGAGTATAATCACAAACTCTACAAGAGCCTGGTGAGACCGAGATTAGAATTGGAATGTGTGTCGCCACGCCAATTAATAAAACAGACCAGATGGCTCTCGAGTCTGTCCAAAGACTGGCGTCAAAATGCGTAAAGGGGCTCAGAGACAAAGTGTATGAATGCCGACTGCAGAGCCTCAAGCTACCAACTCTGACATACCGTCAGCAAAGAGGTGATATGATAATGACCTACAAACTGCTCAAGTCTGGCGACAAGGACCTCTTTCAGCCTGCCAGTTGTCAAGAACCAGGGGTCATTCAGCAAAGCTTTTTCGGAAGCGTGCTAATACAAGGAAGAGGAACCATTTCTTCTCCAACCGCATCATAAGCCTCTGGAACGATCTGAGCGAAACGACAGTGAGTTCACCATCCGTTGACAGTTTCAAAGCCAATCTCGATAAGGAATGGGAAACCAAACTATGGCGCACGCAATGGGATGAAGCTGATGTCCCGCGGCCCTATCATCACTAACTGGCGTACACTGGACTCGTCCATATCGCTAGCAAGTGCGATTTAAGGTAATTTTTAAGGTAAGAGGAAGAAGTACCATTAACCAAAACATACTGAGATTCTCCCTGAGAGGTAAGACCTAAACCATTCAAGTGGGACTCCATGCACTCCAAATGAAGATAATTTAGACAAAAGAACAGAGTGAATGACCATATCAAATGCCTTTGAAAAGTCAAGAAATAGACCCAAAACACACAAGCCCTTGTCAAGGTTAACATGCACAAACTCTGTTGCATCTGAAAGTGCATGCAAGGTAGAAAAACTGGGACAAAGCCATACTGATGGTTAGTTATGAGAGAATTACCTGCAGTCATATTAGTACTAAATACAAATGAAGAGAGTCTACAATACACTACTTTTTCAACAACCTTAGAATTACAGGAAGGAGTGAAATAGGTCTATAGTCTGAAATTAGAGATGAATCACCTTTTTTAAACAAAGGTACAACATTAGCAACCTTAAATAAATGAGGAAAAACACCAGAAGAAAGAGAGAGGTTAGTTATGTGTGAGATGGGGTTAGAAACAAACTGACCAATTTTTTTAAGAACATTACAGCTCAAACCAAAACCATCAACTGAATGGCTACTTGAAAGCTGAGAAATAATGTTAGAAATTTCAGTATCACTGCATGGAAAAAGGAAAAATGACTTTTCTGCTAAGGGAAAACTACTTACTCTGCTGTAGGGTGGATTTGGAACTGAAAGAAGTGAGGTGAAATACGAATTGAAGGCGCTTGCTGAAGAATGTTTGTCCACGAAGATCCATCAGCTTCCCTGTAGCAACAAGGGGGGAACTGTTTGAGTTTCTTGTGGAAAGAGCTTCATTAACTACAGTCCAAACCTTTCGCAAATTCCCTTACACTCATCAATTCGACGCGAAAAGTATAGCTTTTTGGCTGCACGTACTGAAGAAGTAAGCACATTTTTATAAAGTTTATACTTCAAAAGATCATCCTGTGTCTTACTTTTACATGCAGCCTTGAACAGAGACGCCTTCATATGTGTAGCATTGATCAAACCTCTAGTCATCCATGGACATTTGGGTATGGAATTCCTTGGCCTCTTTCTAAGAGGAAAATGCTTATCCAACAGAGCTCCCATATGACACAAAAATAAATTCGTTGCACAATCAACATCATTAGCTTCAAGGACACTAGACCAATCATTACTCTGAAGACTATGTATTAAATTAGAAATTTCTTTATCTGTGGAAGTTCTAAAAGGAGACTCACCCTGCTCATCCACAGCAATCTCAGCTTGAGGCACAAAAAGTGAAACATAAATTAGGGAAGTGATCAGAAAGATCAGTGAAAACAAGACCAGAAGTAAACTTCAACTTAGAAGAATGAGAAATGAAAATATTGTCTATTAAAGTGGCAGAATTTCTAGTAGGGTCCACACAAGAAGGAAAAAAAATTGAAGGAAGTAGACCAGCAGAAGAAAGCACATCAAAGAGATGGTCACATTCATCACTTGATCCAATATTTAACATATTAAAATTAAAATCTCCCAAAACACAAATACATTTTAGAGAAAGACCCCACACAAGAAAGTTGATCAAGCAAATCACAGAACAAATGTGTTGGAAAAGGAGGGGGCTTATAAAACAAACAAACAGTGTCACATGCAAACTGGCTTTTCAGATCAATAACAAGAGAATAAACTGTCCTACTATTTGACACTACTGATGTAAACAAGGATTCAAGGTCAGACCTTCTTCTAAACTCAATATCAGACTTTATAAATAAAGAAATACCCCTTGAGCACTTTGTTACCATTCTGGGGATATGGACAGCAACATAACCATGCATATCATAGGCTGTAAAATTTTCACCATCAGATAACCATGTTTCTGTTAAACCTATTACATCAAAAGGGCAAGAATTATCAGACCACAAATACGATTTCAGACTATCCCACTTATCTCTTATCCCACGCACATTCAAACAAAATACATTAAAGCTACTATTTAAAGACAGTGAGGGTATAATTTTATCACAATAATCAATGGTAGTGTGATAATTACAGCTAGATTTAACCATAGATTCAAGGAGAGGGTCAAGCGTGTGAGTCTCTTGTTTACCAGCCCTACTTGGTTGATCAAATATAACCAAATTAAGAATAGAAGAATTCAAAAGAAAAGAGAAATCACCCATAATTATCACACATAATAAATGTACACATAGAAATATAAGTGGGATGGCACGAATTATCCAAAGTATTGGACCAAAGTATAATGTGACACCAGTTGCTATTACATGAGCTGCAAGTGTGCTGGACTGATAAAAAAATAATAGAAATTAGGCTACATGAAGGTGAGAGGATCACAAAAAGCATAAAGAGATATCAGTAGAATGACTCATTTTATTCAAAGTATTGGCCCAATTTATAATGTGGGACCAGTAAATTATGTAAACTGTAAGTATGCTGACATGAAAAAAAAAAATATAATAGTAGTCAGCCTACCAGAAGGTGATAGGATCACAGACAAATATAAATGAATATCAATGGAATGAAACATATTATTCCAAATATTAGCCCAAAGTATAATATGGGTAGTAAGAAATTATGAGAGCTGCATATATACTGACATGACAAAAATATGATAGAATTCAGGGTACACAAGGGTGATAGCATCAAAAAATAAGATAAAGAAATATCAATGAGATGGCATATATTATTCAAAATATTGACCAAAAATATAATATGGGACCAGTCAAAATTATGTGAGTTGCATGTGTGCTGACATGAGAAAAATATGATAGAATTCATTTCAGGCTACAGGAAGGCGATAGGATCACCAACCCAGATAAGAAAATAATAGTGGCATGGCACATATTTATCAAAATATTGGCCCCAAGTATAATGTGGAACCAGTCAAGATTATATGAGCTGCAATTATGCTGAAATGACAAAAATATGAAAGAAATCAGCCTGCATAAAGGTGATAGGATCACAAACAAACATAAAAAAATAAATAAATAACAGTGGGATAACATATATGATTCATAATATTTGCCCAAAATGCAATATGGGACCAGTGAAAATTATATGAGCTGCAAGTGTGCTGACATGACAAAAACATTATTGAAGCCAAGCTACATGATGGTGAAAAGATCATAAACAAACATAAAGAAAAATCAGTGGGAAGGCCACATTTATTATAAGTATTAGCACAAACTATAATGTGTGACCAGTTGATATTATTGGGGTTACAAGTATAATGACACGACAATAATATAATGTAAATCAGACAACATGAAGGTGACAGAATCCCAAACAAACATAAAGAAATATTAGTGGGAAGGGACATATCATCCAAACTATTGGCACAAAGTTGTAATATGGTACCAGTCAAAATTATGTGAGGACAGTAAAGAATAATAGAGGAATATTTTAAGAACAGCAAGTAAATCCGTACAGAAACAATGCAATATATTATAAGAAAATAAATCTAAATCCATCACTTTAATTTTTCTGCATTTGCAGCACATAAATCAATTTCATTCTGATTATTAAACTTAACCACTCTTCCAGATTGGGTTTTATACAGGATATCGCCTTTACTGGACCAAACATTACGTAAGCCAAGCTTTGACTTGGCATATGAAAGAAGTTGTAAGCGTGGTTTTGTAAGCGTCTCAGAAAATAGAATCCCTGATCCTTTCAAATCCTTCTTTTGTCTGAGAAGCAGTTGACGAACTCGTAAGTTGCAAATTCTACAACTATGGGTCTGGGTTTTTGCAGATGGTTTGCCAATTCTTTTGGCTGATACAACATCAGACTGAATAATTGGTATGCCAGGAAATTTCCCAGCACATAGTGACAAGAATTGACTTTCAGTGTTTTCAATGGAGGTCTCCTCTTTCACCCCAAAGACAATAATTTGGTTGCTCAAAACCTGCTGTTCAAAACAGTCATTTAATCTTGCCAGGTTGGACTGGATAGGCTGGAAAGAGTTTTTAAGGTCTATCATGGATGACTCTAAAGTAGCCAATGAAGATTCAACAGAAAATATGCGTCTGTTATAGCTTTCAAGAGTTTTATCCACTAGATTACTAAGATCTAGGTTGAGGCCAGCATACACCTCCTGCTTGATTGCATCCAGCTTATCTGAAGAGATAGTGACATTATGTTGCATGAATGTCTGTTCCTCTTTCATTTTAACCACTGCCACATCTACCTGGGAAGAGATCTTAGCCAATATAAGGTCATCAAGTAACCCTTTCACTGAAGATTTAAGGTTGTCAGGTTGTAGTGAATCTGCTAACATTTTATGTTTGATTTTTATGCTATTTATGTGGTTAGTGAGCATGAGTAGTTGCTCTGAAACAGATTCTGATCCAGAGAATTGGATTGAGCTGTCAGACCTTAGTTCACGAGGTGGCTTGAGTTGGCTTTTCATTTCTTATCTGAAGTAAACAACAAAACAGGAACAGAATAAGCTGTGGTATAAGACAGTTTGGGTATAAGGCAGTATATAGTCCACAATCAAGTAACAAATTTCAAATACCAAAGCAGGGGATTGGGAAATTTGAAGAATAGAAAGCAATCAGCACAAAACATCAAGCATCAACAGTAGCAGTGGCATAAACCCAAGGATTGGTTACTGTAGTCAAATTACAAGTTAAAATTGGTATAGGTCTCACCTGATGAGTCCTCTTACACCCCAGGCATACTATTTAATAACAGAACATACTATTTGCATGCTACTTCTACTGCTAGTCTACTATTTTACTGAGAAATAGGGTACTAAGGTGACATTTTCTGAAAACATTGAGGGGATGTTGAACTAAATTAAAACATGCTATTTGAGTGCAGGCAGTCAAAAGGGTGTATATACAATATATCAGGAACAGCTTAGAGTATTAAGTTGACACTTTCAAAGTATGTTGAGGGGGATGTGGAACAAACTAAAAGGGTTAGAATATTAAATAAAAAATTTTAGGGTTTACTATGAGTGCTACAACTGAGACTAAGGGCATTAAAGTGAAACTTTAAGGGTATATTGAGGGGATATATTGAACTAGTCAAAATGTTCTATGTTTGTACTACTGCTGTTGCTACTACTACAATTATTATTTTCAGGGAATATTGATGGGGATTTTGGAGGCTAAGGTTATGAGACAGAGCTCTTAGCAAATGTTGAAGGAACAGTTGAATTAAATTGAAAACACATTATTTGTTTGCAGATTATCAAAAGAGTGCATCAGTTATACCACAGGAACAACTTTGAGTATTAAGAGGGGCATGTTGAGGGGTGGGGGTTATAGAACTAGCCAAAGTTACTAATGTATACTGGTACTACTTCTTCTAATGCTGCTACTACTACTACTAATACAACTACTACTCCTGCTAAGAGTATTAAGGCAAAATTTTTAAGGAAAAGTTGAGTAGGATGTTGACTTAAATCAAACACACTATGTGCATACTGTCAAAAGGCTATATCAACAATGTCTCAAAGACAGTCTGAATGTATTAGTTGAATGTCTCAGGGCATGTTGAGGGGGGTATTGAACTAATGAAATGGTATTATATGCATTCTATTGCAACTAGTACTACTACTACTAAGGCAAGGGTAGGTCTATTTAGGTCAAACTTTCAGGGGCAGGATGTTGAGCCGAATCAGAGCATACTACATGCATGCATGTTTTCAACAGAGTGAATCATGAATATCTGAGGAAGGGCTTAGGTTATTAAGTTTGTACTTTAAGGGCATTTTTGAGGGGATGTTGAAAACTAAGGGTATAAGGTAGAAAAACTTATCAATTATTGAGGAGGATGTTGAATTAAGAAGTAAAACAGAAGTTGAACTGCAGAAGTAACAGTCTTTTCATGCTATGTCTCTGGCTTCATCTTGTTGACTATTGCCATACTTCTTTGTAACAAGTTTTAGATTTGTTACAAAATGCTCTGCAGCCATGCAGGTTTAAATTACTTCAGTTTTTGCTTATAAAACATAGTATAAGTATCTTGATATGGCTCCATATTACTTTTGGAAGTGGGCCCATAAAGCAGACCACTAAACATTAAATTCATATGATTTGAGAATCTTGTGTAGGCCTACTCTGTTTTTACATTTGGCTTGGTCTAGTCTATTGTTGGATTAGGTACATGTTCAATATAATGACACCTCAGATATCATGTAGATATTTTCTAGTTAAAAATTTTAATAGGAAACCCAAGTAATCTACAACATATCATGCACAAACCAACAAAAGGTAAACTGAGAATGAATTAAAAAATGGTAGATAGGATGAGAAATAAGGCACACAGAATAAGACCTTAGTACCAGTATGGTCATACCATAACATGTTCCATAAAATCTTTAGTAAAGTTAAATAATAAAAATGGACTGATGGTGTATCCTTTTGTCAATAGCAAATCCGCTCCCAACAGTTTAGTATTGATTGTTGTTGTGGAGTCCATATTGTGATGATAAGAACATTAGGGTGAGTTTACTTCTTCTTCTGTACTTAATTTTAGTGTAATTGATTACATTTTGATAAATGTTTGCTTTGAGCTGATGAGCTTAAATCTTAAGATTGGTTATGGAATTTACAGGATCTGACCATTTTTCTTTATGCTGTGAGATTTTGATTAATACAAAAATTATATTGCACCAACAATTTGTCTCTCGTGCTAATTTAAAGCAGTCAAGATATGAGCAATTCTTTTAATTCTAATTGTTTTTCTACAAGACCAAGTACATATTTGACAAATGACATGAAGTGATTAACATTTTTTATGGGGTGTGTATTAGATTGCATCTGTAAATATATTTAAAGGTTTTCCATTAGTTTATGAGCTGGAAAACATTAAAATAGAATAACAAGATCTTGGAATTAACACCTTAACTGAAAAGCTGACAGAGTTCATTAGAAGTCAAGTTATCCCACTGGCTGGTAAAAAAAGTGAAAACTTTGTGAAATGGTTTTTGTTGCTTGGAATGCAATTTTAGCAGAATTGAGATTGGAAGCTTGCTGTAATAGTTTTAAAATGACCAAAAATGACATGAAATTCATGACTTTACAATGCCAATACAGATCAAATAGCTTCAAAAGCAAAAAATGCTAGAGTATTTTAATGAAAACAAATCCTCAGAATCTTATTTAAAAAACCTGGGTTGCCCAACCTCAAAATCCTGGGATGTTCATTATCAAGGTTGAAATAGTAATCTACTTGAAGAAAAAGGAAAATGAAAAGTAATTAAAGATAGAAAGGGGGAGGGGTGTCTCCAGTTCTAGACAGAATTCTCATGAGTTTTCTGAAGAATACAAATAGGAAAATCCTATCAGTTCTAAAGCATTTTTGTGAAAGTATTTCAACAAGTTTAATATATTGAACTTTCTATTATTTATAGAGTCTCTGTTTTACAAGGTGACTTAATTTGGGGTGCACATGTTTTGTTGCCTCATGGGTATTCTTTTGAGACCTTTCTACCATTCTGATTAAAATGGTAATCTTGAGACTTTCATCCAATGCAGTGTGGGTTACTGTTGTGCCCAGAAAAACATGTGGTGAAGGGGTATGAGATTGCTGTTCAAGTGATATCAATCAATTAAAAGGGCACTAGAGATTTAAATTAGGGGTTGAATGAGCCCTCCTCAAGTTTTGGCAACTGTACATTCTATTAGACTGGAAATGATTCACTAATACAGTGGTTCTTAACCTTGCTGGAGGAACTGACCCCTATTAGTCTCATATATGTGTTTACCAAACCCTTCTTAATTAGAAAAGTAAGACACAATATTTTCCGATTGAAAAATAGGTAAATATTTATACACAGATGCACAAAATAAACATATTCACACAAAAATCAATCAATCAATCAACCTTTCATTTTTAAATAAATGAACAAACTAAACAATTAAAATGAACATTTCGACTCAAAGCAATGCTTGTGTGAGTCACACCTGATATTGGTAAACAAATTTATATCACACTGTGAAATGAAAAGAGGCGAGCTGATAACATAATAGAGGGATAAAGAATTAGAAAGGAAAGAATTGAGAAGAGGTGGAGTCAAAGAAGGAGAGTGAGAGGATAAGATACAAAAGAAAACATAACAATGAATATTGACTATTTACTACAAATCTGTGTGACTTCTGCTGTTGTCTTTCAGAGACCAGGTCAGAAATGAATAGTTCTATATTGGCAAGTAGCAATATTGCAAATGCAATGAACTTTGTTGTTTTTGCAAGAAAGTCTGTTAGTTTTTTTCGTTTTTATGTCCAACATCCTCAAAAAGGGTGGCTGGTGAAGACATGCTGTAAAAAATCTAGAGCTTTCATAACAATAGCAGGACATGTCACCAATTGTTGGTACCAAAATGTTAAGAGCATTGTTTTTCTGAAGAGAATTTCAATGATTTTGAATGATCATTGACATCTGCTGTCTCAACATTAAACATGACCAGCAGTTTCACCCATGCTGGATATGACCCTCTTGTTGGGAAGTATCCATTAAAAGACTTTACAAACTCATCTAAGTGCATGGTAATTGCTTACTTCAGTTCCATAGGCTTGGAAATGTCTCCAATTCCAGATACATCTTTGTTCTGTAGAACGAAGTCAAAAAGCTGGGGAAAGTTTGCAAAGTTATCCTTTTTGGTTTGTCATTCTCATAACAGTAGCTTTTTTGAAAAGCCTTATGGTTTTCTGCCATGTCAATGATGTTGACTCCACTGCTGTGCATCTATTTATTGAGATATTTGAGATCTGTAATGATATCTGAGAAGTAGACTATGCTAAAATGAAAATGAATGAACTCAGAATTTTAGAAGCAATGTTGCTGCTCTTGCCAAAACAGGGCTAATTCTGTACACATGGGAAAAGTTTGATTCTGCACCTGTCATTAAATAAAAAAAAAACAAGTTTTTTTTAACTGAAAGTAAGGAGTGACATTAAAACTTAAAACGAACAGAAATTATTCCGTATATGAAAGGGGCTGTCCCCTCCTCAACTCCTTGCTCTTTACGCTAAAGTTTTTTATTGTTTTAAAAAATAAAGTTGTGAGACAGAGTCAAACTTTAGCATAAAGAGCGAGGCGTTGAAGATGGGACAACCTCTTTCATATATGGAATAATATGGAATTTCATATATGGAATTCTGTTCGTTCTGAGGTTTAATGTTGCTCCTTGCTTTCAGTTAAAAAAACTTGTTTTTTTTTAATTGAATTTCTGAGCGTTTTTGAATTGATGCAGCTTTGATTTTGGCTCACCATACATGAAAAATTAAAAAAAAATTTGCATATTAATTTACTTTTTTTTTGGCTAAATGGCTTTCTCAAAATTTTGTTCTGACATAACTTACATAACAAACTTCTATATTTCGTATGTTTTTATTACGTATATTAGGGAGTTCGCCCCCTAGTCAATACCTCGCTCTTCACGCTGAAGTTCAAATTTTGTTTGAATCATAAACTCCTGAATCACAAAGGCTGGTTAATTAAAATAGATAGCTCTTTTGAAAGTACTAAAAAAAAAACTATAGCATAAAGAGCGAGGTATTGACTAGGAGGTGAACTCCCTCATATAGGTAATAATTTCCGTTCGTTTTAAGTTTTACTGTTGCTCCTTACTTTCAGTTGAAAAAAAAACTTTTCAACGGAAAGTTTTTTTTTTTTATTTAACTTCTGATTGTTTTTTTAAAATAATGCTGGGAAATCCAGCGCCCCTTTCATAGAAATGTCCCTTCCCCCATGGAAACATCCTCCATGTAAAGATCCTCCCCCATAACTCCCACCTCTTCCCCCCCACCCCCGCCAGAAAAAAATCCCTCCTGAAAACGTCTGTATACTTCCTAATAACTAATACTATATGTAATCAATGGCCAAAGTTCATAACTTGCAGCCCTTCCCCCAGGAACTGTTGAGGATTAAGTCATCCTCAAAGACATATTTATTAAATTTTCAACTATGCTGAGCAAAATGGCTATCTCAAAGTTTTGATTGGGTGACTTCAGGAAAAAATGAGTGTGGAAGGGGTCCAAGTTGCCCTCCAATTTTTTGGGCACTTAAAAAGGCCACTAGAACTTTTAATTTCCGTTTGAATGAACCCTCTCACTATATCCTAGGACTACTGGATCGATACAATCACCCTAATCTGATGGTGTGATTTTCATTAAAGTTCTATGACTTTTAGGGGTTGTTTCCCCCTTTTTTTGAAAATATGGCAAATTTTCTCAGGCGCGTAACATTTGATGGGTACGACTAAATTTGATGAAACTGACTCCTTTGAAATCAGCATAAAAATCTGATTCTTTTGCTGTATCTATTGGTATCAAAATTCTGTTTTTTAGAGTTTTGGTTGCTATTGAGCTGGGTTGCTCCTTACATACAGTTTGTTACCACAAAACTGTTTGATAGGGATAACAATCAACCATTAGAATTGTACAGAAGTACATTGATTTCAGATTGCATTTCTTTACAGAGCTCTGTAAAGATATAGTGCTTCAGATTATTTTTTGCACATAGTTTACATGTTCCACTACTATTTTTAGTACTTTTGCCAGTTTTGGAGGGAAGGTATTTCTTGCATGTGCAGAATACAATGCTTAAAAATACAGTTTTGTGCATTGGTTTTCATTAGCATAGAAAAACCACATTTCCCTTTCCAGCATGTCCATATGAACTCAGAAACCCTATCTCACAAAATATGGTTATCTTTGAAGAAGTCATCTGCAAGTTTCTTCATGTTGGCTGTTTTAATTGTTGTTATAAGAGGCTTTTAGAATAAAATTCTTTGTTTGTCACATATCTATTTCAGAACACATGTACTGCAAGCTGGCCTAGATTTGAAACGTCTGTGCTCTTGTTGAGTTGAAGGTTGAATTTTGACAAAAAACAAAGAAATGAATATAAAGATGACAAATGGATCTATGGCCAGTAAATGAAAGCAAAGAGAAACAGCAAAAATCAACGAATATTTTGCCTGTATATAAGAAGGCGTCTTCAGCATAAAAAAAACAAACAAAAAACTAAAAACTAAAACTAAAAAATATATATAAACTAAAATAGAGTAACATAAAATATATAATATACAATTACTTACATTTATGATTTGCAGCTAGCTTCATCAAACCACAAAAGTAACTGGATTAAAATTTTAAAATAACAATGAACTAGAAATATATTATTGTGAGATAATTTTATGCAAAGCTTTTGATGCTGCTATTCTTTTAGTTTTGTTACTTGAACTAATCCTTGGACATATTGCAATACTCTATTTTTGAATAGGGATTAATTTTTTAAAATAATCAGAGGCAACGCTATATCGTTGCCTATAGTAAAGGCCATACAGCTCAATGTTTTATTATTATTATTTTTTTTTTTCCAGATGTACTTCATGTGGAAGGGGTCATCATATAAACTTCAAAGGGGGCTCATTCAATTGAAATCGAGAGTTCTAGTGCCCTTTTTAACAGCCAAAAGGGATTGGAGGGCAACTAGCCCCCCCTCCCATGTCCTTTCCCCCCAAATACATCCAATAAAAATTTTGAGGTAGCCATTGTGTTAAAAATAGTTCAAAGATCATTTTAAAAAAAACTCCAGGGTTGACACATGCCCCCAGGGGCAGGTGCTGTAAGTTTATGGCCTGGTGGCAAATATGGTTCTTATAAAAGGGATGCTCATAAAAACTTCAGAGAGATTAATCCACTTATTTGATTTGGAAATTAAAAGTTCTAGTTCCCTTTTTTAGAGTCAAAAGAGATCATAAGACAATTAGCCCCCCCCCCCCTCTCACGCCTTTTTTTCCACAAATTGATCAGATAAAAATTTCGATATAGCCATTTTGTTTAAAAATAGTTCAAAGTTCAGATAAAAAAAATACGGGTCAACACACAACCCCCCAGGGCCCGGGGGCAGGCGTTGTAAGTTATGCCCTGGGGGCAAGTATGGTTTTTTATAGAAGGGATGCTTGTATAAACTTCAGAAAGGGCTCATTTGATTGGAAATTAAAAGTTGTGGTTCACTTTTTCAGAGTCAAAAGAGATCAGAGGGTAACTACCCCCCCCCCCCCCCTACATCATGCCCTTTTCTCCCCAAATGCATCAGAAAAAATTTTGAGATATACATTTTGTTAAAAATAGTTCTAAGGTCAGATTACAAAACTCCAATGTCAAAACAACCGCCCAGGGCCTGGGGACAGGCATTGTAAGGTATGCCCTGGGGGCATATAAGGTTCTTATGGAAGGGATGCTTTGTATAAACTTCATATGATTAAAAATTGTAAAGTCAAGTTCACTTTTTAAGAGTCAAGAGTGATTGGAGGGAAGCTAGCCCCCCCCCCCCCCTTCGCCCTTTTTTCCCCAAATACATCCGATAAAATTTTGAGATAGCCATTTTGTTAAAAATAGAGGTCAGATAACAAAACCCTGATGACAACACAACCCCCTACTGCATGGGGGCAAGCATTTAGGTTATGCCCTTCGGGCATATAAGGTTCTTATGGGAGGGATGCTTGTATAAACTTCAGAGAAAGCTCATTTGATTGGAATTGAAAGTTGTAGTTCACTTTTTAAGAGTCAAAAGTGATCAAAGGACAGCTAGCCCCCCCCCCCCCCCATATTTTTTTCCCCAAATACATCCGATAAAAATTTTGAGGTAGCCATTTTGTTAAAAATAGTTCAAAGATCATTTAACAAAAACTCTGGGATAAACACAACCCCCCAGGGCCCAGGAGCAGGCGTTGTAAGTTATGCCCTGGAGACAAATATGGTGCTTATAGAAGGGATGCTCGTATAAACTTCAGAAAGGGTTCATTTAATTGGAAATTAAAAGTTCTAGTTCACTTTTTCAGAGTCAAAAGAGATCAGAGGGCAACAAATCTCTCCTCCATGCCTTTTTTCCCCGAATACATCCAATGAAAATTTTGAGGTAGCCATTTTGTTAAAAGTGCTTCAAAGATAAGATAGCAAAAACTCCGGGATCGACACAACCCCCCAGGGCCTGGGGGCAGGCGTTGTAAGTTATGCGCTTGGGGCATATAAGGTTCTTATGGAAGGGATGCTGGTATGAAACTTCAGAGATGGCTCATTTGATTGGAAATTGAAACTTCTAGTTCACTTTTTAAGAGTCAAAAGTGATCGGAGGGCAGATAGCCCCCCCCCGCCTTTTTTCTCCAAATGTATCAGATAAAAATTTTGAGATGACTTTTTTTAAAAATAGTTCAAGTCAGATAACAAAACTCCAAGTGTGAAATTGAAAGTTGTAGTTCACTTTTTAAGAGCCAAAAGTGATCAGAGGGCAGCTAGCCCCCCCTCCCCACCAACGCCCTTTTCCACCAAATGTATCAAATAAAAATTTTGAGTTAGTCACTTTGTTAAAAAATAGTTCAAGGGTCAGATAACAAAATTTCCTGTGTCAACACAAACCCCAGGGCCCCGGGGGCAGGCGTTGTAAGTTACACCCTGGGGCATATATGGTTCTTATGGGAGGGATGCTCCCATTTGAAATTGAAATTTTTAGTTCACTTTTTAAGAGTCAAAAGAGATCCAAGGGCAACTAGCCCCCCCCCCCCCCCCCACTCCACGCCCTTTTTGCCCCAAACCCATCCAATAAAAGTTTTGAGAAAGCTATTTTTACAAAAAAAAGTTCAAACATTGGATAACAGAAACTTGTAGTTCACTTTTTAATAGCCAAAGTGGTCGGAGGGCATCTAGCCCCTCCCCCTCCACATCCCCCCCCCCAAATCCATCTGATAAAAATTTTGAGATTACTATTTTGTTAAAAATAGTTCAAAGGTCAGATAACAAAAAATCCGGTGTAGACACAACCCCCCAGGGCCGGGGGTAGGCGTTGTAAGTTTTGCCCTGGGGGTTTCTTATAGAAGGAATAGTCGTATAAACTTCAGAGAGGGCTCATTTGATTGAAAATTGAAAGTTCTAGTTCAATTTTAAAGAGTCAAAAGAGATCGAAAGGCAAGTAGCTCCCCCCCATGCCCTTTTTTCCCCAAACCCATCCAATAAAAATTTTGAGATAGCCATTTTGTTAAAAATAGTTCAAATATCAGATAATAAAAACTCCGAGGTTGAGACAAACCCCCAGAGCCGAGGTGCAAGTGTTTTAAGTTATACCCTGGGGCAAAGGCCTATAATGTTTGTATATAAAGAGAGGTTGTATAACTTCAGAAGTGGCTCATTTGATTTGAAATTGAAATTTCTAGTTGCTTTTTTATGAGTCAAACGGTATCGGGGGGCATCTACCCCCCCCCCCCCCATACCCGCACACCCTTTTTTCCCAAATGCATCCGATAAAAATTTTGAGATTGCTGGTTTGTTTTAAGTAGTCCAACGATCAGAAAACAAAAACTTCGGGTCAACATAACCTCCCCCCCCAGAGCCCAGGGGAAGGGCTGTAACTTATGCTACGGGGCACATAAGGTTTTTATAGAAGAGATGGTCGTATAAACTTTGGAGGGGACCCAAAGGACACACCCCCTAGCATTAAATCTGACCCCCTAATATCCTCTCATTTGTAGCGCAAATGGGAGGATAGCTCTATATAGCCTACTGCTTGTGAGTGGTTATCTCTTATGTAAAGTTATTTTAGTTTTTTGTGATTAATTTTTTTCTGTTACTAAGCTTTAGACAATAGAAAACTAAAAGTCATAAAGGGAATTAGGTTTTGATGTTTTATTGCTTTTTAGTTTTTCACTAAGATTAGTGAAAAAAGGGTCACCACAGCAAGGTTGTGCACAGCCAGAAACCCGCCCACCCTTAGCATTAACCCCCCCCCCCTTGTGCCTTTATTCCCCAAATGCATCTTATCAAAATTTTGAAATAGCTATTTTGTTCAAAATAGTCTAAAATTCAAGTTACTATATTTTAGAGGTTGAGAAATCCTCCTTAGCCCCAGGGCAAGGATTGTTTTAACTTTGGAGGGGGCTCATTTGATCGGAAATTGAAACTTCTAGTTCTTTTTTTAAGAGTCAAAAGTGATCAATGGACAACTAGCCCACGCTCCACTTTTTCCAAGGGCATCCGGTCAAAATTTTGAGAGTGCCATTTTGTCCAAAAAAGTTCAAAGGCCAAATAACAATGCTTCCGGGGTTGAACCCCCCGCCCCAACCCCGAGGAAATAGCTCTGAGTTGCGGAACTTGCTAAATTGTTACTTTGACACTTTGTTTACTTCAATACTTGGATTTAGTGATTTACGTGGCAACTTTGATTTACGGTGCAAGGGCTATAAATTATCCAAGTTGCGTATTGTTACTTTGATGCTTTCTTTACTTTGTTTTTTTTTTTTTTTTACTCTGATATTGTTACTTTGATACTAGTTTTGATACTTTGATGAATTTTTGATGTCGAAAAAAAGTTTGATTTTGAAATAAGGAATTTTTTAAAAGTTGAAACTTTTTGCAATCAAAAACGAACAAAAATTAATTAAAGAAAAACTTCCCAAAAAACAAGTTTTTTCAAAGAAAAGTAAAGGCCATTTTAAACTTAAGATCAGCAGATACAAATACCTGTTAAAATTCAAACTCAAAACGACCAGAAAATACTATTAAAAAATAAATGAAACCCAAAAACGAACTGAAATTAAAAAAACAATCATAGCAAAAAAAACATACAACAAGTAATATATAAATGAATAAAAATCTTAAAGCGAGTAATGCTTAAATTGAATATGCAAAAGATGTTGCTATTGAAGTATAAATGAAACCCAAAACGAACAGAAATTAAATAAACAATCAATGCAAACAAACATACAATAGATACTGATATAAAGGAATAAATAAATCTTAAAACGAGTGAAACTTAAATTGAATATGCAAATCAAGCTTGAAACGAACAAGAATCACTACAAACAAGAGTTTGGGTATCGCTTCCTTCTCTCACTGTAAAAGTCTAAAACCTACTGCGTCATTATTATTCTTTGTACTTAATATTGAAAATAAACATTAAAATTACAGTAAAATTTTGAACTGATGAGCTTTCAGCAATTAATATCATTATACATCAAATATTCAATTTAATTTATTAATTCTTTCTAAGATTATTCAAGAAGAATATGGTTTCATTACAAACAAGAGTTTGGATACTGCCCCTTCCTTAACTATAAAAAACTAAAGCCTACTGCGTCATTCGCGCTTCATTGAAAACGAATTATATTACAAATATTTTCTTTTCCAGTTCTTACAGCATTGAAAATGAAAATCAAATTGCAGGGAAATAAAATCTTGAACTGATGGATCTTTCAACGATCATATAATTATATATCAAATATTCAATCTGAATTTATTTATACTTTCTAAGACTGTTCAAGACACATATAGTTTTCAACGTGTATACATTTTACAGGACACCTGTTGCAAAATAAAATATCCCTCAAATACAATGATTCCTTAGCAATATACTCTGGAGAACAAATTTGAAAATTTCACCAAACACTTAAAATTTGACTACTGGTTACAAAAATTCCCTACAGCACAGATGGAGGATGTTTAAATTATTATAAAATTCCGTAATAGACTTTTAATTTATCAACACTGTGTAAATTTGGACGGTTATTACCCAATACGATCTTCCTTATCAACCAACACAAGATTCCTGAGAAATTCATACGTTAAGTAATAGATATATATAGGCTACTAGCCTCTCCTTCTGTGTACTATGATACGCAATTCAATGACGATGAGGGCGGGGTCGTATTGACCTCCACCAGACCTGCGAGACTGACTCCCCAAACCCCTGGGGCTCGATTTAACCCTGGCTAAGAACGATTGATCAATAAAAATTTCTGCAGCCTGTATGGATTTATTAATGAAAAAATAGTTCATTTCAAAACAACCACTCACAATCTCAAATGACCGATTTTGCCTTTGCGCTTTAATCAAATAAATATAAAGATTTAAAACAATATAATATCCTCTTATTTGTAATAATTATAATATCCTCTTATTATATATTGTTTATCCTCTTATCTTAATATCCTCTCATTTGTAGCGCAAATGGGAGGATAACTCTATATAGCCTACTGCTTGTGAGTGGTTATCCCTTATGTAAAGTTATTTCAGTTTTTTTTTGTAATTAATTTTTTTCTGTTACTAAGTTTAGACAATAGTAAACTAAAAGTCATAAAGGCAATTAGGTTTTGATGTGTTTATTGTTTTTTTTTTAGTTGTGCACTAAGATTAGTGAAAACAGGGCCACCACGGGAAGGTTGTGCACAGCCAGAAACCCGCCCACCCCTTAGCATTAATCCCCCCCCCCCTTGAGCCTTAATTCCCCAAATGCATCTTATCAAAATTTTGAAATAGCTATTTTGTTCAAAATAGTCCAAAACTCAAATTACTATAACTTAGGGGGTTGGGAAATCCTCCATAGCCCCCGGGGCAAGGATTGTAACTTATGTAAGTTGCCTGTTTTTAGAATATAAGGTTTTTGCGGAATTGGTGGTCATATTAACTTTGGAGGGGGCTCATTTGATCGGAAATTGAAGCTTCTAGTTCTTTTTTTAAGAGTCAAAAGTGATCAATGGGCAACTAGCCCACGCTCCACTTTTTCAAAGGGCATCCGGTCAAAATTTTGAGTGCCATTTTGTTCAAAAAAGTTCAAAGGCCAAATAACAATGCTTCCGGGGTTGAATCCCCCGCCCCAACCCCGAGGAAATGGCCCTGAGTTGTGGAACTTGCTTATTGTTACTTTGGCACTTTGTTTACTTCAATACTTGGATTTAGTGATTTACGTGGCAACTTTGATTTAGGGTGCAAGTACTAGGCCTATAAGTTATGCAAGTTGCGTATTGTTACTTTGATGCTTTCTTTACTTTGTTATTTTTTTACTCTGATATTGTTACTTTGATACTAGTTTTGATACTTTGATGAATATTTGATTTCGAAAAAAAAAGTTTGATTTTGAAATAAGGAATTTTTTAAAACTAGGAACTTTTTGCAATAAAAAACGAACAAAAATTAATTGAAAGAAAACCTTCTAAAAAATAAGTTTTTCAAAGAAAAGTAAAGGCCATTTTAAACTTAAGATCAGCAGATACAGATACCTGTTACAATTCAAACTCAAAACGACCAGAAATTACTATTAAAGAATAAATGAAACCCGAAACGAACAGAAATTAAATAAACAATCATAGCAAAAATATAATAAAAGTCTAAAAATAATAAATAAAAAATAAAAGTCTAAAACCTACTGCGTCATTGGCGCTTTACTGAAAACGAATTATATTACAAATATTTTCTTTTGTACTTAATATTGAAAATAAACATTAAAATTACAGTAAAATTTTGAACTGATGAGCTTTCAGCAACTAATATCAATATACATCAAATATTCAGTTTAATTTCTTAGTTCTTTCTAAGATTATTCATGAAGATTATGGTTTCACTACAAACAAGAGTTTGGATACTACCCCCTTCCTTAATTGTAAAATTCTAAAGCCTACTGCGTCATTGGCGCTTCACTGAAAACGAATTATATTACAAATATTTTCTTTTCCAGTTCTTACAGCATTGACAATGAAAATCAAATTGCAGTGAAATAAAATCTTGAACTGATGGATCTTTCAACAATTAATATTAAGTATATATCAAATATTCAATTTGATTTTGTTTATACTTTCAAAGACTGTTCAAGACACATATAGTTTTCAACGTATATACATTTTACAGGACACCTGTTGCAAAATAAAATATCCCTCAAATACAATGATTTGTTAGCAATATACTCTGGGGAACACATTTTAAAAACTCTATCAACCAATGATATGACTGTTCTATTTTTTTTTTTTTTACTGAAATTGGGTGAGATGAACGAAAATTTAAATACCTGTCATTATGAGTTGGGTTACTATAAATTGAAAAAGAAAACCATTAACGCTCTTATTAATAAAATATCTAAAAAGGGTAGCCTTTCTTGTTTTTCCAGCTCTAGTGTAAATTTTATATTTTTGTCAGACCTGTTTAAATGATCAAGAAAAAAAATTTAAGGAATTCAATCTATGTTCCAAAAAACATAAAAAAATCGTCCATGAACCTACCCCAGAAACAAGGAGACAGACGAAAACACTGAATAGCGATGAATAGCCACTACTTCAAAATACTTCAGAACGCATGTACTGCAAGCTGGCCTAGATTTGAAACGTTTGTGCTCTTGTCGAGTTGAAGGCTGAATTTTACTGGGCTAGAAATCAGATCTGCAGCTACTTGGGCCACGATGTCCTTGCTCATGTCCTCTATTCTGTTGCTTATAGCTTCAATTCAAAGAGCAGCTTGGGATACCATTAAATTCAAATGCTTGTTCCAGCATGTACTTCAGAACGTATGTACTGCAAGCTGGTCTAGATATGAAACGTCTGTGCTCTTGTCGAGTTGAAGGCTGAATTTTGCTGGGCTTGAAATCAGATCTGCAGCTACTTGGGACACGATGTCCTTGTCCATGTCCTCTATTCTGTTGCTTAGGGCTTCAATGGAAAGAGTAGTTTAGGATATCATTACCTTCAAATGCTTGTTCCAGTATGATATCCGCCATTTTCGGCGTAGCTGGTTTTATGAATGGTTCAGCAATGGTGTGTCGTTTGCCTGGCTTTGCGATCAGATAAGCAGCTTCATACGATGCTTTGAGGACTGATTTCTTGATGGGCGCAATGCCGAGAGTAGCCTTTTCGTCAAATCTTGCTCTCTTCACTTTGAATTCAGCAAGTGTTATGTTCTAATATCTTCCATCTTGCAGCTTAAGGAAATACTCCCACCACGTTTCATTACACTCGAGATTCTATATTGTACATATTTGTCCGACCACTTTCTTTTTTTGCTCGACATAGTTAAAAAGAAGGGATTAGAATATTACAAAGGGATACTTCTCACACAGCATACCACCACAACACTTAAAATTTGACTACTGGTTGCAAAAATTCCGTGCAGCACAGACGGAGGATGTTTAAAATTATTATAAAATCCCGTAATAGACTTTTAATTCATCAACACTGTAAATTTTGACGGTTATTACCAAATACGATCTTCCTTATCAACCAACACAAGATTACTGAGAAATTCGTGCGTTAATGAATAGAAATATAGGCTACTACCCTCTCCTTCTGTGTACTATGATACGCAAGTCAATGACGATGAGGGCGGGGCCGTATTGACCTCCACCAGACCTGCGAGACTGACTCACCAAACCCCTGGGGCTCGATTGAACCCTGGCTAAGAACGATTGATCAATACAAAATTTCTGCAGCCTGTATGGACTTATTAATGAAAAAATAGTTCATTTCAAAACAACCACTCACAATCTCAAATGACCGATTTTGCCTTTGCGCTTTTATCAAATAAATATAAAGATTTAAAACAATACAATATCCTCTTATTTGTAATAATTATAATATCCTCTTATTATATATTGTTTATCCTCTTATCTTAATATCCTCTCATTTGTAGCGCAAATGGGAGAATAGCTCTATATAGCCTACTGCTTGTGAGTGGTTATCCCTTATGTAGGGTTATTTTAGTTTTTTTGTGATTAATTTTTTTCTGTTACTAAGATTTAGACAATAGAAAACTAAAAGTCATAAAGGCAATTAGGTTTTGATGTGTTATTGTTTTTTTTTAGTTGTGCACTAAGATTAGTGAAAACAGGGCCACCACGGGAAGGTTGTGCACAGCCAGAAACCCGTCCACCCCTTAGCATTAACCCCCCTCCCCCTTGAGCCTCAATTCCCCAAATGCATCTTATCAAAATTTTGAAATAGCTATTTTGTTCAAAATAGTCTAAAATTCAAATTACTATAACTTAGGGGGTTGAGAAATCCTCCATAGCCCCCGGGGCAAAGGTTGTAACTTATGTAAGTTGCCTGTTTTTAGAATATAAGGTTTTTGTGGAATTGGTGGTCGTATTAACTTGGAGGGGGCTCATTTGATCGGAAATTGAAGCTTCTAGTTCTTTTTTAAGAGTCAAAAGTGATCAATGGGCAACTAGCCCACGCTCCACTTTTTTAAAGGGCATCCGGTCAAAATTTTGAGTGCCATTTTGTTCAAAAAAGTTCAAAGGCAAATAACAATGCTTCCGGGGTTGAATCCCCCGCCCCCAACCCCGAGGAAATGGCTCTGAGTTGTGGAACTTGCTTATTGTTACTTTGACATTTTGTTTACTTCAATACTTGGATTTAGTGATTTACGTGGCAACTTTGATTTAGGGTGCAAGTACTAGGCCTATAAGTTATGCAAGTTGCGTATTTGCGTATTGTTACTTTGATGCTTTCTTTACTTTGTTATTTTTTTTACTCTGATATTGTTACTTTGATACTAGTTTTGATACTTTGATGAATATTTGATTTCGAAAAAAAAAGTTTGATTTTGAAATAAGGAATTTTTTTAAAACTTGGAACTTTTTGCAATCAAAAACGAACAAAAATTAATTGAAAGAAAACTTTCCAAAAAATAAGTTTTTCAAAGAAAACTAAAGGCCATTTTAAACTTAGATCATTTAAACTTACAAATATTTTCTTTTCCAGTTCTTACAGCTTTGACAATGAAAATCAAATTGCAGTGAAATAGAATCTTGAACTGATGGATCTTTCAACAATTAATATTAAGTATATATCAAATATTCAATTTGATTTTGTTTATACTTTCAAAGACTGTTCAAGACACATATAGTTTTCAACGTATATACATTTTACAGGACACCTGTTGCAAAATAAAATATCCCTCAAATACAATGATTCGTTAGCAATATACTCTGGGGAACAAATTTTAAAAACTCTATCAACCAATGATATGACTGTTCCATTTTTTTTTACTGAAATTGGTTGAGATGAACGAAAATTTAAATACCTGTCATTATGAGTTGGGTTACTATAAATTGAAAAAGGAAACCATTAATGCTTTTATTAATAAAATATCTAAAAAAGGTAGCCTTTCTTGTTTTTTCCAGCTCTAATGTAAAATTTTATTTTTGTCAAACCTGTTAAATTATCAAGAAACAATTTAAGGAATTCAGTCTAGGTTCCAAAAAAACATAAAAAAAAAATTGTCCATAAACTTACCCCAGAAACAAGGAGACAAACGAAAACACTGAATAGTGATGAATAGCCACTACTTCAAAATACTTCAGATCGCATGTACTGCAAGCTGGCCTAGTTTTGAAACGTTTGTGCTTTGTCGAGTTGAAGGCTGAATTTTACTTGGCTAGAAATCAGATCTGCAGCTACTTGGGCCACAATGTCCTTTGCTCATGTCCTCTATTCTGTTGCTTATAGCTTCAATTGAAAGAGCAGTCTGGGATACCATTACCTTCTAATGTTTGTTCCAGCATGTACTTCAGAACGCATGTACTGCAAGCTGGCCTAGATTTGAAACGTTTGTGCTCTTGTCGAGTTGAAGGCTGAATTTTACATGGCTAGAAATCAGGTATTTAGCTACTTGGGCCACAATGTCCTTGCTCATGTCCTCTATTCTGTTGCTTATAGCTTCAGTTGAAAGAGCAGTTTGGGATACCATTACCTTCAAATGTTTGTTCCAGCATGTACTTCAGAACGCATGTACTGCAAGCTGGCCTAGATTTGAAACGTCTGTGCTCTTGTCGAGTTGAAGGCTGAATTTTGCTGGGCTTGAAATCAGATCTGCAGCTACTTGGGACACGATATCCTTGTTCATGTCCTCTATTCTGTTGCTTATGGCTTCAATTGAAAGAGTAGTTTAGGACACCATTAACTTCAAATGCTTGTTCCAGTATGTATCCTCCATTTTTGGCGTAGCTAGTTTTATGAATGGTTCAGCAATGGTGCGTGGTTTGCCTATCTTTGCGATCAGATAAGCAGCTTCATACGGTGCTTTGAGGACTGATTTCTTGATGGGCGCAATGCCGAGAGTTTCCTTTTCATCAAATCTTACTCTCTTCACTTTGAATTCAGCAAGTGTTATGTTCTTATAATTTCCATCTTGCAGCTTAAGGAAGTACTCTCACCGCGTTTCGTTACACTCGAGATTCTATATTGTACATATTTGTCCGACTACTTTCTATTCTTGCTTGACATAGTTAATAAGAAGGGATTAGAATGTTACAAAGGGATACTTATCACACAGCATACCACCACACCACTTAAAATTTGACTACTGGTTGCAAAAATTCCCTGCAGCAAAGATGGAGGATGTTTAAATTATTATAAAATTCCGTAATAGACTTTAATTTATCAACACTGTGCGAATTTTGACGGTTATTACCCAATACGATCTTCCTTATCAACCAACAAAAGATTCCTGAGAAATTCGTGCGTTAAGTGATAGATATATAGGCTACTACCCTCTCCTTCTGTGTACTACGATACGCAATTCAATGACGATGAGGGCGGGTTCGTATTGACCTCCACCAGACCCGCGAGACTGACTCACCAAACCCCTGGGGCTCAATTGAACCCTGGCTAAGAACGATTGATTAATACAAAATTTCTGCAGCCTGTATGGACTTATTAATGAAAAAAAATAGTTCATTTCAAAACAGCCACTCACAATCTCAAATGGCAGATTTTGCCTTTTCGCTTTTATCAAATAAATATAAAGATTTAAAACAATACAGTCAATAGCGACATAAACTACTTTTGTATATATTCGTAAGTCCAACATTGAGGCAAAATGAAAACATGATTTTCGTCATGTTCGATCCTGCATGATAAAATTCGTTGCATCTCAGAAATTTAGCAAATTCTTTCCTATATTGTCATCTCAAAATTTACTTTCTGTAGAGTAAGGGTTGTCCTTAATTCTAGGTTGCAAAACACATCTACCTTTTGTCTTGCATACACAATTTGTCTTTTGTCGTTTTTATTTTTGAGCTCATTCTTGAACATTAAATACCATCTCGGAATTTTTTTTTCTCTATATCGAACCCTTGCTTTATCTTTCAGGTCGAAGTCGTTGGGTACAATATAATGAAGATGTTGGTTTGAATTATGATGGTAGTCAAATCCCAGCAGAATGGTATGGTTGGATGCATTACAAGACTGATATCCCTCCTACTGTTGTAGGTTTGAATTCTTTTTTTTAGTTAAGTTACAATGACACTAACATGTCATGTATAGTATTTATATGTCATTGTTATATCTTTATTTAGAACATTTTGTAGGATGACTAATAACTCGTATAAAACTACAAATAAGGCATCAGAAGTATTTTTAGTTCTTATGCTAGTTTAAATTAAATAGTCATTTAAATGTGATGGAATTCTAATTACATATCAGAATTTTTTTAAACTTGATTTGCTAATTTGATAAGGAGAGTACTGAACTTCATTCACAATCACTTGAAACTGTCGAAGAAAAATAACCACCTTCTGGTCACCACTTAATGCAACCAAAATACTGGCCTCTTGCAGTAATATGTAATATGTATAGTATGTAAATTTTGCAGTATGTAATGCTCAGTAGTTTTTTTTTTTTTTTTTTTTTTTTTTTTTTTTTTTTTTTTTTTTTTTTTTTTTTTTTTTTTTTTTTTTTTTTTTTTTTTTTTTTTTTTTTTTTAACCTTTTTATATCCAAAAACCTGCAATGTGTCTAACTGTCTATCTTAGCAGTATACTCAGTCTATTTAACTCACAATTTTCACACAGTGCTGGCCAACTGCAATTGTAGTGGTAGCAGCTTAACATGTATGTTCTTCTTATTTACTGTAATGACCCTTCATATTAGATTTTTTTTTTTTAATGGTGTCCTGATATTTTGCTCGTAGTGTCTGCTGGTCTTTGACGAGTTCACTTGACAGATATCATGGTTAGCAATCTAGTAAAGAACAAACTCAACCCCATAGTAACCGAAAATTTAAGAACACAATTTGAAAAAAAAATCGTCAAGTGAGGGAGAGGGAATATTAGTGAGAGAATTAAAGAGACACTGTGACGTAAATGATGGTTGTAGATGTTTGTTCAATACCCGCAGTTTTGAAGAACAGAACCAGAGGCAGGTCAATAGTACTACCCGAGTAAAGAGCCAAGTGGGCTGTATGCACTATGTTTTATTTTTTTTCCCATGAATTACGCAAGGAAGGAGTTTGGTATTATGAGCCAACTATGGGCAAGTAATGATTCCAAAGAATAATGCATGTCAACAAAATGAGCAAATTTTATGAAATATCTTTATGCAAATATCTCAATAGCAGGCCGAAAATATATGAAACTCAAAAATATATAAGCTAAAAAACAAATTCACATTAAGGCTGGCTATCTGCTATATCCTAGAAGCAAACGATTCGAGGTTGTAAAACATAATTCATAGGCTACATATGTTTTTCTTGTTTCCTCAGGGCTTTTATAGAACAGTAAACCATGAACAGTCCTTGAATTCCAGGTTTGTTAGTGATTTTACTGTCATATTTTAGGGGTTTCAAGCTCCTTCTTGAAAAATCGCTGCTCATATATATATATCGCTGCATATATTCTATCTTTATATGTCAGCAATATGTATGTTCTCGAAAATGGCTCCATATTTTTACGGGAAAATTGGCATCTTGGGATATTGTCGCATAGAAAAACGATCTAGATAGGTCAGAAGTCTGAGAAAATTCGTTAAAAGCCTTAATTTTGGTTCACATATATATTGCTGCATATATTCTATCTTTGTATGTGAGCAATATGTATGTTCTCGAAAATGGCTCCATATTTTTACGGTAAAATTGGCATCTTGGGATATTATCGCATAGAAAAATGATCTAGATAGGTCAGAAGTCTGAGAAAATTCGTTAAGAGCCTTAATTTTGGTTTTTGCAAATAACGTTTTGTACTATGTTAGTACATGATATAAGCATTTCTTATGACATCATATAAGAATTTTCTTATTTGATTTCATGCATAGAATAAGTAAGATTGTTGAGTTTCCAACGCAACAGTTATTTATATAATATAATGTCTGTTGGAAGGCCCCAAAAACGAAAACTTTGCAGTTGTAGTTACTATAAATGATGATTCTTTGGAACCAACACCTGAACTGTCAAACGTGATAAGATGTGAAATTTCACAACTGGACCGTCAATTGCGACAAAACCAATACGGACAGCTAAATTAAAGGTCATTGCTAAAATGTCTGAAGTAATCAAAATCCAAAAAACGTGTCAAAAACGAAAATGAAGAGCAAAGGCATGGGCGGTTAGAAGATATGTGAAAACGACAATTAGAGCGTGCTAAAAATGAAAATGAAGAACAAAGGCACGCCCAGTTAGAAGACATACGACACCGAGCAAGTGAGCGAGTCAAAAATGAAAATGAAGAACAAAGACACACACGGTTGGAAGAAAAGCGACGGCGTGTCAAAAATGAAAATAAAGAGCAAAGACACCTGTGGTTAGAAGACATGCGTCACCGAGTATGTGAGCAAGTCAAAAATGAAAATGAACAGCAAATACACACGCGGTTAGAAGAATAGTGGCGGAGTGTCAAAAATGAAAATGAAGAGCAAAATCACGCGGTTAGAAGACATGCGACACCGAGCATGTGAGCAAGTCAAAATGAAAATGAAGAGCAGACACACGCGGTTACAAGACATGCGACACCGAGCATATGAGCGAGCTAATGAAAATCAACCTGGGCAGCGATAATCTAAACGTGTCAAAATTGGAAATGATAGCGATGATGATTGGGTTGGGGTTTTTGACATGGATAAGGTCATCAATGCCTACCATACCTTTGAAAATCAAAAATATGGACTAGATAAATCGTTGGAAGAAAGAGAAGTTTTTGTCCCACCACCTGAACAATTAAAAGAAACAAAGGTTCGGCGATATGTCTTTCATAATGACAAAAGACAAGCCGAGGCAAAAGTTAAAGGTCAAAAAAAAAAAAAAAAAATGTAATTTTACAAAGGCACCACTTTTAATTTAAGGTCCATTCGGACGTCATGACATCAAGAAAAGACTGAAATTGTCTTCGTTTAGAAGACAAGCGAGAGTGAGAATCTATAGAATCTATGTATAGAAGCCTGCCATATATATATATATATATATATATATATATATATATATATATATATATATATATATATATATATATATATATATATATATATATATATATATATATATATATATATATATATATATATATATATATATATATATATATATATATATATATATATATATATATATATATATATATATATATATATATATATATATATATATATATATATATATATATATATATATATATATATATATATATATATATGGACCCCGGCGCCGCGCCGATGAGGGAAGACCGGCGGTGGCGGGGCCAAAAACAGCGCGCCACGCCGCGCCGCCGGCGCGATCAATGTTGACCGCAAACATTAATGTTTTCATCAGTCTTTCTCAAATCACAGCTTAAATTTACAACAGATTCGAGCCTATTCATGAGTTCAAAAATTCACAAGTCGCTGGCTGGAACTGGTCTTCTTCGTTATTCATCAAGAGAAGTAGAAATCAGGTAGAAACGAAATGGCTGTGGCGCTTCAGAACCCTTGCATAATACGAGTAGTATTCATATAATTTCTTAACTTACTATGTATTCTTAACATAAATAATTATCAAAATTAGTAGTTTTTTTCATCGAGCATTACTGCATATAAACTTTAAATACCGTATCACAAAATTCGTCAGCTATCTGGGTAAAAACTTTGAATATAACTTTGAACTTAGAAGCTTAATTTTTTCATAATGCCCTTTGCCTATATCTATTTTGGCACCTTTAAAACAGTTGAAATGGGCGACTTTGATATTGATTGTTTTTTGTTTTTTTTTTGCTCTTTTGGATTCCTGGAAAGCCTTCTTGTATTCAAAACTGGTTTTTAATAACAATTTAAAAAGAAATGCATTTTAAGTTTTTTTTTGGCTTCTTTATAGAATATATGTCATGTAGGCTTAGACTGAACTGCTGCTTTTTTATTGGTTTTGGCTGCTCTTTTGGATATTATCCATTTTTTCTTTGGGGATTCATTCCAAATTATAAACAAATAAATGCCTAATATCAGTCAAATTATAAACTGCATCTAAAAGGAGTAAGTTTATCAAATTGAAAAATACATGATGAACACTTCACATGAGAACACTTCAATTACAATGACACAAAAAACACTTAATAGTTTATTCGCTATGAAGAAAAATGAAGTGCCAGCTATTTTCTTAGGTAAAAAATGAAAAGCTCATCCGTTTTAAATGTAATTAAATGAAATAATATGCAGACTGAAGTAGCTCCAGGAAGATGTTGAAATTTTCATCCTAGTTCGTCACTTTTAATCCAAGCAAAATGTTAGGACACTTAGTATCAGTTATTGAGTTTAAGCTTTGATTTCCAAATGCTCACAAGAATTACCAAATTTAAGAAAGTCGCAACAATAAGTCACCTGGGGTCAAAATACTCAAAGACTCCTCTTTGATCCCTACCCAGACTCAAAGCTTCTGCTATGATCATTTCCATGAAAATCTTCAAAGAGTTTCTTTTTAAAATAGCTTTCAAGCGTAGTTAGGCGTATTTAGACTTTTTTGCTTTTCTTCAAAGCTTTGAAAAAAGCGTTATACGTAATATTCCAAATGTTACATTTGTGCATATTTTTGGTAATCATTTGTGGGGTGATTGAATTTTCTAAACCACTTTAGATACATAAGAACGTTGCAACATCTAGTACCCTGAGGTCACAAGACTGTCAAAGACTCCTCCTTGAACCTCCCAAATTGAAAGCTTTTATTATGACCTGGCCTTTTAATGTAACTTGGGCACTGGACCAGGCCGCCATTGTTACTCGAGCGCAACGTTAGGTGGGGATGTCGATATCGCTTTCGTCACACCAATTCGTTTTAGTGTGAATCTACCTGGTGCATATGAATGAATGTTTTCAAAGTAAACCCGTTTCATCAATAGGAAAAAAAAACGGATTGGACGCATATGTCCGTTTCCCTTTGGACGATAAAACCATGCAAGTGCTGTATCAAGTATAACTCACGAAAATCTTGTTAATTTTGTCAACTTTTCAACTTTTTGGCATCCCTGCTTTCAATAAAAAAAAAAAATCAAGGTACTATCACTTAAATATAATAACTCCCTATGCCCCCTTCTGGATACCATCTTGATAGGATACCGTCTCTGCTTTAAATAAAAAAAAATAATTAACTTATTGGCACCCCTGCTTTAAAAAAAACTCGAGATATTATCATTTAAATATGATAGCTCAATACCCCCATCCCCCCTTCTGGATACCACCTTGATAGGATACCGACTCTGCTTTAAATTTAAAAAAAATCAACTTTTTGGGATCCCTGCTTTCAAAAAATATAATTTCGAGCTATTATCATTTAAATATAATACCTCCCTACCCCCTCCCTCTGGATACCACCTTGATAGGATACCGCCTCAGCTTTCATTAGAAAAATATTTACTTAATAAATAACTAGGTCACTATACGGTTCAAACAAACACGCAAAATAACGTTAAGCAGCTTAGTGTTCCTTGAAAAAAATTGAGGGTATAAGTAAAGGGGTACAAAGACAACAACAAAAATGTCGAAATTATTTAGATATACCTCAAATTATTGGAAAACTGAGTGATAGATTCGCCAATGCATTCCATAAGATCCAAAGAATCTAATTAAAAGGGAGCACACACAAAAGCCAAATAAGGCCAGTAGCCTATGAGAAATCGCAAAATACCCAAGACAATGAACAAGTCCTAATGGGGGGCCTTGGGTCTATCAAAATATTTCAATGGTTTCCCAGGGAATTTGATATCATTTTCTTCTGTCCCCACTTTAAATGAAAAAAATAATTATCTTTTGGCATCCCTGCTTTCAATAAAAAAATGAGGTATTGTCATTTAAAAATGATAGCCCCCTATCCCCCCCCCTATAGGCAATAATTTACAATTTATTTATGAATCATATTTTTGGGGTAACTTCTGGTTCAATCTTTAATTCCCCATCCTTGTACATAGCTTAGTCTATAGCTAATTTTTTCTCATCCGAAGGTTTTTTTTTTTGTTTGTTTTTTTTTTTGGGGGGGGGGGAGGGGGTAAAAATTTCCAGAAAGAAGATTGTATTTTCTATCAGGCGTTCAATAATTGAGTATTAAACATTAAGAAAATCTTATATAAAAACAGCAAAAAAAAAAAAAAATCTGCAAACTTACAATTCAGCTGTAGAAACAATCTGTCGGCTATCAATTTCAAAATCCAACAAAGGCTGAAGCAGTATAGTAGTGAATGCGTTCTATAATTCTATTCAACTTGAAAATAAAATTCTTGACTACGAATGATGTAAGAAATAGCGATTGGGAAACTGCATTCAAAATGATTTAAACTCATTTCATAAAGACGATATTTTTTTGTCAACATATGAAGAACTGTGTATATTGCAATATTTTGCAATAGCATATTGCATCTGTCTGGTTTTTATGCAAAGTAACAAAAGAGACGAAAATTAATGAACAAGAGAGTAGTGAAGAATTATGGTATGCAAAGTAATATTTGGCAGGGAAAGTCACTGGTGATAAATTGCTAGGGGTGGCATCGTGATTGCGTGATTTTCGGGGATTCGGGGAACCAAATTTTTTTTTTCGTGGTGACGCATAGATTTTCGGGGAAATACCCGAAAATTCGGGGATAGTGCAAGCTCTGCTTGATTTCTAATCAGGAAAATCGAAATACTAAACCACACGAGAAGGAAAAGCTCCGACTTTGCGGTTGACGCAATAAAGAATTGCCGCAAAAATAATTTAAAGTCGACCGAAACGCCGCCGCCTCTGCCGGCGGTGGCGTTACGACACTTCGGCGGCGTTCGACCGGGCCTCTCGTCGGCGGCGTTCGGTCGATCCGCCGGCGCGGGGCGCCGGGGTCTATATATACATATATATATATATATATATATATATATATATATATATATATATATATATATATATATATATATATATATATATATATATATATATATATATATATATATATATATATATATATATATATATATATATATATATTAACACTCTCATGAGTTATAAAGAAAAATATAAGATAGTTAATTTTGAATAATTACAAATTAAGGCTTTTAATCTTGCATAAAACGCGTACACTAACATCTTCTCTCATTTGAGTCTCAGGCCAAACTAAAGTTAAACAAATAAAACTGGATCGATGCTCGCCATCTTGTTTGACAATGATTTGGGCCATATTTTTGATTTACAGTTTAAAGGTAAATCATACGTAAATAATATCAAACACATTTTCTAATATTATTTTGTAATATATGTTTTCGCGTAATCAGCCAATTTTTTGATCGAGTCTTGACTAATTCTAGGAAAAATCAATTTTTCCCTGAAATCAAGGACTTATTTTCTTTTCAAAACAGACAATTTGCAGAAAAATATCTACCTTAATCTGATCACGTTACTTATACCTGAACCTAATGTTGACAGCATTGAAAGCTATTCTGTGTTTTGTTAAAGCCCTGGCCTATCTAGCAATATAAAAATGGGGTTAAGTTTCTCAGGGCCAGGGTTTCAAAAACGCCTGAAAATATAGGTCTTAAATGTGATTCTAGTGATGTCATAGAGAATGTGTTTAGAATATCGAAAATTTTAGAGTTTTACAGATGGATGAGTTTAATGTCCTCCAGAGATGACTGCTCAAATGCTTCAATGTTTAAATGAAACAAGTGTTTCATTTTATTATAACTTATTATTATAGTTACTGAATTTTTGAAACTACTCTGTTTTGTTTTTCAAAAACTTTAACCAGAAGAGAGAACACATTCCTTTTGAAATCCTTTCTTCCTTTTTTGACAAAGTAACACGCATCTTTTTAATGGGAAAGCTTATAGAAAGACGTGAAAAAAATTTCTTGTTAATTTAGGTTCCACAGCGTTCAGCCTTTGTTCTCTCTGTTTCATTAATTGTGTTATGATTTTTTTTTTCCTTTGCAGAGACCACCTGTAAACTATAAGTGGATGGCTGATCATACCGAGAATTATTCAGGTACTGACAAAGCATGGACACCGTACTCTACCACAAAACCGAAAATACAGCCTTGGCAACCGCCAAAGAAGGATGTACAGACAAATTGAAGAGACTTTCATTTTCATTTTGTAAAATTATGTAAAAATAGTCATCCCTTTATAGTGGACTTTTTTAAAGTTAGCTTTATAAAGGTTTTAAATACAGTAGCTTACTCTTCAACAAAATGAGGAAATGAGGGAGCCCCCCCCCCCCTGCCTGCATGAAATTGACACGAAGAATCCTCCCCTGGAAAATAAAGTATAGTCCAAAAAGAGGCAACGCCCTAATGTTGAATTAGCAAAGAGCCATGTGCCCCCCATGTATTATTGTTATTTTATATTTTTTCCACTCACTTTCATATGAGATGCAGGGACTGACTTTTGGCTGGCAGTTCATTTATCGCTTTTTCTTTACTTACTGTTTGTATCTAGCCTAACTAATGCGTTGTGAGGTAAACACTATCGGGTTAAGTTGGAAAAGCAGTCCCTTGTGTATACGAATGCAGGGCAGATATCCTTTTTTTTTCGTCATAGTTCAAAATACAATATTTGCCATCATTTTCCCTACCACCTGAGTAGCTTGGAACTGCAACAACAGAACTTTTGAGAGGGCTTTTGAACTTAAAGAGAAAAGAAAAACATAATATCATGGACAAAAATACTGAGAAAAAAACTAGATAGTTGGTTCTAGTCTGGCACATATGAAAGAGTTTGTCTCAGAGGTTGGGGGGGAGGTTGTGTCAATTAGAATCAGGATTAGAACATTTTTGTTCTAAAACACAAATACTTACAGTGCGCATGCCTAGTGGCATACTTAAGCACTGCCAATTAAACAATACTAAAATTAAAGCAGCCTTAAACTAACTTGTCAAACACTTATAAACACTAAAACCCTACAAAAAAATTTAACTGCCCCGCAGATTTGACTTTCAGATAATTTTTAGGCGACCTCTGAAAAAAACCTCCCGGATTCTAGCTGGAATTGAGTTCCAGATTTTTTGGCCCAGAAAAGACGGGTGCTGAAACACGCTCTCGATGTTGGACGAATTTCATATGAAAAAAAAAACAGCCAAATGAGGGGATTTACATGGAAAATTTATAAGGAATTTTGAAAAAAATTACAGAAATTATTTGACTTCAGAAGTACTTGAAAATATCCCAACCTTTTGTTTGTCTTGGCATTGCCCTTTTCTCGCTAACCTTTTTGTTGTATTAGGAGTGTGATTTTGCTTCACTGCCAAATGCATATCTGGAAACCAAAGGACGTATATAGAAAGTTACAAAGTGAAGAATAACTTTCTTATTGCTTGGACTACCTGCCTTGCATATTTACTTCATAGTAGGTGGGGGATACCAGCCATGATTGGGACAAAAATATGCCTGTACATTTAATCCGAAGACCCACCCACCATAATTTATGTACTGTATACCTATACCAGAATGAGGGCACTTATTCAGCTAGTAGTTTTTGCTGTTTTTCATTTAAAAGCTTGAGCAAAACTGTTCCTATTGAAAGCTTATGAGCCATGTTGTCCCCTGCCAAAACATGAAATGCACTTATTAGTTTTTAGCAAGAGGACTTTTTGTCCTGGAACAAAATGTCTTTTGTTCAGTTTTTCTTTCATTGGTACAACAATAAGCGATTTCTCATTGATTACGATTTTCTGTTCATACCCTCAGGCATCACCCATTATATTTTTTACTGCTAACCCCTCATATGCAACGGTCAATGTTAAACTGTCAACGTGAGCTTTCAGATTTAAACAATTACAGCTATTTGTCTTCCTTTCGATTATGTGCGTTTTTAAAATATATTTAACCAAGCTTTGAGCGTATTTTGAACCATAAAATAGCGCTTTCTATTTGAACCATAAAAATAGCCCTTTCTATTTGAACCATATTTGAACCAAAAAAATAGCCCTTTTCGGAAAATGTTGTATTCTCAGGAAAACACCAGCACTTGATTCAATGCAATACTAGCCCCACCATATAGTCTTTGTTGTGGCTAACCTCTGGTGATTTTAAATTAATGTAATATACATGTTCCTATTTGAAGGAGAGTTCATTCGTAGCGCCTCCCCCTACATCCCTAATCCTCTAAAGTGCCAGTCCAGGTTAACTCGCACTTTATTTTCCTCCTGCAAGTCTCCTGAAACAAAAGTCTCGATATAGCAATATAGTATTTACAACTGCCAATTGACTATTTATCTCTTTTGGTCAGCTGACTCAAGGTGTATCTCTAAGTGACAGACCTTTTGATAAGACGTTTGAACGTCCGGGGTACATTATACTCGCCAAAAAGAGCCGTTCTCAGCCCCACTCTTTAATCTGCGGATTTCTGAGTTTCAGTTACAGTGTGTATCATTTGGGCTATATACAGATGACTTGGTAATATTAAAGTTGGGTTGAAATGTCCCTAATGAACATCCCATTCTTTCCCCACTTTCTACCTTTTATTAAGGAATGATGTTAACTCTATTGATCTAAATAAAGATAGGCAAATTTTTCTTGTTTATTATAATGAATGATTCTTTCCCTGTCTAATCATGTTAAGGAATGATAAGGACTTTTTACAGTAGCAAATTCTGTAGTTTAACTAAGTTTCTAAGAGCCTGAGCAAAATTGGTTTCTCATGATTTTGAGCGTCCTCCGCTTAATTCTAACGATTTTAACATGCTCTATTACAAACTGGAACCTTTAGCTATTATACTTAACGCAGTCAATGGGGTATCCGAAATTCTCCCTTATGCAGGAAGTGCAGACTGACTTCCGAAAATACAAAGCATTTTAATTTTGAATTCAATCCAGTGAATAAAGAAGGAGACAGAATAGAACAAAAAGAGAGACACATATCTAAATTGGCAATTTTATGTCATTTTTGTGATTTTGTTCAAGTTTTTGACATTTCATCCTCAGCCAGCCTTTAATGGTATCATATGGCGATAGGCTATGTAGAAGAACACAATAATTTATTAAAGCTGATTCAAAACAGATAAAAATGGGAAAAACAAGGAGATATGATTCATTGACATTTGGTGCATATTATAAAGTAAGAATTCCATAAATTTTTTGGTCATTTTTTTTTTGTATAGCCTAGGGCTAGATGAGACCATTATAGGGGGCTGAGGATGAATTGTCAAAACACGAGCAAATCTACAAAATGAGCAATCTAAATATGTGTCTCTGTTCTAAGATGTCTCATTAAGAAGAGCCGATATTCTAGGCCTTTACGAATAACGATTTTCAGAAGACTGAAAACCTCAATCAACTGGTATCATTTCACGCCTTCTATACATGGAATACCTCTCTGTTCCATTATCCCCCTATTTGGAAGCAATAATTTACGGCTTAATGATAGGGGTACTAAAGAAACGTCGTTACTCCTTTCTTCATACTTGCTAACATAAATTCAACTCAAGTAGTGAATCCAATAGTCGTTGCAAGAAATTGTGAGAAGAAGAAGAGGTGAATAGATCCTGCTATGGCTTCTACAGACGTCGTAAACATTTGAAGAAGAACAAGGTCACAATTGCAGATAAAATCGTAGTTGCACGAGACTACAACATTAATTACACGTCCATTTCATAAAGCTTTGAGTTTAAGATGACACCGGCAACTTTCAAGCGTAAAGTTTAAATGTGACCTGCCAAAATGAACACCTAGGGCAATTTTTTTGTGAAATAAGGCAAGATTGCAGTGGAAAAGCGGTTTTCATATTTGTAGATGGGTCTGGCAAGAGATACGTAGACTTATTAATAGATAGCGAATACTCCAGAACAAATTAGTGTTGATTCCAGCTTTTGAAGCCAGTTCCTTGACTGTGATTTTCAACCCCTCTAGTGAGAGGCGGAAACGCGAATTTCTAAGAACGAGAGTCCGTTTTCGCTTTCGTGTGTGTCTCTCGTTGAACTGGACAAAGCAATAGCGCTCAGATTTGCTTTGAAACTGAGTAGATCTCAACTTGTTGTTTTATGATGAAAATATTTTTACTATTGACTAAATTAAAAAAAAGGAAAATTAAACTTGTAGTTTAAGCATTAATATTTCTATTACTCGATCCCTTTGAGACTACATTTTTCCCCTCTATAGAGCTGGAAATTTGTCCCCCTCTATAGAGCTTGGATCCGGGGAAAACCTCTGCAAGAGAAGTTATGTTTCAAGTTGTGACCCCATTGTAAAATACAAACATCTGCGTCTTCCTACATCAAATGTGAAAATATATAATTTTCAATGTTTTCAAAACATTGTTGTAATATTTTCTGTAATATTTATGTTTTCATGTAACATTACATTTTTGTGGTTTTCTATAATATTGTTGACGTCTTCGATTGGTACAATTTAATCCAGTTTTTTACATTTGAGACAGACCTTGACTGGTGACAGCAAAATCTGAACTAAAATATCCTAATCGTGATTTTTTCATTTTTATTTTTACACCCTAAAATTAGAAAGATTTGAAGTTTCTTCTGAAATGCTCTGAATTAGTAACGGGCACCAAAGTCCTCTAATGGGCAATATTCTTGTAAGCGCAACCCCATGGTTGTGCCTATAGAAATTTTATAATAAATGTGGAAATAAAGATGAGCATATAATGCATGAAATTTAAAAAGAACGTCTGAAATGTTTTACCTATTAATGGGGTATGAAGATAGTGGTTTTCTCGTCAAGAAAAGGTCCGGAATACAGAATTCAGTTTTAACCTACATCGAAAGCCTTAATCCTTCTTCTGTTTTGTTTTTGCTTGTACAAACTCTGGAGTATAAAATAAAACAACAATAGGCTTTAATCAAATAAGATTCTTGTGGACCAGATAACAAAAGGATGGAAGTTGCGTTCAATACTTCTAATTTACATTTAAAAATTTAGATTTAAGTACTTATGAGTAGGTCAGTGAACTCTTAAGATCTTAGTGCTTTGATTAAGCAGAAAACGAAACCTAAGCTCAATCACGTAAGATCTTGGCGGATTGATTAGCCAAAAAACGAACTATAAATGTGCACAAAACTAAATGGCGTTTATCACAGTTTGATAATTCTGCATGTTAGTTGAAGTAAGTTTTTCGACTATATCACAATGAAGTAAAGTTCGTACCTGGATAATAACGGTTCATTCTTATATGTAAAGTCTTAAATTGTTTCCCTAATTATTACAAACACTCCCTAGAGCTTAGGAATATTTAAACTCATTTTCAGAAATAAGATTTAGAAAGCCTGCCGATTTTGGGTATGACGGTATTTCATTGAACTAAATAAGATATAGATCAATTAAGACTGCTAATCCAACAACATTTACGCAAACGCAGCATTTATTCAAGAACAACATAGAAAACAGTGAAAATTTTTATATCGAGATTTCTTTAAGCATTTAGTTGCCTTACTCCTGACCTTTTGAACCTCCCGTCACTTAGCCTAGATAGTGCTGATTACCAACAAAAGCTTTGCTCTGTCTTAGGTCTATACTGAAAGAAAGGTGAATATGTTTAGGTCTTAGTTCATGGATGAAAAAGTAAAGGCATCAAAAAATATTTTTGATAATCCAGCTTGGACTGAGTAAAAAGCAGGATGGCCTCAAATGAAGATGGAAGGAGTGATAAGAAGAAATTTGGAGGGAGGAAGAATTCCATTGCAAGAAGTACATAGAGATGCTTATAATAGAGTGTGGTGCCGGAGGGGTTTTTTCTTGTACCGTAATAACCTTAGGCAGCTTCACACTGAGATGTGTAGTTCGTTTAGAAGTAGCAAAAAACCTGAAAACAGTACCTCCAACTACAACTGCAAATGTAATCAGTTTATATACAACCTTCATCGTTTTATTAAAAAAGTAGACGCAAATACCTTTTTTTAGAATGGTAAATAAGCTCTCTGCCCTCAAAAGTAATGAGAGAGCATCATTCACAACTTTATTTGAGAAATATTTAGCTCTTGGCTCATAAAAATGCTGATTCTGTATTGTCAAACTTATGGCAAAAATTTATCTAATGGTTGTCATCACAATTAGACAATTTTGCTGTTGCTATTATTAAAATTTGTAGAGCGTGAAACTACTTCAGAAGATCCTCTTTCTTCATCCCGTTTTGTTTAGAGGTTCTGCTTTTAACAATTCCCTCAAAAAATCCCCTAGAACTTGAAATCATTTCTCACGTGCGGATTTTACCCTCGGCCTTTTTCATCCGCTGACCCATCTACTTAGCACTTAAATTCTGTTTTTAGTAGTTAATGTCTGTATTTGTTTTTTTTTTTTTTTACTTTTTTATTTTTATACTCCGCTTGTTTTTGTCCTGAATCGGTAAGAAATTAGATTATTATTATTACTATTGCATTTTCTTTTCAATCTTATCCTACCCAATTTTGGAGCATCTATCCTCTCTTTTACCAAATTTCAAGCTATCTAATTCAACTATTCTGGATATTCGATCTAAACTCAATTGGAAAACACGACCCAGCCATTTCAGCCACTTGTTTGTTAAATCACTTCATTCATTGGGAGTCCGGTGGCACCTCATCACCAAGCTTTATCCCGAAAAATCTCTCAACCTTTTCTCTGAAAAATGTGTGCTATAAACCCCAGCTTCACCACAATCACGCATGTTGAAAAAAAAAGCCAAGAGTTATGTGTAGCACAAGAAATGTAATAAACAACCAATGCACAAGTACAAAAGCTTTTTCTCAAAACACAAAAGCCAAAAATATATCTTGGAAAATTGTAACGGACTTCAGAAGACATTCTTGATTCCACGCATGAGATAGTCTTCGATGCAGTTGCAGCTATCAAGGTGCTAGTCAAGTCTGAACGTTTTACCCCTAAGAAAGAACAACGAGCTTATAAATTATTTGATTATGGTTAGAACAGAAACAATGCACCTATTTTTCCTGCAATAATAAGAGTATAGAAGTAACAATAAATGGCATTGATAACAATAATCAACAAATCATAAGGAGGTTTAAAAATTGTGCCTGGTAGCCCAGGTCTAGAAAAGAAAATTTCAAAGATATAAAATCCTGATGCAAAATAACACAAATTTCTATCGAGAAGCTTGGTAAACTTCTACTATAAGCATAGAACAATAAAATTGAAATAAATCCAGGGCGGACTTGGACTTCGCAATGTTGCTGTGGACAGAACTTAGCCCGTTTTTTTTGAGGTTTTTTTCGAAGAGTCAAAAAAAAAAAAGAGACCTTATGTGAACAATATGAAAACCAAATGGCAACTTGTATAAGTTTTATAGAGCAAAATTTATAATGAGGGAATATTTAAGGAAAAGCTAAAAACTAAAAAAGCGTGACCAAACCATTAATTGTTGTTTGTTTGTAGTATTTTTCAAGGACCCTTTTAAATTAAGACAAAATCTCATGGCAAAAGATCACCCTTTGAGAATATTAATAATCATAGTATTAAGCTTATTGACAATAATCCAAATATATATATATATATATATATATATATATATATATATATATATATATATATATATATATATATATATATATATATATATATATATATATATATATATATATATATATATATATATATATGTAATAAGCTTTATATATAATGTATACCTAGGTGTTTGTAAAATATATCTCTTTTTTGTATTCGAATAAAATATATATATTTTGGAAACTTTTTAATGATTTCAACAGGTGATTTTTAAAACTAAAGGGGATTTAATTTAATTCATTTGAGTTTTTATCCCCGAGGTTGAGTGCACTGCGAACCTGTTTCATAATCCTTGGCTACTTTATATTTATATTCCATAACACTGAGTCGTGATTCCCAACGTGGCACATGCCCTACCGGTTGGGCAATATATTTTTTGGGTAAGGGCAGGACGTGTACCCTTTGGTTGACGTTACTTTAGAGCCTTTATTTATATATATATATAAAAAAAAATATATATATATATTTTTCATATGAATGGCGTCCATATTCAAATGCATTAGAGAGCACAAAAAACATGGTAGTGGTTCAATGACGTTATTCATTGTATAAAAGAGGTGTGCGTGTAACTGAACCCAGGTAACTGAGCTTTCGTGCCACTAAACTCCATTTAACTGAACCCTCGTGCAACTGAACCCCCATTTAACTGGACAAAATGTGCAACTCAGCCCTATTTAACTAAACCCCTGTGCAACTCAACCCCATTTGACTTAACCCTCGTGCAACTGAACCTCTGCTTAACTGGGTCTGGGTCCGGTACAACTCAGCCCACGTGCTTCTATACCCCATTTAACTGAACCCGTTTGACTGAGCCAAACCCATTTAATTAAACCCTTTCTCAATTGGATCCCCTTTTACATCAGCCCTCTTTTGACCAAACGCGTATTTCACTCACCCATATTTAAATTAAGCCCTGTTTCACAGAACTCAACCAAAGGCCTAAGAATAAGTTTGAAATAGAACTGATTAGAAGCTCAAAATAAGCTTCTCGCTTCGTTTGGAGTTTCTAACTTATATTACGCATTTGGGCAAGCTAACTAATTTGGACTAAAAAGAGAACCAGCAAAGCTGCAATTGCAACTAATTTCTGTTACTGGCAGCCAATGAAAACACTTCTCAGGAGGCTGCTTGCGTGTATTTTTTTGTGCATGGCAAAGTTAATAATTACTCCATTCAAGTAGGACTTTGTACAGTTCCCGTCTAAATGAACAGATTTTTGATTTCTTTCCCCGTACTTGGTCAAATATTATAAACGTTTTTTTTTAACGACCGAAAGAGGAGGAGGGAGGCTCATTGAATTTTGGTATCAGTTCTAACATTAGAAATAGCTTTTACTCTTGTTGCATTTAAATTTTAATAGGATGTAGTCTTCTGTCTATGAATATACAAAAGTCAGAAAGAATTTGAAGAAAAAATTGAAAGGTATTGGGAAGCAACCAATACTTCACAGGTTAAAAAATTTCTGCTGAAAAAATTCTAAAAACCCTTGTGACCGTAGTGATTAATATGCTTGTAAGCATGTTTGAATAGTGAATCAATCGCCTCTTTATTTGGAAATTTCGGATGAAGTGTGTTATGTAATATCACACCAGTTACCAATTGATGCACACCTTTCTGGGGGGGGGAAATAAAACAGTAATTGCGAGGATCTTAGAAGGTTATCAATTCCAGTGCTCCTACGATGTTCCAATGACCTGCTAGTACAATGACTTGCTAGGTTTTTTCCAAAACATTTTTTTTGCTTTCCACTTGTAAAGGTGACTGGGTAGGGAGTATTCAAGAGAGGGATTTTAAAAACCTGTATAAGTATTTTCAATCATGAGGATTTCAGTGATAGACCTTCTATGGTTTCAAGCCTTTACATTCCAGAAATAAAACAAAAATTGGATTTTTGTGCCATAAGGCATTTTATGATGATGTTGTCACGAGGAAAATTATAAAAAGCGTTAAAACATGAATAATAGATTCCAAATAATATTAAACAGCTCTCTATGATGTTCTAGCGCCCTATCAGTACTGGGAAAAATAAAACAGAAAAAGGGGAGACTTATCAGTGTTTCCGTCTCTTTTTAAAAGGTCTCAGAAAAATTTTCCTAAATAAACTTTTACTATCAATTTAAATTGGTTTGGAACGAGGTTCAGTGGTGTGACTCTGTAAGCTCAGCCAGAGCCGACCTAGCTCTAAATGGGTACCTAAAGGAATTTGGGGTGGGTAAAAATGAAGGGTGTTTGAAAGCACAGGATGGCTGGCCCCCAACCCCCAATTGCACATCCTGGCTGAAGGGCCATGAAACGGAGATCAGCACCTTCGGTAGGGACAATAAAGTCAAATGCGTATCCTTTTTTTATTACTAATTTAAATAATAGCAATCATTCCTGAGTCAGCATTAACAGCAAGATTTTCTAATGAAACAGTGTTTTCTTAGTGTTTTCTTTAAGATTTCGGCTACTATGGGCTTTCTTTGTACTAGGATACATCTATTTCTGCAGCTATTACCCTCAAGTGTGAACGGGCAATGGGCATGAAAAGCTCTGCTAATTTTCAAATATATAGGATAAAAGGATAAATTTTTGTTTTTAGATGGAAGGGGGTGGGGGAATAAAAGAAAAACACAAAAGATAGTAGAGAAGTGACAGAAGTAGCAATAGAGTTGTAAATTGACACTGAAATTTTCAAGGATTATAGAGTGTGCGTAACTGCAAAAAGTGAGCTAGTAAAAAAAAAAGTATCGACAAACAATATTGATATAATAGGGGAAATCTTTGTTGTACGTATTTTCAAAATAATAACATCCAAGCTATAAATTCAAATAGCAAATGAAAAGATTTAAAAACGCACAATACATCAACTAAAGGAAGACACATATTAGTTCCAACAGCAAAAATAACTTATTAGTTATTGTTTTTCTTGCGACTCAAAATAACCTAGATCTTAAAAATTGACAGTATCCAATATTCTAGCTTCTACTAGTGAATCAAATAATATGTGTTAACATTTTTCTTCTTTTCTTAAAGGTGGCAACAAATAGCAGCGTCTTTAAACACAAAATAAGATGTTGGTATTTACTACATATATTTGCAATTAGAGGCTTCAAAATGCATAAAAATAACTTTGGTAGATAAAACATCCTTTGTAAAACAGATACCTACTGTGTTTGGCTTTTGGACATTTACATTACGTTATTAAAATTAAGCCTAATAATCAAGAATCCGTATAACTGAGAAAAGTGGAAGCAGGCAAAGTAAAAATTACTGTTCAAAGGATAAATATGTCAAGGGGGGGGGGGGTAAAGATTCGAAAATTCTGATTTGTATTAGGCGACAAAGGCCATAATGAGGTTCCCAAAATTCTAGACATATCTATTTTTCCTTATAAAGAGGGGGGGGGGGCTTTCTTGAACACTTCCAAAGGGACAATGGTCCTTGAAACGAAAGGGGGAAAATACATTATAGAAAAACAGTTTAACTAAATATGCAATGAATTCAAATGAACACTAGACACAGAGATAAAGTAGAGATATAGGTATAGTAGGCTAAATTTAACATAACATTGTTCTTAAGTAATTGATTTAAATAATGAAAGTGGGAAAAATATGTACTGCAAATACATTTTATTTACTGAGATCAGGGCCCTATCCAGGATTTTCGTTCGGGAAGGAGTTGTTATTTTTCGGGTGGGGAGGGGTGCAAAAAAAAAAAACATTACTAAATGCAACAAAATTTGTTTACATGGGTTTTCCTTACCAGATGCCCCACCAGATTTACCAGATTTTCTTAACATGGGATTTCAAACCAGATGCCCCATCCGGCACGAGATGCGCCCCAGGCTGTGATATCAGGTAGTAAGTTACATGGTTATACTTTTTAGTATCAACTTAAGCTTATTTAATTATTTTTTATATTATATTACGTAGAATATTATTATTATTTATTGTTTCCATTGTTAAACAAAACTATTGTTTTGTTTTTACGTGACGTAAAAACATTTAAAATAATTTAAAAACACGTAAAAATATTACTTGACGCCTGTTACGGGTTAAATCCAGTAATGGGTTAAATCCCAGTAATGGGTTAAATTGCATGGTGATGCAGAACACCATCGCGGGAGGATCCTCTATAGGAGGATAACTGCGGCAGGGCGTAAGATCCGGATATTTGGACAATGGCCTCTGCAAGGGCTGTCTCGACCCTTTCGGGGTACCTGCAAGACTGGGGACCTTGCGGTCAATTCTAATCCCACTTGAGGAGTGAGGCCAAAATAATTTCAATGATTTAAAGAACATGAAAATTGGAACTTGGAATGTTACAACATTAAAAAATGACCATCGTATCAACATTTTGACTGACGAATTCAGACGATTCGAACTGGACTTATTAGGAGTTTTCAGAAACTCATATCCCAGGGGTAGGAAGCCTGAAATTGGGTGATATAGAATTTGTTTACTCAGGCAGGAAGAATGGGGTACATAGACATGGAGTAGGGCTCATGATGAATAAGGAAGCTGCTAAGTCTTGTTTAAGCTGGGAAGGTATTAATAATAGAATACTAATTGCTCATTTTATGACTAAAAAGTTCAGGGTATCAGTTATAGCAATATATGTCCCTGTAGAACCGACTGACGGAGATACAAGTGACTCAAATGAATTTTACTTACAGTTAGAGGAGCAAATAACAGGGTCCCAGGCAGATATAGGATGTTTTTACTAGGAGATTTTAACGCCCAGGTCGGTACAAATAGGGATAGATGGTATCCTAGCCTAGGTAAATTTGGTGTAGGAAAAGAAAACAGTAATGGATACAGACTTTTGCAATTTTGTAGGTATAACAATCTAGTTATAACCAACACAGTGTTTGGTCATAAAATGGCTCATAAGTTAACATGGTATTCATGTGATGTTAAGACAGCAGACCTTATTGATTATGTTATAGTAAACCGAAGACTGGCAGGATCAATACAGAATACTAGGGTATATAGGAGTGCTGTTATTGATGTTAAAAGTAAAGATCACCATCTGGTAGTGTCAAGGGTTAAATTAAAGCTCAAATTTCAGAAGGATAACTACCTCCCGGGAAGTTATGATGTTGGTAGACTCCATGAGATTTGAGAGAGAAACTTTCCAGAACAGTTGAATACTTTCCAGGAACAGTTGAATACTAAATTTGAGAGTTTAAAATTTGATAATGTGGAAGATGGTTGGAATAATTTTAGGAAAATAATTTGTGAAGTTGCTGAAGGTGTCGTAGGGAAGAAATCTAGAACTGGAGCTAAGACTATTAGTGAAAAAGCTTTGAGTTTAATAGAAAGGAGAAAGGACTTGTACAAGAATTATCTAAGTGATAGATCATATGAAAGCAAAAGGAGTGTAAGAAAGTGGAGAAAGCATTAAAATGTGAACTAAGGAGGTGTGAAGTGGAGGCCATTGACAAAATTGCCGAGGAACTGGAAGATGCAGCTAGACGGCATAGTAGTAAGATATTGTACTGGCATGTCAATAAATTGAGAGGGAATAGTCAATCTGGGCTTGGCCCAGTTAAAGATAGAAATGGGGCCACAATAAGCGATAAGGAAAGAATTAAAGGGATATGGCCAGAACATTTTGAGAATTCGCTAAACCGAGATAGAGTTGCAGGAAAAGATATAGAGGAAAATGAAAAAGTTTGTGATATCTTGGATGTGAAGGAAGATTTGTTTTGTGAGGAAGAATTAGCGACAGTACTAAAAGGATTAAAAAATAATAAGGCTCCAGGTGTTGAAAGGGTAGTAAATGAGTTTCTTAAATATGGTGGCTATGAGGTTAGAAATAAGTTACTGAAGATTATGAATATGATTATTGAAAAAGGGGAAGTACCAAATGATTTTAAGAAAACCTTAATTAAGCCACTTTATAAGAAAGGTGATAAAAGTGAGTGTGGTAATTATCGAGGCATTAGTCTGGTCCTGGTATACTTTTTTAGACTGAGAGATACCGTAGACACAGTTTTAAACGAAGAACAGTGCGGTTTTAGAAAAGGTAGAGGATGCGTCGACCAAATTTTCGCTCTTAGGTTAACAATTGAGAAGTGCCTGAATTGTCAAACACCTCTGGTCCTTAGTTTTTTATAGATTATAAGCCAGACTTGTATTAAGGAGCAAAGGAAAGGCAATGGGAGACCACGGAATCAAATGGGGAGGAAAAAGTCTCTGGACTTAGATTATACTGATGATTTAAGCATCCTAGAGGAAAGTGTGAGCAAAATGAATGAACTTTTAGAGGTATTGCGAGTTCAGGGTGCTAGAATAGGTTTGAAAATTAATATTAAGAAGACTAAGTCACTAAGGCTAGGAATAAGGTGACGTTGTGACGTTGACGTAAAAGGTGACGTTGGGTAATGAAAAAAAAGGATTTGCATTGTCAGTTTAATATGCATATACTGATATTTAATAATCAAAATGTTAATATTATTTGATTTATTAAAGTTGTAAAAGTAAAAACATTTATGGTTTTTTCAGTAAAGTGCAAATTATGTTCTGGCCTTGGGAAGGCATAGGGGTTTTGAGCCCTACTCACGTTAATTTCTGCTCGTTTTGAGTTTCACTCGGTTATTCATTGTGAATTCTGTTCGTTTTGGTCTCATTTATTTATCGATGCTGATTTGTGGTAGTTTCACGCTTGGTAGATTATTTTATTTTTGCTCATTTTTGGTTTAATGGAGTTCTTTACTTTTCTTTGAAAAACAAATTTTGTGGAAGTTTTTTTAATTAATTTAAAAATAAGCCAAGAAGTTTGGACTTCTCTGTCACTTTCCAGGTTAGTTATTTTACAGGGTTAATCATTTGGCATCGGGGACCCTAAAACTAAATTACGATCGTATTTTAACCTAACCCACTAAAAATCACCTTCCTCTAGGCCACTACTGCAATCTGGTGTGTACATAAATACATATATATATATACAACACACGATCATATACAATATAATATATATATATATATATATATATATATATATATATATATATATATATATATATATATATATATATATATATATATATATATATATATATATATATATATATTATATATATTTATATATATATGGCCCTGGAGTATCTTCATTTTTCATTTTCTAATATAATATATATAATCCAGTGAAATACTTTAGATAAATAGAGAAATAAATATTACCATATAAAATTATTGAAAACAAATTTCCGAGTAAAAACTATTACTACTACTACTAAAAAGTCGTCAAAGCACAAATGCGCCTAAGTCCAGATACCCTCGCACGCCATTCATACGCCCTACTGTATTCATGGCATCATCTCTACTCCCTCCCATGAAGCCCGCACTTCCACCCAACTTGTCACAACAAGGAAAAACAAGATAGTCACGACGTACCCAGTGATAGCATTTGTGAGGCACCAATTCTCGCTATGAAATTTTTAGTGGAATGTGCTCAGTTTCCGCAGAAAATTATTACTGGCGTTAACAGCTAGTTACTCTAAAAAACGGATTGGAATAGGGCTAAATTAGCCTTATTTGAATAGACCTTTAAACTAATTCAGGTGATCTCAGAAAAAAAAAAATGTTTACCAAGGATAGTTCGTTTATAGGATAATTCAGAACATCGTTTTGGCTCGTGTTGGATGCCAGGAGAATAATCGGAAAAATCAAACAATTTAAATTTGTTTTTCTTCAAGATGTGCGTGCAGATGAACACAGCTACAACATTATTCAAATGCCCAAAATTTCTTTGCCTAGATAAAAGATCGCTAGATAAGATAACTCTGACGAAGAATCTCACGCGAAAATAAGAATAAGACCCCGAGAAACAGCTATAAGGTAGAAAAAAGATACATTTCTTTCAGCTTTATGTTCTTGCATATACAACAACTTAAGTGAAGCAGCAGTCTTCACTGTAGCTAAAGCACAAAATACCACTAATCATATAGTTAATTATTAAGAGAAATACTTACTGCATTGTCTTCTTGTGTGCAGCCTTTGGTTCAGGTCGCGCCCTATTTAGCACTTTGAGGAATTCTGATGTTTTCGCTCTCATCCTTGAATGAATATACACTTTGGAACACTTTATATGGTAGTGAAGATAGTCCCTAAACATGTGGATCAAATTAATTGTGTTTTCCCGGGCTTGTTTGTTGGTATGCCGTGGAAATAGAACTGAAAACAAAAGATTTACTAACTAAAGAAACAAAAACAAAAACTAAACAAAAACGGACAAATTATTACTAACTTATTAAAAAACATTATAACTTATATCTAAGATTTTTCTAGAATAACCTAAAAAAGGCAGCTATTTTTGCTTTCTTTTTGAGAAAAAAAAAAAATCGAAATACAAGACAAAATCTCATGTTGTAAAGGGTTTGGACTACTGGTCAAAGATCCTTGCGAGAATGGCTTATAATATAGCGCAATTGCAGAGTTTTTAAGTGTATATTCTTCTGAAATAAGATAGATTCCACTGTGCTAAACATCCTCTACACAATAAAGCTTTATATGAAATCATGTCCAGATCGTGTGTTTCCGTGTGTACACGTTAGGGAGGGAAGACAGTGCGCCCGCAGATGTAAAAGAGACTGCGTTTTTTTGCATGTCTAGGGTCGAGATATTCAGACCTACACTTAGTCAAAGAACTTCCTGTTTCGATTAAATACCTTTGGTATTCATCATCAGTAAGAAACTGTTTCACAAATTAAAAACATATTGTACCGGTCTTGTGGATAGAGTGCGAATTACAATCTAACATTTTTTTTTTGTTCTTTTTTTTCTCCAGAAAATTATAATTTTCCCACCCAACTACAATAACATTTAGTAAATTTAAAATAATTTGACTGTTTTTTTTTTCAAGATCAGTCCTGCCACAATATACTAACTGTGCCACTAGTAGTAGTATTTTTTTATATATTAACATTTTCTATTCTTGTCAGCTTAGCAAGAAAGAACAAAATTGTTAAAAAGGAAACTGAAGAGATTTAATGCCAATGCAATTTGAATTAGAAACTAAAAGTATCACTGAAAATTGAGCGCTATCCAGCAGAACTAAATGAAAAAAAAAAAAAAAAAAAAAAAAAAAAAAAAAAAAAAAAAAAAAAAAAAAAATGAAAAATTGGCTTAAATTAGGTTTTATTTCATTCATTAAAACCTGCATTATAGTTAAAAGTCTAAGCTTCTTTGGATCCAGCCTCACTGAAAGTAAGCGGATTGTTTTTTTCTTAACTCTTTTATAGGTTATAAGATGCTTAAGATTAGTTTAAAACGCGGAAAGTAGGCCAGCAATAACAATAATAATAATAATAAAAAAAAAAAACGAAATTGGCTATTGCATCCCTAAATTATTGTAATTCATCCTGATTTTGCTGCGTAACACTAGATGATTTTTTTTTTTTTTTTTTTTTTTTTTTTGAAGGGAGAACCATGTATTTCTCTCCCCAGTTTCGTTTCTTCGTATCTCTTATTTTTTTTTTCAGTTACGGCACATTATTTGGCACCATCTCTGCACTTTTTATACAGGATGTTTTGTCGCAACCGATAAATTTTTGGAAAAATATGAGGAAGTCTTCAAATGAAGACTAGGCTACTAGAAGCCACGGAACTGAAAGTGGTCAAACATTATCCCAATATGAAGCTTAAGGGAAAAAAACAATTAAAATAATAATCTCAGCTTTTCTTATTCATCTTGAGAGTTTGCTGCTTAAATGATACGTTTTTTTTGTTCTTTTTCAAAGAAGATCTTGAGCTTTTCTCATGAGATTTTTTCGTATCTCTTATTGTTGTCAGCAGACGAATTTTTCGAAGAATATGAAAAAAAGGCTTCGGATTAAAAATAGGATGCTATAAGCCACGGTACTGACAGTAGCCAAGCATGGCTCTCAACTCAGACATACTGAAAAATGTAGCTCGATTCCACCTCCCATTACGACAATGAAAGTGAACTTAAATTAAAGAAAGCAGTTCGGCCATGTGTTACGAATGAAGTATGATAGACAGAGAATTTATTATTTTCCTTCTTATAATCCTGCCGATCGAGATCCAGTATAAATCAGAAAATACCAATCACTTCGTAGTCACGCGTGCTTAAATGTGACGATCTTGATCGAGACTAAGTCTAACATTTTCCAGAACTTACCAAATGTTATGTACCCAATATTATCTCCTACTTTGGCATCAGTATTCTGAAGCTCCATAGGTGGTTCTCTATGTGAAAATAAAACCTAAAACAGAAATAATAATTGATAAGCGTCAGAACAAATCTTTGCGAAAAAATTGTAAATAAATCTTATTTTTGTATATATATATATATATATATATATATATATATATAATATATATATATATATTTTATATATATATATATATATATAATATATATATATATATATATATATATATATATATATATATATATATATATATATATATATATATATAAACTTTCAAACCTAACGAAGATACAAGACATTTTTTCTTAGATTTTTTTGCGGTATTTTTCTACACAGTCTCCTTAACCTCTACATACTTCTAATGGTGATGCAACCATCTCTTTAACCCGCAACAACGGTACCCGTAAAAATTTCTTTCCTCCGAGCCCAATTTTTATCTAAGGGACCAGAAAGAAGTCGCATAGAGCTAGATCTGGTGAATAAGCTTGATAGTCAAGCAGTTCAAACATAATTCATGAATTTTCGCCATGGCAACTGCTGAGGTGTGAAGCAGCGTATTGCCTTGGTAAAACAGGATTTTATTCTTCTGCAAATATGGCGGTTGTTTTGCAATTTCTGCCTCAGCTAGTCAAGCAATGATGCGTAGTATAGTCCTGAAATGGTTTTCTCTTTTTGACAATAATTAATTAAGATGAATCCATAGCTATCCCAAAAAACAGTCAACATCACTTTCCCCAAAAAAAAAAAAAAAAAAAAAAAAAAAAAAAAAAAAAAAAAAAAAAAAAAAAAAAAAAAAAAACAGCTTTTGCTTTTTTGGAGTCGGCTTCCGTTGGCAGTCCACTGTTTTGACTGTATCTGTGTCTCAGGCGCGTAATGATGTATCCAAGTTTCATCTGCAGTAATCAGTCAGCGCCAAAAATCGGATGTATTGCGTCTAAACTGCGTCAACAGAGCGTTAGATATTTCTATTCGAACTGGTTTCTGGTCGAACGTTAGCAAATACGACATCCGCCGCAATGACAGTATTCTCATGTCTAAATCTTGATTTAATATTTGAACAAACCTGTTCCTTGGATGTTTTCAAAGCCTCTGCTATCTCTCTCACTTTAATTTGGCTGTCATCTAGCACCATTTCGTGGACTTAAGCGATGGCATCTAAGTGGCTTTACTTTTTAGCGTCCCAAACGTTCATCGTTTCCCATGCTCTTATGGCCATGTTTGAATTCAATTACCTAAAATTTTACTGTTGTAAATGATGGTGCGGAGTCCCCCAATACAGAGTATTGCCTTTCGAAAAACAAATATTTTATGACAGCTCGATACTCGATTTGATCCGTTTCCACAAAAATACTCACTCAAACAACTATCAAATAACAACCGCGCCTCTAAAATGGCAGAAACTTTGGCTGGTGTGTACAAGCTAAAAGATGAGTAACCCTATTCCCTGACTTTTAATGAAGAGGGCACGTCTTCACGCTGAGATCAGAAACTTTTCAGACCACCTATATACATAGCGCCGTTATTGATGTTTTGATAATTAAAAACCAGTGTTCGAAATACATCGTTTTTTAGTAAATCACAATGACATTCAAGTCTTTTAAAGGGTTTGAATAGAAGGGGGATAGCCAAACTCTTATTTACGATAATTCTTATTAGAAATACAAATCGTTTTCAATAAAGCGCAAAGGATGCTCTGGCCTTTTAGAGAGTTTAGAGGCTGTAACCCTACTCTTATTTATGGTAATCCCTATTCGTTTTGAGTTTGACTTGATTATTAATCTTAGTTAATTTTTTTAGATTCTATCTGTTTGTTTAATTTCGCCTATTCATACACAGCAACATTTATTATCTTTGCCTTTGACATGCTTATTTATTGTAATTACTTTTCGTTTTGAGTTTCATTTAGTCATTCACAGTAAATTGTGTTCCTTTTGGGTTTATTTTATTTAACATTAGCAATTCCTTTCATGTCAAGTTTGAATTTTAAATTCAACCATAAATCCAGTAATAAATTCATAAATTCTAATAAATTTATCAATTACTATTAATCGATTGATTCATTATTATAAAAAAACAACAAAAAAAACAAATAAACACGCATTCGTGATCTTTCTTCTGGCAAAAAATACAAAATTCCACATTTTTGCAGATAGGAGCTTGAAACTTCTACAGTAAGGTTATCTGATACGCTGAATCTGATATACTGATTTTAGGGAGGTGTTTTCCCCTTTTTTTTGAAAATAAGGCAAATTTTCTCAGGCTCGTAACTTTTGATGGGTAAGACTAAACTTGATGAAACTTCTATATTTAAAATCAGCATAAAAATCCGATTCTTTTGATGTATTTATTGGTATCTATTGATTCGTTAGCACGAACTGCTTGATAATTTCTTTTAGTTAAAGTTAAAGTAAATCAATAAACAGAAATGCCAGGAAATTTTAAGAAAATGTCAATTAGACACCTATATAAGGAATATTAAAAAATAAATATAGCAATTACGAAAATATTAACTTTTTTTGTAAGAAGCAAAGGGCTTAGCATGATGTTACTTATTAGACTAAAACTTCTTTTAATCCAGAACTTCTTTAAATCCAGTAATAAATTCATAAATTCTAATAAATTCATCAATTACTATTAATCAATTGATTCATTATTAACAATTCCTTTTAGTTACAGTGTGAATCATTGTATGACTTCACTTTTGCTCATTTTAGGTTTTAAAGTGACTACTCACTTTTCTTTGATGAACAGGGGAGAGAACATGTAAAATCCTTATTTCATCGAAGGTAGCATTTATGTCGACAGAGAATAAATCGAGGACTGTACTGTCAACAAAAGTATGAATCGAAGACATAAATTCTTTGTTCTGTCAACAGATTTATATGAAACAGCTTAGCAGATACTACATAGACAATTTCAAGAAATTAATAGTATGATTTTTAGTAAAGGAAGAGGATGCTTTGACTCAATTTTCGTGCAGAAGTTAATAGCCCGAAAATATTAGTGAAATTGACTGATGTTGGATGTTTTGGGTCAGCGATGCCAAGGTAGGTTTGAAGATTTATGTTGAAAGGTCGCTCAAATTAGGAGTAAATAATCATGAGGTGGTCTTAGTTCCAGGAAAATTGGTCAAGGAACTTCACTTCCTTGGGAAGTATTATTATCAAGGAAGGGAGCTTAATCTACAAAATGGAACTAAAGCGAAGCCATTATTTTGAGAGTCGAAAGCGCATAATTATTAGTTATTCGTTTACCCCCTATTCACCACCATGAGCCATTTAGATCTCTAACAAATTAGTGGTCAAAGATCTTTTTTTATACCACGAAGAGCCTGTAGTATTGTTGCTAGAATAGGTATACCCGCAGGCCGCATGTGGTACGCCTTGAAAATTTTTTTGGCTTCGTGATTAGTCGCAGTTTTACACTGTATAATGAACAAAATAGCAGAAACTAGTGCATTAAAAACAAATTATTTTTTGCAGCTATTATTCGAAAGTTAAATGTCGAAGTTACGAGATAAAATTAACTCCAATTCAAAAAAAAAAAAAAAAAAAAAAAAAAAAAAAAAGTGTCAGTATGTGTTAATACTAATGCATTTTTAGAACATCAACACCAAAAAATAGATTTTTATAAAGCTTTCGTCAAAAATAAAAAGACATATTCCAATTTGAGAAATCTGGCCCAAAAAGTGGTTACCGTTTTTATTTCAACTAACACCTGCAAATCTTTTTTTTTTTTTTTTTTTTTTTTTTTTTTTTTTTTTTTTTTTTTTTTTTTTTTTTTTTATTATGAAACTGACTAAATATGTAACACGCCCAAATACAACAGTATTTGTTAATTATTTCATTTTTACATTTAATCTGTATGTATATTGCGGTGGTATATTTCTTTACAACGTTCGTTTTGAATTATTATTTTATTTACTATGTTTAAATGTAGAATAATAGTAAATATAATCATAACAATTTATGTTTCAATTTTTCCCTCCACCGAAGCAAATGATTCGCTGAGCTAGAAGATCCATTTTGTGGCAAGATTTCGCTCTTTTTCAGACATTGCAGAAAAACCAAATACCCATAATTTGCAGCTTCCATAAAGATATTGGTATAACCATTTCAGATGTAGTTTTATTTCCCAAAAGAACAGGAGCTGAAAAAAAAAAAAACTCAGACTGATTACGAACACTTTGTCTGTTTGAGGCCAACGCTTGGTAAGGAAATTCCTTCACAGCCTCCTTACAACAGCAAAGAAAATATAGCAATTCTTTTAGAGTTGAAGAATCAATTCCACCAGTGCTTCAAAAAATTTCAATTTTAGCACAGTTGGTCAAGCTCTCTTTTATAGAAGCTGAAGAATTCTACACAACTGTCGCGCATCATTTTGAAGAAGACTAAACAGCAGTGGCGATTGAACTGATTGGTTTTCATTAAAATTACTTTTTTTAGTACGGGTTGGTCCACGATTGAAGGCGATACTAAGCTCGAAACATCTGTGTGAGATTTCATTCTCCAATATTAGAATAATAACTACGATCAATTTCCAGTACGGTATTAAAACAACTGCATTCGAATGGCCGCTATATTGTCCAAGCCTGATATTTAAAAAATTGACCATCATGGTTGCAGCAGTAGCTGCAACGTAGTAAAGAACAAACCACTGTCTACAGTAATCAAAAATTAAAAAACACGTAAAAAAAAAGCTGGCTAGTGAAAAAAAAAATGCCATTTGTTGCTGATTCAGGAATCTTAACTATTATCTCGATTAGTCTTAAATCGTAAGATGCTATTTTGAAAACTAATTTATGGAAATTTCGAAAAATAGCCTGAAACCCCTCAAAGAGGAGTCAGCTCAAAACAAAAAGTAGGACAAAATAAAAGTGACATGCTTCACATTGCATTAACAGATGTGTTTTTTTGACCCAACTATTTTTTTAAGTTCATAATATACATTAGAAATGTGTTTTGTGAGATTTAAACAAAAATATGTACTATTTTCCTACTTTTGTTGGGTAGTTCACAGTAAGGTTGTAAGATGGTATGCTGCTCAGTCACTTGAAAGCTTGGCAGCCCCTGTTCTAGAATTTCCCTGATGCAGACAATCGCATTGACGTCTATGCCTATAAATTTGCCATACGGAATCTAAAAATCGTCCAGAATTCAACATTTTTCGGGAGGGAATGTTAGGTATATTTGATATAGGGCAAACATTTACCTGCGGTGCTGTGTGAGATGCTCTTCGCCCTTCCTTCAACTCCTGTGTAAAGACTTTACCGATAACCACGTCATCTTCATCCCTGAATACTGTGCTAAATATGACTGTTACACGATCGCTTCTAGCTTCTACGTACCTATAGAAGCGAAATAAATCAAATATCACTAAAATCACAAAAATTAAAGGAGGAAAACATAACATTACATTTGATAGCACTGAATCCATTAAACGGGGAGGCTGTCGCAGACAATTTCGGAGCATCTCGAGATAAAAACCAAAAAAGAGCTTGTAAATTGTAGAGCAAAGGACTCCTTGCAAAAGATGCTTTCTTTTTGAAGCAAGACAAATTATCAGATTTTGCTAGGAATTATATGGTAGCGCACAGCTTGAAGACCAAAAAAAGAGAAGCTGCTGCCATAAAAGACAAGCAACTCCTTTATAAGCAACGAGCCTATATTTAATTTTTAATGCATATGAGGAAATTATTTTTGGGATATTTAAATGGCGTTACAGCAAGAGAGAAGACAAACAGAAAAAATAGCTCGCTTATTCATCTAAAATTTTATGATACTAAAACACCCCAGAAGCCCTATTATGTGATTAATTAAAGGTGTTGGCTCACTAATAATATAGCTTTAGTGGGAAAAGCTGGCGTCTAAATGAGCTACATAGAGTACAACATGCCAGCTTTTGAGCTAATCTTGAGGGTTCTCACTCAGGATTAGCCTGACAGAACCTTACCAAAAAATAAAAAAGCTGCAACCTAAACCTAATAATCCAATTTTTTGTGTATTTCAAACTCCCAACCAAAAAAAAAAAAAAAAAAAACGTTATGTCCCCTCTAGGGTCTGGCTGTTTGCATTCATAAATTGATGATACACGCCCTGAACGGAAAAGGCACAAAAGTTGGGTGAAAATAATTTAAAATAGTGGTAATTAACTTTACGATTTCATTAATCCTTTTTGTGGCAAGAAGGCTGTGACTTCCAAAGCAACATTTTTTAGAGGCATACAATAAATTACAACTGAATATCACATTTAAAGACAGTTAGTACCAGTGAATACCAAGAATCCCTGCTCTAAAAAAAATCAAAGTTTGTCATTTCTTTTCTTTTTACATTTTTTTCTTCTTCTTTAATTGTCACATAAGCAAAATATATTTCCAAAGAGCCCTTGAAGGTCTGTTGGTCTCTGGATAAGAACTCTGGCTTTAACGAAGTTTATCATTTCTTTTTCTGATTCTTCTTCTTTTTTATATTTGTCTCATAAATATCACTGTAGCGATTAATTCTAGAAGTATAAGTTCTGGTTTCTAAATACGAGCTTAAATTTTATCGGCTGAAGTGCAAAGATTACTGAAATAAAAATTATTAGATCTAACCCTTAAGGCAGAAAAAACATGAACGTTATCAAGCAGCTATGAGTTTGACTGCAGCCCATGCTTTAGGTACAACTATAGTGGCTGTAGCACAAGTACCAATAAAAAGTGCCAAAAAAGGGATAGCCTTTTAGCTATGAATACCTGCAGTGCTTCCAAACTAGTTTTAAAACCGTATCTATCAATGGATATGTGTGAGCTTTGGCTTATCCGATACGTAAGACTACTTACCCTAGATATAATGTGTTAAAGGTAATTATTCGGTGAGAAGAAGAAGAAGAAAAACTCTTTTCCTACTTTAGTAATTAGAAAGGTAAGCACTTGAATGAGGCTTTGACCCTAATCATCTATCCAATCACGTAGGACTAACAATACAGCCAAACACAATCAACCACAAAAAAGGGTCTATGGACATGCATCGTCATCATTAGTAAATGCAAGCCATCATAAACTCGAAAGTAAAAGCACCTCAAATATAATGAATTATTCCCAAGTGATCACCTCTCACAAAGGCTTGCCAGAGGAATACACACTTGCCTATATGCGTTTCGGCGCTTTAAATTCCTGACCCAGGCACAACAGCACCCTTATCACAAGACCCTTATGATATCCATGTGATAGGCGATGTACATGCATATTAATAAAATAATAAAAAATGCATACAAAATGAGATTATAGAAACCAGCTACGAAATGAGCAAAGAAAACCATTTTTAGAACAGTCCAATGACCCAAAAACTTGCTTTATTGGTCTCAGAGAACACAGCCTTCCAAGCTGGCACGGACGTCATATACATAAAACAGCATAAATAAGAAAAAAGAAAAAAAAAAGAGAAATTACAGAAAAAATTTCCTTTAATATTACTTGATATCTTTTTTACATATTTACTTAAAAGTTTATTATATTGGAAACTAAGTTTTTTGAATCGCCAAATTATTTTATTCGTAAAAAACCTATCCAGATCAGTTTGTGGATTAAGATTGGACATCTATTTTTTAAATCCGTATAATTACAGCAAATTTTTGCATATCTATATAATTGTGAGTAAAAGGCTGAGTATGTGATGCTTAAATGTATATTACTTTCTGGGAACGAAAATTAATTACTTCAAAATCAAAATCCTTCACATTATTATATACTTTAAAAACTTATTTATTATTATCAGAAACATTCATATTTTAATGTAAAAAGTGGTCTTCTTGACCTGTACCACGACTAGGCTCCACAACTAACTCGGATGGGGAAATATATTTCCAAATCTTAATGCTCCTCATGGATTATAGCCAAAAATCATCCAAATATCTTTTATTACTTGAAGGAGAATATTTAGTAATATATGGGTTGTCCTTATTTATCCTGTAATTATATTCTAGTTGGCTTAAAAACAAGTCCGTTATAAATAGACTGGCATTACCACCCATAGGAATTCCTATAATTAGTTTATATATAAATTATCATTAAATCTTATGCATGTAATAAATAGAACAAAATCCACTACATCAAAAATCATGTCCAGGCTATAACATCTTGAACTAATTGTATGTAAAGAAGTTTGTTCTTCTGGCTTTTTTATGTCTATTAAAAAAAATTTCTATTAAAAAAAAAAACTCATACAAATACAACAGACAAAAACAGACAAAAAACACCAACAGATGCAACGAACAAACAAACTGTATATAAATTTAAACAGCATAATCAAACTCAATAATTTTTGGCTACTACATTCTCGGCGCTTATTAACAGCTCCTCCCATTTAATCTACCATCAGCGGTCTAGTGTATATTACCCTGGAACATGTATTTTGGCAGACACTTTCTCAAAATGCCTTTGAAACCAACTTGTGATTTCCAAAAACATCTAATAACAAAATTAAACTACTAATTACCAATTTTGTATAAAATTTTGTGTGATAGAATTTTGTTTTTGGATCGCAAATAGAAGGAAAAATTATAGCAAATGGGGAAAGATCCATAAGGGTGTCGATATCGAAAGTTTTTTGTAATTTTTTTAGTTAATATTATTTTCTAGTTTTGTTTGAAGAAAAAGCTCACTATTTTATAACATCTCAAGAAGTATGCATAGAGGAAGAATACAACTAGCCAAAGTCGTTCACCTTTTCATATCACAATTTTTAAACCTCTCCACAATGTGAACTTCTTTTTCTGGTTTCGTCATACTTTGTCAGCCAATGTGGCATCTGTGAATAATTTTCAATTCACACGCGTATTTATTTGTGGTTATCAACGTCAGGGTGAGTTAAGGTCGGTTAGTTAAGCAACCCTATGACCCACCATGCTATTTAAGCAAAGTATGAACAGTAAAATAGACTTAACATATGTTTCTAGTCTAATTTATGTACAAATGAATCTTACATAGTTTCTTCATCTCTATAATGGATCACAGCTCTTTTATGTCCCCTCTTCACCTTTTTCTTGGAATTCAAAGTATTTCTCGAAAACGGAAGCGAAGCAGTTTCTCTTAAGCAATCCGATTTTTTTAACTAGGGCCTCCCAGCCTTCAGGTATCTTCTCCAAGTCAACCAAAACAGAAAAATTGTAACCTACAGTACAAAAAAAAAAAAAAAATTCTTCATTAGTTTGGCCCAGAAAAATAGTAGAGCTCGTGATGAATAAAGAAGCTGATAAGCCTTGTTAGGTGGGGAAGGTATTAATAATAGAATGCTAGCTGCTCAATTTATGACTAAAATGAGCGGGGGTATCAGTCATAGTGGTATATACTCTTGTAAAACCAACTAATGGAGATAAAAGTTACTCAGATGAACTTTACTTACAGCTACAGGAACAAAGAGACAGGATCCCGGGTAGAAATATGGTATTTTTATTTGGAGATTCTAATGCCCAGATTGATAGAAATAGGATTAGGTGGTTTCCGAGCCCAGGTAAATTTGGTGTAGGAAAAGAAAACAGTAATGGTTACAGACTGCTCAAATTTTGTAGGCTGAACAATCTAACTATAATTATGGTCATAAAATGGCCCATAAGTTAAAATGTTATTCACATGCCGCTAAGACAGCTAACCATATTGATTATGTTATTGTAAACCGAAGACTGGCAGGATCGATACAAGATACTAGGGTATATAGGAGTACTGTTTTTGATGTCAAAAGAAAAGAACATCATCTAGTAGCGTCTAGGGTTAATTTAAAGCTGAAATTAAGGAAGGATAACTACCTTCCTGGAAGCTTTGACGTTAGTACACTCCAGGATGAGAATATGAGAGAATCTTTCCAGGAACAGTTGAATACTAAACTGGGGAATCTAAATTTGACTACGTAGAAGATGAATGAAATTATTTAGAAGAATAGTTGGCAAAGTCGCTGACGATGTCTATTAATTCTATTTGCTAGTTATAAATCAAATCTGAAAACCAGGTTTAAATCAGGGATGAGGTATAAATAGGAGTAAACATGGTACTCACAAGACGGTAAGCCTTATTATGTCATTATAAATCAAAGACTAGCAGGATCAATACAAGATCCTAGGGTACACAGGAGTGCTGTTACTGTCGTTAAAAGTAAAGATCACTATCTGGTAGTGTCATTTAGGAAGGGTCAATGCCTTCCAGGAAGTTATGACGTAGGTAGGCTTCAGGATGAGAATATGAGAGAATCTTTCCAAAAACAGTTGAATACTAAACTGCTAGTCTAAACTGAGTCTAAATTTGACTATGTAGAAGATGGACAGAATTATTTAGCAAAATAGTTGGCAAAGTCGCTGACGATGTCTTAGGGAAGAAAGTTAGAAACGCAGCTAGGAATATTAGTGAAAATGCTTTATGTTTAATAGAGAGGAAGAGGTCGTACAAGAATTATTTGAGTGACGGATCATAAGAAAATAAAAAATGTCAAGAAAGTACAGAAAGCATTAAAATATGAATGAAAGATAAAATTGCAAAAGATCTGGAAGATGCAGCGAGACAGCATAATGGTAATATATTGTACTTGCATGTTAATAAATTGAGAGAGAATAATCAATTTTGACTTGTCCCAGTTGAAGATAGGAATGGGGCAATAGTTAGTGACGAGGAAAGAGTTAATGAGAGATGGACAGAACATTTTGAGAATACGCTAAAGCGTAATAAGAGTTACAGGAAAAGATACGGAAAAGTTTGCGACACTTTGAATGTGAAGGAAGATCTATTTTGTGAAGAAGAATTAGTGACAGTACTAAAAAGACTAAAAATAATAATAAGTTCCCAGGTGCTGATAGTGTGATAAGTGAGCTTCTTAAATATGGTGGTTATGAAGTTAGAGAAAAATTAATGAAAATAATGAACATGATTTTTGAAAAAGGGAAAGTACCTAGCGATTTTAGGAAAACTTCAATTAAATCTCTCTATAAGAAAGGCGATAAAAGTGAGTGTGGTAATTATAGAGGCATTAGCTTGGTTTCTGTAGGAGACCAATTATTTAGTATGATGATATTTTTAAACTTAGAGATGCTGCAGATAATGTTTTGAGAGAAGAACGCAGTAATTTTAGGAAAAGGAGAGGATGTGTCGACCAAATTTCAAACCCCTTTAGTCATCAAGCCTGTTTACTCCTCAGTTTTATAGATTATGAGCAAGCGTTTCAGCTGATAGAAGAGCTTTAGCGAAGGTCCTAACCTTGTATGGTATACCAGATAAATACATTACTTTTTCTTAAGGAGCACAGCAAAGGCAATAGGAGGACACGGATTCAATTGGGGAAGTTAAACTCTCCTACTTAGATTATGCTAAGGATCTTGGATGAAAATGTTAGCAAAATCAAAGAATTTTTGGAGGTTTTGAGAATTCAGGGTGTAGACTTCAAATATATGTTAAGTAGACTAAAGTCGCTAAGACTAGGAATAAGTGAAGTTGAAGAGGTGATGTTAGGTAACGAAGTGGACAGGTTCACTTACCTAGGTAGTGCTTATGGGGAAGACGGTGGGTGCAGCGCAGATATTCAAAGTAGAATAGCCAGGGTCCAGGGTGTTCTTGACAGTAGAAAAAAGTTTGGAAGAATAGGAAAATTAGTCTGCGAACGAATATTAGAATATTCGTACCCTACTGACTGACTGTATCTCAAACAGTAAGCTGCATGAAAAATGTGGTGCAATTCCGCTTTCTGGTGCTATAATGAGAGAAAGGTTGAGATGACTAGGACACGTTCTGCATATGAAGGATGACAGATTGCCAAAGATCGTCTTTGTGGCCAACCATCTATGGGCCAAACGAAAAGCAAGTAGTCCCCGAATGGGGTGGGAGAATCGTTAGGAAAATTGAAGGAAAACGGGAACTTCGTGGGAGGGTGTAAAGAGAGAGACGAATAGATTGGAATGGAGGAGCGTGCGTAGCTGTGTTGGCCTCAGGCGGCTTGGTGCTGCGGTGAGTTGTTAGTAGTAGTAGTAGAGACATATTAGAAAGGACAAGGGTCAATACAACCCTTTTTGACAATACTATTCGAACAATAAAGACGATTATGGACAAGGCTACACTGACATTTTGGCAGAGATCGAGGGCTGAGAGAATCAGAGGCAAAGCTCACACTGTCGTCCTTATTGCAGAGTCCCTAATCAGCCATAGCATTTGCATACTTTTCTTCTGCCTCTGAACTAAAGGGCAGGTTACCCTAAGCGTCTTTGTTCGGCGTTTTAAAATTAATCACTTGGAAAAAATATGCTGGCTTATTCACAAAAAAATGTACCGTTTCCTTGACAAAATATTCGAAATTTGCAAAGCATAGACGTAGAAAAAAGAACGTTCGTTTGTCCAAGCAATCAAATAGCATACTCAGTGAGATTGGATGTAGTAAGCTTGGACCTCTATAGCAAGTGTTTCCACAAATCTAGCATTTAAAAAACGTTAAAATTTACTGAGTCAAACTCTCAACCTTAAATAAGCTGACCTAAAAAAAAAAAATCTAAAAAGAACTTCTTAGTCAATTGCATGCATAAAATAGCCCGCATTGAATAAATACCGTTTTTTAAACAACAGAACATAACATTTTTCGGCGCTAAAACGTGTTGAGAGCAAAATACAATTAATTTTAGGACATAGCGCCCCTTCATAAAAATTCGGAATCACGCAAATCTATCAGCACAAAGGGAAGGCCGTGATAACATTGAAGAACCGTAAGGGGAGTGGGTAGATCAGGCGTAAAAATCAGGAGACTAGAATTTAGAAAACCAACAGAGAAAACAACCTTTAAAACATAGGTAACATGACAAATTTTCACCACCTTCTTTATCTTACTAAACCCGTATAAATCGACTCTCTTCAAAACAAATCTGTTTTTTTTTTCACATCTGATTAGTAACCTAATGCATTGACGCTCTGATTTTCTATTCTGGTTTTGTATACATTTTGGCTCTGTATTAGCTTTACTAACCAAAGTCACCTCTACCTACATGTTCATAATACACTAAAGCTGTCTTGACTAGAGGTAGTTTTTCCAAGAAGAAACAGAAATTTAATCATACCATATTGTAAAGGACAAACGGCATATCACAATCATAGACAACTGTTCCCTTTTCAACTCTTTAATTGTATGTGGACTGTTACTGTACACTTTGCTTTATAAGGTACCCATAAATAAAAATCACAGATAGACAGATTAGGTTACCTGCGTGGCCGTAAATCTGCGGAAACTATACATTCTTGTTTTAAATTCTTATGGGCAAACGACACTGAAAACTATCAAGTATGTGATGTGGCATCATTTTACTGCAAAAACCTATACTCTGGATCTTGATCTATTAACTGCACTATAAAGGGTTGCAACACTTACGTTACAAACTCTACAGAATATACTGCGCTATTAAACAAAATAGGGCCAACAATTTTACTGAGATGAAACTAAACACCAAAAAAAAAAAAAAAAAAAAAAAAAAAAAAAAAAAAAAAAAAAAAAAAAAAAAAAAAAAAAAAAAAAAAAAAAAAAAAAAAAAAAAAAAATGCCCCCTGTAGGGGAACCTTAAAGTATTCCCTGGGATTGCTAGCTGACCAATGAGTGTTTAAAACTCCATGTAATCATTAAATATGATCTTGTGATAAGATAAAAAATGTGAATGCAGTCCGCCATGAGCAGCATGAGTGAGCAGCGATTTGCATTAATGTTGTAATTTTGCATAGATCGCAGGTGTTAATTTTGCTTCACCCTTAATTTGAATTTCCGCATATGTAACCATTTTACTATGCTCTGGCAGGGTATTTAGTTGGGAGGATAGTCGTCTGACTAATTCTCTGTGCTTCTTAGAATTGTCTCTTTCCGCATTGAATCTTTTCTGACGAACAAACCACGTTTCCATGGTTACGTTTGACATCAGCGAATGAACCCGTAGCTCTAAATTTAGCAATCATTTTCTGCACAATATACATACTATATATATATATATATATATATATATATATATATATATATATATATATATATATATATATATATATATATATATATATATATATATATATATATATATATATATATATAATTATAGGGAAGAATATACATTTTATTGCAAATTTTTCTTTTAATATTACATTTTGATTAATTTCACTAACGTTAATATTCAGGTTACATACAGTATGACTCTGGGCCTAGTTTTATCTTGGCAACTTTGTAATAGAACATTAGGGAGAATAATGATAATAATGACAAAAAGAGTAGCAACAATAGTAGCATCAATATCAACATTTACTGAGCTTTAATGGATTTTTTTATATTCATAAACATGTTTTCAGAAGATTTGATAGTAAGTATAGGAAAAAATTACTAAAAAGAGCCTCCAATATCCAAATAGAAATAGACTTACTCAGACAATATAAAGAAAAATAACTATATGGGAAATACACGAAATTACAGGGATAATCATGAAAATCATTAGATATTATGGCCAGAGGCGGCACAGGAAAAGCCCTCCCCTCCCTCACGTATGTTTTTGGCATACAAAATATTAGCAGATTTGGAAACAGCAAATAATGAAAATTACCTTCTTCTGTGCTAGTAATGAAGTCGCCATACTCTCTCCTAAGCAAATTATCTGCACCATGCTCTTGTAAATCCTTGTAAAACTTCAACGCAATGCTCACCTGAATTAGATTTGTAGTTTTTACTAATAATAACTTGTTGTAACACACGAGCTACTTGAGACCAACACATCACAAAGCAAAGTTAGTTTCTCAGTTATATACCTGAATCAGCTATAGATGCCAATTTTTTTCAAACTAGCCATTTTTTTTTGTTTTTTTTTTTTTATTTTTTGGTTACTATGGACCATAGTTAGTTGTTTGCTATGCTGAAGCTACCACTACAACCGTCATGGCTGCAGCGACAGCTGCAGCTATGAACTAACCATGGCACATAGTAGCCAAAAATTAAACAATACGTTTAAAAAAGATACAAGTGAGACAAGATTATCATTTCTAGCTAATTCGGGAATGTAACTATTATCTCGATTAGTCTTAACAGTAAAATGATATTTTGAAAACAAATCTGAGAAATTTAAAAAAATAGCCAGAAACTCCTAAAATTGGCGTCGCAGTGAAACAAAAAAAATACCATTGGAATCGTCATGGCCGAAAACTCTAGACAAGAAACTTCGCCTGGCTTGAACAAAGGAAATCCCTTTTTGGCATGGGTAGCACTGATGTGTCTTCTTTTATTTTGCTGCTAGTAGGGCACTAGAACATCATAAAGAGCTGTTTAAGGGTTCATTTTAAAGTAAATTGCCACACCTACGTGTTTTTGTAATTAGCAAAATACACTATTTAAAACAAAATAGATTTTTTGACAAAACAACGCATCTTCGCATACAAGATGATGAATGACGAAATAACCCTAGGTTACAACCATGAATGACGTTACAGTAAAATTAATTATGACGTATGTTGCAACTGGGGTTCGTTCTTTACTATATCAAATTAAGAAAAACCCCAAAGGGATTTTCCTGTGTGATATACATGGTAGTTAAAAATAACATTAAGAACAGGGAAAATGCAATTGAGTCACTTTAAACCAAAGTCATACTAGAGTTTTCACTTTGACTTACTTATCACTCTTGCTCAGCAGGGTCGCCAGCGTAGAGGGAACTGGTTGACAGCGCTGTCAGTCTTCTCCAAGCAGCCCTATCCAGGGCTAAGGATGGGGCCTCATTTGGGTCGATGTTGCGGTTGAAGATGCGTTGATTTATAACATCAGCCCATCTGGTGCGCGGCCTCCCTCGAAGACGTTTCCAGACAATCGAGGGATTGAAGTCCGATACGATCCTTGCAGGGGTAGTTTGCGGGAGGCGGAGTAAGTGGCCGTACCATCTTAGAGAAGGAGCTTCTACATGGGAGGAGAGGTTCACAAACTTGAAGGTCCTCAGGATCTCAGTATTGCAGATCTTGTCATATCATTTGAAGCCTTCAACTCGACGCAGGTGTATGGTTTGGATGGCATCGACCTTTCTTAGCTGTGTCTGGGTTATCGACCATGTCTCAGAAGAGTACAGCATGATGCTTGAGACTGTGGCGTTGTAGATACGGGCTTTTGTAAGGTGACTAATTTGCGGTTTGTGGAAGACTGCTCTCAGGAGCCATCCGAATACAAAGTTTGCCTTGGCTTATCTGGCTGAGATTTCGGCGTCAAGTGTGCCATTTGATGATATAATTGATCAGAGATAAGTAAACTGCCTTACCACGTCAACAGCTTGGCCGTTGATCACAACAGTTAAGGGTGACATCGATGAGGTTTTTTCTATGAACATGATCTTCGTTTTCTTCCAGTTGATTTGCAGCCCAACGGCGGAGGCAGTGGAGGAGAGCGTCTCGAGTACAGACTTGAGTTGGTCGATATTTTCGCTAAGGACGGCTACATCGTCGGCAAAGTCAACATCAGACAAGGTCCTCCCGGCATACTTATGCCAAAAGGGTGGACACGGTGTGTCTCGTTCAAAATGTGGTCGGTGCAGCTCAGGTACAGCAGAGCATCCTTGCCATATACCATTTTTGATGGGGAAGGAAGAAGAAAGCTTCCCGTTAACAAGGACGGCACTTTCTGTGCTGCGGTAGAGTTCTTTAAAGAGGCTGACTATCTTTGTCGGTAGTCCCGCAGCCTTCAGGATTAGCCAAAGGAAAATGTCAACAGTGCCTGTCAACAGTGTCAAAGGCAGAACGAAAGTCAATGAAAGCTATGTAAGCTTTCTTGTTGAATTCCAGTGTCTTCTCAACGATCTGTCTGACCGTATGAATCTGTTCAGTTGTCGATCTTCCTGGCATGAATTCAGCTTGTTGGGGGCGGCGCAAAGCGTGTAAGAAACTTATTGCACGTTTCAACAGGAGCATTGCAAACAGCTTTCCAGGAACAGAGAGTAGGGTGATACCACGGTAGCTGCTGCAATCCGTATTGCTGCCCTTGCGCTTAAACACTGGCACGATGATTCCTTTCTTCCAGTCTGACGGTAAAAATTCAGTGCACCAGATTACGCTGAACACTATCTGCAGCCAAAGTATCATTGCAGGCCGCCGCAGTAAGTAGCTCTGAAGCGATGCCACAGGTGCCAGCTGCTTTATTGTTTTTATGTTTCCTCGCTCCCAATTTAATCTCCTCAGGAGAAAATTCGGCGCCGTCGGGGGCAGGGGTACCTTCTGCAGCTGCGGCAATATGCACTGGGTCAATGCAGTCGGGCGGATCTGGGTTTAGCAGCTTATTAAAGTGTTTCTCCCAGAGACCAACACATTGAGACTGATCGTATATAGTTTCTCCATCAGCTGCTTTCAGGCTTGTGGACGTCATGGCATGTTGACCAGTCAGCTCGCACAGGATCTTGAAATTTACGCCTATGTCTTTCTTTTGGGCAGCTTGCTCGAGCTCAGCAGCTTTACCCGCAATGAAGTCTTTCTTGTCCCTGTGGAGCAAGGAGTTGCGTAGTTTTTTGAGCTGTCTGTAGAGTGTCATATCTCCTCATAATCTTGCTCGCCGTCTCTGCTCAATTATTTCAAACGCCTGGTTGCTAATCCACTCTTTCTTCTTTCGCGGCTTCGAGCCCACAACTTCGGTAGCTGCTCTGAGAACATTGTCTTTGAAAGTGGTCCATGCTGACTCGCTATCTAAACACAGCTGGAGAGCCTCGAAGCGGTTAGAAACTTTAACCGTATACCGCTCACAAACCGAGGGACCTTGCTTCAGTCGAGAGGTGTGTCTATCTTCTTGGTGGATGAGGAGCTACTCTTATTGGCCCTCAGCCGGAGTTTTATCCTTGCAGAGACGAGACGATGGTCGGCATTGCCGAGCTCGGCACCTCTGTATGAGCGGCAGTTCTGGACAGACGAAAGCCAGCGTCGTCGAACAATGATGTAGTCAAGCATCTTTTTGGTCCTGCCATCATTGCTGTACCATATGTACTTTGCAATGTCTTTTCTCACAAACCAGGTATTTGTGACTGCTAGAGCGTGGGTGATGCAGCAACTGAACAGCCGCTCACCATTATCATTCCGAGCGTCAACTTTCACAGGTCCAACAACAGCATTGTACATACCTGTTAGCCACACCAGCGTTAAAATCTCCTAGGACTAGGAGGTAGTCGTGTGGAGGTACGGAGGAGAGCTCGGAGGACAGTACCGCATAGAAGTCGTCCTTATCTTCGTCTTGGGCCTCGTTTGTCGGTGCATAGCAGGTAAGAACAGTTATCTTCCCGTGCTTGCCGTCAATTCTTGCTCTCAGTAGACGTGATGAGATAGGTGTAAATGACAATAAGGCTTTCCGAGCAAAATTGTTGAGAACAAGGTCAACTCCCCCTCTTCTTTGGGTCCACCAGACCAAAGCAGTGTCCGCTCTTCTCCAATATCTTCTTCGCCGCTTTCCGTAAGGTGTGTTTCTGTTATTCCTGCGATCGTCACTTTGTATCTTCTTAGTTCTTTTGCTAAAAGAAGCTTAGAACCAGGCTGGTTCAGCGTCAGGACATTCCAGGTGGCGACGTTAATGCCACTTTGGTCAACGATGTTCAAAGAGGTACGTCCTTGGGCAGGCATGGGTCCAATTGGGATAGTAGGTTGGGCATCCGAGGCTGTATATTCAGTTCCATTCGTAGCAAGTAATTTCAGGAGGAGGGTTGCTAGCCCAACCGCCTAGGTGCATTTAGTTCTCCGGTGGCTAGCCGGATATCCAGAGGCCCGTAAAGTCAGCTCTGCATGCGCCATGAATGCATGGGAGCAGACTTCGGACGAGCACCATTACCTCCAAGTAGCCAGAGTTTTTAGCCAGAATGATAAGGTCAAAATACCTAACTGAATGGTCTTACTCAAAGAAGAACAGAGAAGAGTTTACATTGAGATTGATTTTCAATTTGTAGTATTTGTAACAACTATTCTAAAAAGTGTTGTAAGTAAGGAGCGAATTGGGCCTAAAATAATTAAACCTGTAAAATACAGAATTTTTTTAAACAATTAATACACGAAAGAACTGGCTTTATATGCTAATTTTAAATATATAAAATTCATCAAATTTAAACACTCTTAAGCCTGAGGAAATTTGCTGAATTTTCGAAAAATGGGGGAGAAAAAACAACAGCAAAAAGACAAGTGATCTTAGTGAAAATTATACCATTAGATTCAGCAAATTACAGAACTCTATTGTAGAGGTTTCAAGCTGCTGTCTGCAAAAATGTTGAATTTTGCAATTTTTTTCCCAGACGAAAGATCACGGATGCGTGTTTATTTGCTTGTGTTTTGTCTGGAAATTATCCAACCTATGGTCCTAATGGATCAAGAGAGGGCTTGTTCAAACTGGCATTAAAATTTCTAGTGCCCTTATAAAGTGGCCGATAAGATAGTGCAAAAGGAATGCTGCGTTTCCCGCCGTTTTGTGCCGCGAAACAACGGTTTTGCCCCATGGAGGACCAAGCTGTTATAGATTAAAACTCTTGAGACATCCAATCGATTGTAAAAATCGATTTAAAAGTATATATTGATCTTCCCAGTGGTAAAGTACTACATCGTGAATCATTACTTCAGTGACTCGAACTTCAATCTTCCTTGTCAGAAGGAGAGTCCTGTAGCCAGTTTACTGTAGTAACTGTTAATAGATGAGAACTTTTGGGATTTATAATGTTATTTCACTTATTATTTTCAGAAAGGTGTGGAATAATCACCACTCATGAAACATGTACTTGGCACATCTTTCATTTGATCATTTGGATGTGTATATTTCAAAATTATGCTTGGATTTGTAACCAGTAGGCAAATTGTGGTAGAATTTCTTGAAAGGTGTAAAAAATTTAGAGAACTAAGTTAGACTTTGCAGGAAGTTGGAGCAAGTGTCTTAGTTTTCTTTTTGAGATGAGACCCCCTGCGAGCTTTGTGAGGAGAAGCTACTCAATATCCAAAGAGGGTTGAGTCTTTGGCCCTAAAGAGTATCTTCCTTGAGATATTCATAATATTTATCCAAACCTGATTCTTTGTCCTATTTATACTACTACTACTACTAACAACTCACCGCAGCACCAAGAAGCCTGAGACCGACACAGCTGCACATGCCCCTTTTCTATCCCAGTCTATTCAAAGCACCCTCTTTACATTCTACAAAGAAGTCCCAATTTTCCTTAAATTCTTTCTTAAGACCTCCTCCCGTCCTATTTGTGGACGACCTGCTTTTAGTTTGTCCAGAAAGGACAGTCTTTGATAATCTGTCATCCTTCATCTGCAGAAGCTGTTCTAGCCTTCATAGCATTTCTCTCATTATAGCCTGAAAGCGGGATAGAACCACACTTTCCGTACAGTTTACTGTTTGAAATATGGTCAGTCCGACGGGTACCCAAAAGGATCAATAGAAAATTCCCCTGGAAAACATCTAACAAATTCCCCTCCGTCTTTTGATTTGCCAACGTTTCAGAACCATACCTGACCACTGTCATCACTCCAGCTTCCAATACCCTAATCTTGGTTTGTCAAATTATCTTCCTATTCTTCCAAACATTTACATATGTGAATAAGCACCCTGGGCCTTTGCTATTCTACTTCTAACATCTTCACTACATCCTGCATCTCTACTAACGATACTATCTTGGTAAGTAAAGCAGTCCACTTGATTGACCTCTTCACCTGTACTTAATCGAAGTCTGAGCAACTTTGTCTTCTTAGCATTAATTTTCAAACCTATTCTTGACCTCTCAAAACCTCCAAAAATCCTTCATTTTGCTAACATTTTCATCTAGGACACTCAAGTCACCAGATAATCTAGATAAGCTTTATTTTCCAGTCAATTCCAAAGCCTTTGCTGCATTCCTTAAGACAAGTCCATCAAGTAGGTCCATATCAATGGGGATAGAAAGTAACCCTACATGACTCCTGATTCAATAAAAAAACAGTTACTGACCTCATTTCCTACCTTAACTGCAACAATGTTGTTCTCATATATTTCAATAATCATTTTAATCTGTTTATCTGGTATGAATTACAATGATAGGATCTTCACTAAAGCTCTTCTATCAGATGAATCAAATGCTTGTTCATAATCTATAAAACTGAGCACTAAATGACTTTGAGGACTCAGACACGTCTCAATTATTAATCTAATTGTGAAAATTTGGTTGACACACCCCCTCTCCTTCCTGAAACCATATTGATCATCTCTTAAAACTTTATCTACAGAATTCTAAGTCTAAATAGTATCATCATGCTAGGTAATTTACTCTCTACAGAAACAAGGCTAAAACCTCTATAATTACCACACTCACTCTCATCACCTTCCTTATAGAGGGGCTTAATTACAGTTTCCCTAAAATGGCTAGATACTTCCCATGATTCAAGAACCATATTTATAATCTTCAGTAATTTATCTCTAACTTCACAAAAACCATATTTCAAAATTTATTTACTACACTATTGGCAAAGCTTTGTAATTTTTGAGCCTTTTAGTGCTGCCTCTAATTCTTTCTTGCAAAATAAATCTTTCTTCACTTCCGAAATTTCATAAACTTTTTCATTCTTTTCTTATCATCTCCTGCAAATAACTTATCATGGTTCAGCACCTTCTCAAAATGTTCTACTCATTCTCTTTAACTGTTTTGTTACCACTAATGGAGGTCTCATTCCTAGCTTCAACTGGGACAAGTCCAGATGGACTATTCCTTCTCAATATTTTAACATGCCAATATAATATTTTACTATCATACCGTTTTGCCTACATCTTCCCAATCTTCAGCAATTTTATCCATGGCCATGACTTCACACCTCCTTAATTCATATCTTAATACTTTCTCTACTTTCCTTACGTTTCTCTTATCCCCATATGATCTATCATTCAAATACGTTTTGTAAAAACTCTTCTCTTTTTTATTGAACTTAAAACTTTTTCACTAATATCCTAGCTGCGTTTCTAACTTTCTTCCTTAAGACACCATCTGCTACTTCACAAACTATTTTCCTAAAACTACTCCATCCATCTTCTATATTGTCTAGTTTTAGACTTTCCAGTTAATCTTCAACTGTTCCTAGAAAGTTTCTCTTCAATTTTCATCCTAGAGTCTACCAACGTCATAACTTCCTAGAAGACAGTGACCCTTCCTAAATGTCAGCCTTACATTAAGAACGTAACCTTCCAGTTAATCTACAAATGATCCTAGAAAGTTTCTCTTCGATTTTCACCCTGGAGTCTACCAACGTCATAACTTCCTAGAAGGCAGAGGCACTTCCTAAATGTCAGCCTTACATTAGGAATGTAACTTAACATTTTTTTAATATGAACACAAAGGGCTGACTTAACCTAGAGAGATGCATGAAGTCTGTCATTTTTATTTCTTAAAATTAATAATAATGAATGCTAATATAGCATAAATCAATGCTGTCTTATCAATGACACTCCATACTTCTGTTAGTATAAGAAGTCCCATAAACAAAAATTCAGTTTCTAAGAAAAAATTACTTGCCTACACACTTTCTTTTTAAATCCTGGAATAAATCATTTACACAGTGAGGTATTGTTGACCCCCCCCCAAAAAAAACAACAAATCATGGATACCTACTCTGACTTTTGTTTTATCTCCTTCAGGATTTGATATGTGAAAGACCACTCCATCAAAATCAGCAACTGTGACATTAATTGAGTCTGGCTTGTTTCTAAAAAGAAAACAAAGGGACATGTCAAAGAAATCCAGGCAATCAGTGTCTAAAATCCCAAAATAAATTTTAATCTAATTTAGAGAACGTAAATTAGATACTGTAGTTAATGATGACATGCTGAACAGCAACAAGAATCAGTTATCTAAAATCAAAATGCATTCCTTGCAAAAAAAAAAAAAAAAAAAAAAAAAAAAAAAAAAAAAAAAAAAAAAAAAAAAAATAAGTTGACTAAGTATTTATGATTGTTTTAAAGTTGTTTTCAGTTTGAGGTTTTGTTTGAATGATCTTATCTCCTTAAGCTTCAACAGAGTTTTAGAAGGGGAATATAATTATATCATTATAATGGTACTACTCTCTTGCTACAATAGAACTTTCTTCTCAAAGGTAGTATTGAAACACGATTACTGATTCCTTTTTTAAAGATTAATTAAAACTTCAATACAGATCTTTAGATGATTATTTTGTAAATCATTTTTCGAAATTATATAATTTTCTTGGCAACCTTTTCATTATTATTTTCTCTTTTACAGCCAATTAAAAAAAAGTAACACAGATATTTTGTTGAAGGGGATTTATAATTTTAGGGGTTAAAATGCACTAAACTACTCCACATCAAAGAAAAAGTAAATATAATATAATAATTTTCCTTTTGATTCAGTGTGGTGCCAGTGCTAGCCAGAGCTATATGCCATCTATTAAGGAATGCTATGAGGGTGAAGAAGGGATGGCTCTTCTAAAGGCTTACAGTAACGAGACTCTTTCCTTAGATCCTGCACTCACTTCTGTACCTTGGCTGATCTTTGATGGGGTAATCAAACAGTTTGTGGTAACAAACTGTATAGTAAGAGCTTCAAAATAAGATGAGCTTAGTCTATTTTTATTTAGACTAAAAGCAATGTTAAATACGCCAAAGATTTGGATTTATTTCAGAATTGCCATAAAAAAATTCCCGAACTGCAAACCTCTCTGGCTTTTGAGCCTAAACAAAGAAATATGACATATTATCAAAGGGTAATAAGTCAAGACAAAACTTAAAACCTTTTCAGAAAAATTATTTCTTTGGAGAAACATAAATAAGAAAACAAAAGGTTAATTTTCCTGCCAAATACCTTAAGTTTTTTTTTTTCTGTATTGTGACAACCAAAGTAACAGAAAATCTTTTAAAATTTCAGGCTACTGCTACAAACATCAGAGCCAGTCACTAACACAACAAATGTCATGTCCTAGAACCTTTAAAGAATTAGGGTAAGAGTGTTAATTATAAATAGAGAAATAAAAATATTAGCTACTTTCTAATATATCATTCCTTATAACACCTTAAATATAAAATATCACTTTGGGCAGAAGGATCTATGTTATATCTTTAATTTAAATCCACATTTTAATCAATCAAATTAAACTTGTTTGGATTTTTTTTCTAGTCTTGCAGAATAAAACTACACTGTTAGTGGTGCTAGTGCATTAAAAAAATTACACTTAAAAAAAAAAAAAAAACAAGATTAAAAATAACTACATTTAAATTAGCCTCAAAAGGGGTAAAAAAAAGCAAACTACAATATCATGTACCCTACTAACACTAGCTTTACACTACACTCTTTCCTTAACACACATCAGTTAAGATTAAAATACAAAAATAATAATACTAATACTGATGATTTATTTCCATTTCATCAATCTTATGATAAAATTCCATTTTATCATTTACTTACCTCACAACTACTTTTGATGTCCCCAGCTAACAAAGCCGATAATTTAGTCCCTGTCAAAATCAGAGAAAAACCTTAGCCTTGGCTTAACCAAATTATTAACCTGAATCTTATTCATTGAAATGTGTCATGGGACGGATTAAACTAAAATATAATATATGGATATAATATGTAAATATATAAATACATTTTATATTTATTAATAAATCTATAAAAACATATATTAAATAAATATATAAAATATATTATAATATATAAAATATGACAACCTTTGGGAATCAATGTTTCAGTTTTCCAATTATACCAACATTTGTAGTTAATATATTTGAAACTTTTTAAATGAGATTTATTTGTCCATGATAATACTACAATATAAAATCACTTGAAATCCTTTGTATTGGAAAGTAACCGACTTCACCTGAAAATACCTATGAATAACAATTACCAGACTGTCCAAAACCTACAAAGTTAGGCTTTTGTAACTATTTAACATTTTTAGGAATGTATCTAGTTTCTTTTCATAAAGTGGAATTGTTACTAAAACAATACTGTAATCTTAGCTATAGTTAAGTTGCCTATGCAAGTTAGTGTAGGCAAGAGTTAGGTCATCATTATAAAGACGTCATATACACCACATACCTCTTTTTTCTTTTCCCTGTTGCATCAGTTACTATGAGATAGACCTTGGTCCTTACTGTATTACAAAAAGGAAAAAGCCTATGGCTTTTTCTTAATTGGAATAGTAAGAGACGACCTGGCTAAAACTTACACATCATTGATCAATCTTTATCATGATTAATTTCCCTTCGAATAAGCCCTCTCGCGACATTCTAGGACCACTGGATTGATACAATCACCCCTGGAAAAAAAACACATCTGTGATCTTTCTTCTGGCAAAACATACCAAATTCCACATTTTTGCAGATAAGAGCTTGAAACCTCTACAGTAAGGTTCTCTGATACGCTGAATCTAGTGGTGTGATTTTCATCAAGATTCTTTTTTTCGAAAATAAGGCAAAATTTTTTCAGGCTTGTAACTTTTGAAGGGTAAAACTACACTTGATGAAACTTATATATTTGAAATCCGCATAAAACAAATCCATTTAATAAATCCAATAAAAAAATCCATTTTTTTTAGAGTTTTGGTTACTATTGAGACAAGTTTGCTCTTACTATACAGTTTGTTACCACAAACTGTTTGAAAAGAACAGGCTTTAATAATAAAAAGAGGAACAAGGAACATCATTCAATTCCTCATTTAGCTCGTATTCATGGTCACTACCACCTACCACAGCAATTGACATGTATGTGACTAATATCTGACGTATGCAAGAATGAGGTATGATGTTTATTAGTTTGTTTTAACTGAAAAGTGCATTGAAGATATAGTAAATTAATAAAAAGAGGCAAAGGAAGTGGATAGTGTCTTGAATTTTGCACTTTTAGAGCAACAACATAATATAAAAAAACTGGTGAGCTCTCAGACCATACTGAGCCATTACAGTAGTTTTTCATTGCCAATGGTATACCAAGTGCAAAAAAATAAAGCTATTTTGCTTATGTCATGCAGTGCACAAATGTATACATTAATTAAGAAATTGCTTCCACCAGCTAAGCTAGCAGCCAAGAATTGTTATGTTTTGACTGTAACCCATGTTACGTTTTGTCTTGTCATATGTCAAACGTGTGCCACCACTTAGTCTAAAAGTGTAGGCTATGTTTACCTTGAATGCAGTCCATAGCCTACAGGAGGTGCCTTGACGTAGAAATGCAGGTTTGGGCTAATATAGGCCCTACCTATATAGATGTCAACATAAACAAGTAAGATACATGGGTACAAAAAGATAAATTTAATATAGTGAATCACAGTTTACAAAGGTTCCAATAGATCACAGTCCTAAACTGTACAGACAGCAATCCTAAGGACAATGAATGACTGCAAATGAATGACTCTAATAATGATGAAAGAATGACCTTCTTCCTTTCGCACTTCCTATTATATATTAGAAAAAACGCTGACTGCTTACAAAGGACAATTTTGTTTCAAATTCATTAAGACAGGAAGGGTTTCAGAGTTTAAGAGGAAACGTTTCTTGAATATCTGGAAATATGCTTGTTTTTTCCTAGAAACTTCCATGATCTTTTCACCAATTTTGAGCTTGAGTTCTAAGGTAAAGGTAAACTCTTGGTTTCCCTTCCTTTTTTTTTTAAAATTTATTGAATATTATGGCACCATTGGCTATCTTATTACACTTGCAGTGAAATAGTATGAGCTGTTGAGTGTCACTTATGCCTAAGAAAAGACCATAGCAACAGAACATGACTTCTTCCACCAGTGCTGCCACAAGTCTTGTGAATCTGTGAGTACTTACCTGACCAAATTGAAGAGTTTGGCTGAAATTTTAGAGTTGTGGTAAATTTATTACTGTGGCTTTTTCAGATTTTTGTGTGTGTGTGGTATTGTCTACCATTACCTTCAACCACAACACCAAGGAATGAAGGTAAACTTATTGATGGTGGGTCAGTGATGAAGCTAGTAAGTTCATAAGGAGCATCCTGATGACCATGCTAATAACTTTTTGTAAGCATCAATATTAGGAGCAGCCCCTTTTTTTTCAGCAAGGGAATTCTACATGTTTACAATAATGGTTGGCAAGAAGTTGTTTCTCAACTTGGTGTATACTCTTCTGTGAATTAAATTCATTGAGGGGTCTCTGGCTCTGGCAAAATTATCCAAGTGGAATAGAATCCTTGAGAATTTAGTAGCTTATAAGCAATAATATAGGAAATAGTCCTTAGATTGCTCCAAGCAGAAATTTAAGGTAATAATATTTCCCTTTTCTTTTGCAGCTATGTGAGAGAAGATACAATGGGTAGTCAATGTCTAAAGTCTTTTATGCACTTGGCAGTGTATCTTTATACAGACTCCAGTGCCTTTGGGTCTCCCTTTTGTAGAGGGTGGCATCATGTATGCCAAACTCCAGTTTAGGGCAGATTAATGCATTGAAAAGCTTTGTCATGATAAATGGTGACCATCTACTGAAGGTGTATTTGATTATACCCAGCATTTGCACAGCCTTTGCTGCAGTTGATTAAGCAGGGTGATCAAATTTGAGCTCCATATCTACAAGGACTCCAAGATCCCTCTCAACATTGCTTGCAAGGAGAGGATATTGTGATATGTCTGTTGAGAACATGAAGTACAACTGCATTTGGTTCTTTTAGCCAAAGTGTATTATCTTACAACTGCATATGGAAAAATTCCCGCAATTCTTCCTTTGATTTTTGTAATCAAGCTGTGAGGAATAACAAAATCTTTTTTCCACTAATTGCAATGTAAGCAGATTCCCTGGAATGGTGGGAAATAATATTTTGAAATTTCATTACAGTTGGATTGCAGGCTTTGGCTGAGTGGATTGTCAAACTCACCTTTGGTAAGGTTCCTTCCATACGTATAATGAAAATCTGCAAATCGCAACAACCTTGAACTACCTCAGACGTTGTGTTTACAAATCTTATTTCTCAGAACTTTTCACAAAAAGACCAAACGATTGTTGGATAAATAAAACATCAAATATGATAGGACCAGTAGAAAAAAAACAACAAAAGACCAAGGAAACAGTCTCAGGTTCATCAGTATTTCAAGACTGTCATCAATAAAATAAACTGAACAAGATAAAATCTCACAATAATCGCCAAATGTCACATCTCCCAAGATTTTTTTGCTGTGCAACAATGGAGGATAAGATGGCAAGGGCTCTTCTCTGTGACTTGTATTTTTTGGAGCCAATTCTGAGCTGAGTTTACTTTCCCTATTGACTGCATTCCAAGACTAATTTATTCAATCACATTTGTCAACTGCAGCATTTGATTTCACATTTTTCATTTTATCAAGAAGCTGTCTATCCAAGCACAACAAACTCGAGTTCTTTTCAGCATTACTCATGCTGATTTTTGCCTGTAATTGTTGTGCTTTTCTGTTTTCACCTTCTTCATAATGCTGAAAACCTCTCAACAGCAGCATTAGAAAAGGGAAAACTGAGTAAATACCTAACCACTGATAAAACATTCCCAAACCAAGGTGCCCCAGCTGGTATTCCAACTGCCACCACACTTGTCCAAAAGTCATTAATGTCACCTTTGTTGGTCATGGTTACCTGTACCACCCTCCATTCCTCAACAATGTACTTGGCATTCCAAACAGGCATCTTGTATTTTTTCAGCAAGCACATCAAGAGCAGAGTGGCTGACAAGTCCATGGCCTTTTCTGGATCTGCAAGAATGGCTAGCAAAAACATTTCTGATTAAAAAACAAATTGCCTTTTTATCTGAAGTAAGGGCTTCAACATAGAACTTCCTAGCTGCTTTGTATATCAGTAGTACTAACAACTGTGAAGCTTGTGTAAGATCGTTTGATTGCAAAGTCACGAGACTTCCATGAGCTACAACACCAAGGTATGTTTTGCACAGGGGTAAATATTTGTCTTCTAGCAGAGGATCCAATTCAAGGGCAACTGTTCCTGCCCTGTTGACACAACTGGGTTTCATAAAATTCATTGCCAGTGTTTTGAGAAGAGTCTCAACCTGGTTTGATCTTATGGAAAAGAGGATTTTCACTCTGAAAAAGTAAGTTGAAGCTGCAAAAAAAAAGAGTTCAATCACATACCTTTGAAATTCTATTTGGATCCAGAGTAAGGGGTTTTTCAACCCCTTACTCCAGGGACTTTGTCCCAGCCCTGCTTTAACGTTGATTTTTTTGTGAGGAATCTGGATTTTTAACACTGACATTATGACCACAGCATTGGATTGTCTAGCTGTCAGCATGCTAGTATGGGGTGAAATTCAATCTTTCTTCTGAAAACAAGAATAAAGACACATGATTGAGATTGGTTAGTGACAGTTGCCAGTCCTATACACAAGCTGAAGTGCCATCTGTCCTGCCTTGCATATGAAAGTTACATTCTACCATAGGCCTGTAATTTGTTTTGTAAATTTTTCTTGAATTACAGCTTGGAGTGAATTAAGGATTTCAATCCTTGTAATGGTCCATGATGACCTCCTCCTCACTCTTTCAACTTACACATTTAAGTACAAAATTGACAAAGATTGGCTATATCAAGAGTTCCTGTTCAACTGGGAGGTAGCCAGGAAGTAATAAGTAGCCAGACAAGGCACATTAATTGGTATGTTCACCTTGATTTTAGCTAAGTAATGTAAAATATACAATATTTACAAACATAGCAAAGTTGTTGTAAAGAGGTTTCCTACAATATTGGAAAGTAGCTTAATTAAACAAATACCAATTTCAGTAATTAATATAGGGCCTAAAATGCACCTAAGAATGTTTTGTCAAGCTACTATATCTAGTCTGTAGTGTTCTGATATGCTTTGTATGCTTTTTTTTACTTTAGTGCATGTTTGCTTATTTGTGTGCTTGCTCAAATTATTGTATTTATAGGCACTTGGGTCATATTAAAGACTTAAATCAGCTTGACTTCTGCATGGTGCCAAAAGTAGGATCAGAAGTTAAATTTCAATCATGGAAGGGGTAACACCCTTTGCAACCAATTAGGAATCAGAAAATCTTGATAAAAAATGGTCAAAGTTTGATGAACATAGTGAACTTACACTTCTTACAAAAAAAAGAACACAGTGTTTGCTCAGAACATTTTTCAGAAACATGACCAACATGAAGAAGAAAACTTTAAAAATACATAACAGTTAAAGCTACTGATAAAGTCCTGTGAATACAGTGACTCCAAAGGGATGACTAGGGACACAAGTGCATGTGACATCAATAACCCAAGAATATGTGAGAAGCTGCTAGCCAAAGGCAACAGTTTAACACTAGAAATAGCAGTAGAGCTCTGTAGAGTATATGAAATGACCCAAGCATAGCTCAAGTCATTTGAAAGTAACTGCTATCATCCACCAGAACACTACTTTGATCTACTAGTCCTAAAACTGTCAATAGAACCAACAAGACAGAAACTGACCAGCTACTGTAGATCAACAATTCTAACCACCAGAATCTGCATCCTGTTATACAACGATAACAAAACCATAGAACAGAAGCACAGATTTTTCATAGTTGGAGGTAATTCAGTTCCTAACGTAGGATTTATATCAAGTAGAGAAATGAACCTAGTGAAATCCATCCTTAGCATAAATACAACAAACACTGGAAAGGTGTACTAGACCTAAAACTTCTCCTTATACTATATGAACAGTTGTTTTCTGGTATTGGCAAAATAAAAGGCAAATGTGAGATTCACCTCAAGAAAGGATCAGTGCCAATTCCAAACCAAGCAAGAAAGGTCTCTATTGCAATGCCAACTCAAACAAGAGCTGGGTAGGCTCAGAAATATTTGAATCATAGAAAAGGTAGAAAAACTCACTGAATGGTGCTAGTTGAAAAGAAGGATGATAGTGTGCGACTGCATTGAGCCTGTTGACCTCAACAAGGCCATTAAATCACAGGCATAATTTGCTATGGGACAGGAGCAGTAACTGTTCCCTCCTGGACCCCAATTTGCCCTCTCCTCCAGCTAAAATTCAGTTTCTTGAAAAATCTTGTCAAAACTAGGATAATCATGTATAATTCAAGCATTCACAGAACTGGATCAGTTCTTTTAGTACATCTTTGCCTTTATAGTACTATTTTTTCAGTTTTCACCGTCATTTTCACTTGATTTTGGAAAATTGGCTTAAAATTCCCCCCCCCCCGGATTTTGACAAAATTTTGCCACTGCATTAAATGACCATATTAGCCTACCTAATCCTGACATTCAAAGATGATATTGCTGACCTAAGCAGAGCAAAATACTTCTCAAAACTAGATGCCACCTCAGGTTACTGGTCACTGGTTCTATCAGAAAATGCATCAGATCTCACAACTTTCAGTACAATCTATGGTAGATGACATTGCAAGAGGTACTCTTTTGGTCTGATATCTGCTCAGAGTGAGCTCTAGAGAAAAATGGAACAGATATTCCAAGGCACAGAATGTCTTAAAATACTTCTAGATGACCTAGCCTAATTATTTATGGAATTACTAGAGAAGAACATGACACAGGGCTTGCAACAAAGCTAGGAAAGGCAAGGTTGAAGGATGTACAGTTAAAGTTTAACAGAGCAAAATGCCAGTTTACAGTTCCATCTAGCTATTTTTGCTATTTTTTTTTAGCTATTTTTGTTACATTATCAGCAATGCTGGCATTAAACCTGACCCTGAGAAACAAGGTGTGATCAATAATATACCCATCCTAAAATCTAAAAAGGAGCTCTAGACTCTAGCCAGCTAAGAATGCTGAACTTTCTGTCAATATACATACCAAATCTAGCAAACTACCCTTTACTAATTTCCATGGGTTTAAACATTGCACAGAGAACAGGTATACACATAGGCTATTTAATTTTTGACAGAACATCTTATCCTGATTTTTAGTCTCTTTTTAATTGGCTGTAGTGTTTGAAAATGCAATTCCTATCAGCCTAGGCTATTTCAGCAGGATCCAAAGCCATATATCAAGGTCTTATTTTAAAATTGAAGGAATAGATTTTATATCTTGGCGACTTTTAAAATTGGGAGTGGGTGATGGTATGAGGCTTAAAATCCTTTTCTTGTGCCTTATTGGAGCAGTAGGCTATAGACTATCTACTTTGTAAGATACCTTCAAAATAATTTCATAGGGGATCATTGAGGCTCAGGGTTCATTCCTAAGAGTTCCATTTTCCCTGGTAAAACATATGAAGAATATATAGGCCTAATTTGGGATATAACCTATATACAAAAATTATGAGGTTGGGGGCTAAAAATTCTACTTCAGCTACTTTTGGGTATCTTGGAAATGGGTTAGGTTAGGAAAATGAAACTTTCAGGGACGGCCTACAGATTAAACTATGTCCCGGGAAGGTATTTTGAAGTACCTACCTCCACTCCTTCTCTATCAAGAGGGCCCTGACCTTTGATGACCTTCTAATCTAAGAAAATCTAAGTACAAAAAATTGTTTTTAGCTTCACAGCTTTGCTCAATCCCAATTTATAAGGTTTTAAAGATATTCTTCTTCTTAAAAAAAAAAAACAAAAAAAAAAAAACACCTGGAATCTTAAACAGACTTCTTTTGGCTTCTAACTGCACTTTTCTTCTTCTTTGTTAGAAATCACTTGGACTCTATCATTTGGTGTCTTTCTGGCCTCCAAGTTAGTGGATTCTCCTCAATGTCATTAAATTTATATTCTTCCAAGGAGGGGGGGGGGGAAACTAAATTGGCTTATTCATAAGGGCCAAACAAGGGAAGCATAGGGTCCTGCTACCATTTCCCAACAATTTAAGAGTAAACTCGGCAGGTACCTTCTTCTTCTTCTATTTCACAGCTCTTCTCCTTTTGCTTCACTCTGTGGGCTACAGAGCTACTGGCTTGGTTGTCTCTTATTTATTAGATATTCTCAAATATCTTTCAGTAGATCTTTTGACTCAAGGAGTTCAAATATAAGATGATAGACATCGATTTCTGTACTCTGTGTGAAGGAATAGTCGGCTAGGCTCTTGGCTGATAGTGAGATTTCGTGGTGTTTGAAGCACTTTAACAGTTTACAATGCAAGGTATGCTGTGCAGACGTCAGCATATTACACTCAAATAGGCAGTGGTCAATTGTTTCATTATTCATAATACAATACCTGCAAAGAGGGGGCAGGGGAACTGAACCACTTGAATTAGGAAACTGATACGAGAATGCAAGAAAGTTTAGTCATTTGTTCCAGAACGAATTCTGTGATAAATTTTAGAAAAGTACTTATTGGGAAAGAAGGAAAGAGTAGGATTTTTCTTATTAAACATAATATCTGATAGTCTCCATTGGTAAATATCTCTAATGGGATTGGTCTCCCACTTGGCTGGTCAATATTTATAGGATTTTTTGCTATTTCATCAACATGATGATTACCACTTATACCAGAGTGGCTGGGAATATACTGAAGATAAGTTCTTATGCCACTTGAAGCAAGATTATCTATAATACTAAGACAATGATAAGTGTCAATATCCAGCTTATACTGAGGAGCTGAAGACAGCAACTCAAGTCTTGATAAAGAGTCAGAATAAACTATAATATTATTTGAATCAGCAATCAAGGGCTTATTTTCCATAAGGTGTTCTAATGCCATGATTATGGCATTTAACTCTGCAGACATAATAGATACATTATTTTTTATCTCTCACCCATTGCAATTTTCAGGTGAGGAAGGAAGGCACCACTTGCTACCTTCTCATTCATTTTGGACCCATTAACAAATATTTGGAAATGATTTTATAAGTAATTGTATTAAGTTCAGCAAATTTTTTCTGGACAAAAGCAATGGGGGTTAAAACTTTAGTCCACTTTGAGAAATCAGTATTTATTATGGGGATTGACCAATTCCATGGAGGGGATTGGGGGAAAGTAGGTGCAATAGACTTTGCGGGTACAGGGAACTTCTTCTGAATATTGGCATACTCATCTGCAATGCCTCTATACATGGCTGGATTTCTTAACCAATTATGTAGGGTGTGTGAGCTATTTGATTCCATTTTTGTAGATGTTTTATCAAGAGAAAGCTACGTCTTTTCTTATTGTGTTAGTCCACTCTCCATAAGCAGAAACTTGGTGCTTGTGGGTTTCCTAAGACCAAATATGAGACGTATTATATAGTTTTGTATTGTTTGAATTTTTTGCATCTGGGTCTTTGTACATGCACCATAGACGATGAGCCCATAGCCAATATGGGGTCTTATATGTGATTTATAAAACTGGAGTAAGGTTTTCTCCTTACATCCCCAGGGTGTAGAAAGAAGTCTTTTTAGTATAATTGTTTTTCTATAGCATTTTTTTATTGTGTTTGAAATTAAGTTTTTGGTCAAGCACGAGACCTAGGTAATTAATATAATTATCGCAAGAGCCGTACCTCTACGGCTCGTGCGACAGGACCCTCCCCTTCTTCTGCTTGTTGATCCCTCTTCATTAAAGTTACAATAATTCGGAAGATGTTACTCACCCAAAGAACATCTAAATTCATTAACACATCAATTGCCTCTCTGTAAAACTTCTTTTCAATGGAGGCTGGCAAGGGAGCATCCAAAATCAGGTCAATATCTAGTGGAAGTTTAAAATTTTGGGATAGGGTATGTAGTTTATTAGGTCAATATTTACCAAATCATATTATTGAGTAACAACTAAAGATAATGTAACATTTGATGCCTTTTTTATGCTGATTACGAATATAATAATCATTTCTATCGGAAATGAATTTCAGCACCACCCTAACCTAAGGTTAGGTTAGGGGGGGGGGGGGCTGAAAATTCATTTCCGATAGAAATGATTATTATATTCGTAATCAGCATAAAAAAGGCATTGAATGGTGCATTCACTTTATTCCTAACTCAATAATATGATTTGGTAAATATTGATCGTTTATTAATTCCAGGAGTACTTGCAGTGCATTTAGAGAAGTTGTTGCAAAATTTCTTCAGTCAGGCTGTCTACAATTGGGTACAATTTGGGTTACTATACTTCTTCCATCTGAATTCTTCTCTTCTCAGTATTACTGCTAAGCCTTTTATTTTAAAGTACGCCTGATTTATTTCAGGCTCTTTGAAAATTGGAGCCAAAGCAGGAGGAGGCTTTCTATAAGGATGGCGGTTTCTAATTCCATCTCTAAGTGCGATTGAATAATTTTAAGCAAGCTGTGGGTTGATTGACTTTGCAGTCTCTGTGGCAAGAATGTCCACTTTTTTTGTTATAGTGGATGCCTACATGGCTAGGAATATGCTGGAAAGCCACTGCTATGTCAATCTTATATAGAGAATCAAGCTGTTCTCTTATCTCCTGCAAATCAGTGTCCTTTGCGTTCCAGGTTAATGTTTGTATTAGTTTAAGAGCAGTCTGAGAATCCGAGAAGATAGCTACTTTGCTGAAATGGAGGGTATATATTTTTGACTGCCTCTAGTGATTCAACTATTGTTGCCAGTTCAGCTGTCAAAACTGAGGAGTTCAGTGGGAGAGGCTTTTGAATGGACAGAGAGGTCTGTGGAATTATTGCTGCTGTGGCAGATTTATTCCCTACTAGGGATCCATCAGTATAAATGTGCAGATGATCTTTAAACTCTGTAGCATTGTTTCTTAAAAATTCAGCCCTAATTAGTTGGTGTGGGATATTCTCCTTTTTGTCTTGTATAAGCTTTAGGTGTATCTTGGAAAGGGGTTAGGTTGAATGAAACTTTCAGGGACAGGCCTACAGATTAAACTATGTCCTGGGAAGGTATTTTGAAGTACCTACCTCCACTACTTCTCTATCAGGAGGGTCCTGACCTTTGATGACCAATTTTGTGAGAAAGAACACTTATTTCTACCCATATTTTACCATATCTGCTTATATTTGTACCTAGGTGTCATTTTAAGTGGCTTCCCTTGGTGTGTCACTTTATTTACCTGCATTTTGAAGTTAGTGAATTTTTATTCTTATTCCCAAGGGACCTGTCCTTTGTCTGCTAATTTCTTCTTCTTCTTCTTCTATTTAACAGCAGGCGGGCTTTTCAGTAAAACTATTTAGCCCTTTTCCTTTTGCTTCACTCTGCGGGCTACAGAGCTACTGGCTTGATTGCCTCATATTTATTAGATATATTCAGATATCTTTCAGCAGATCTTTCGACTCTAGGAGTTCAAATATAAGATGATAGATGTCGATTTCTATGCTCTGTGTGCAGGTATAGTTGGCTAGGCTCTTGGCTGATAGTGGGATTTTGTGGTGTTTGAAGTATTTTAACAGTTTAGAAAGCAAGGTATGTTGTGCAGACGTCAGCATATTACATTCAAATAGGCAATGGTCAATTGTTTCATTATTCATATTACAATGCCTGCAAAGAGGGGACAGGGGAATTGAACCACTTGAATTAGAAAGCTTATATGAGAATGCAAGGAAATTTAGTCCATTTGTTCCAGAACGAATTCTATGATAAATTTTAGAAAGATACTTATTGGGAAAGGGGGAAAGGATAGGATTAATCTTATTAAAATTAGTTATTTGAAAAAAACTACGTTTTCTAAAGAGTTAAAGAGGCTGAGTTACAAGGTCGAACCTTAAAACGTACAGGGATTAGGAGGCACAGTTGGGGGGCTGCCGCCCCCCAAACCCCCCGCTTTCGCAGCCTTTAAATAAAAAAAAAAAAAATTTAACTGAAAGTAAGGAGCGACATTAAATCTTAAAACGAACAGAAATTATTCCGTATATGAAAGAGGCTGTGCCCTCCTCAACGCCTCGCTCTTTACGCTAAAGTTTGACTTTCTCACAACTCTTTTTTTAAACAATAAAAACTTTAGCGTAAAGAGCGAGGCGTTGAGGAGGGCACAGCCTCTTTCATATACGGAATAATTTCTGTTCGTTTTTAAGATTTAATGTCGCTCCTTACTTTCAGTTAAATTTTTTTTTTTTTTTTTTATTTAAAGGCTGCGAAAGCGGAGGGTTTGGGGGGCGGCAGCCCCCCAACTGTGCCTCCTAATCCCTGTACGTTTTAAGGTTCGACCTTGTAACTCAGCCTCTTTAACTCTTTAGAAAACGTAGTTTTTTTCAAATAATTTCTGCACGTTTTTGTACAGTTTATTACTTATTATTGCTTGACTAACTGTTAGCTGATCGTGTCAGGAGTTGAAGTTGGGGGGCTGCCGCCCCCCAAACCCCCCGCTCTTGAACATTCTTGTGTTAAGGCTTTTAATTCCTGAATACTCAAATCACGTCGTACAGGGTGCCTCCTAATCCCTGTACGTTTTAAGGTTCGAACTTGTGACTCAGCCTCTTTAACAGCCCCCCCCCAACTGTGCCTCCTAATCCCTGTACGTTTTAAGGGTTGACCTTGTAACTCAGCCTCTTTAACTCTTTAGAAAACGTAGTTTTTTTCAAATAATACACATAAACAGGTTAGACATGCTTTGTTATGAAAATTGACGCGCAGATATTTTCATAACAAAGCATGTCTAACCTGTTTATGTGTATTATTTGAAAAAAACTAAGGTTTTTCGTAAATGTAAATTCGGGGGATAATTTTTTTCGGTCTGAAAATATCAAAAGGCCCTAACAGGTCGAATTCTGCTTCGAATGAGTCCTCATTCAACCGGATCCGTTGCCAACTGTGGCCTGTAGGCGTGGCTAAGAAAAAAAAAGAAATGATGAATTTTAAGTGGCTATATTTGGTTTTTTGAAAACAGGGAAGGAGTGATCGGATTGAGCTGAAATTTCGAGGATAAGCTCCCGGGCCCTAGGAAAGCTTAACCTCTAAATTTCAGCCCAATCGGACAACGTTAAAGGGGGGCTGTGGTGGGAGGGTCCAAACTTCCGGCCAGTTTACCCCATGAAGATAAAGTCGGAGGAGGATGAATTTTGCAAGTTTCTTAGTTTGAGCTTGGGCTACAAAATGCGATTACCGCCGTCTCTCTGCGACCTCTAGGACCTGAAATCGCTTAACATTGTGGTGGGTCGCCTCTTTATAGAGGCACAAGTGTGCCTCCTTGATATCTGATAGCCTCCATCGGTAAATATCTCTAATTGGGATTGGTCTCCCACTTGGCTGGTCAATATTTATAGCATTTTTTGCTATTTCATCAACCTGATGATTACCACTTATGCCAGAGTGGCTAGGAATGTACTGAAAGTAAGTTTTTATGCCACTTGAAGCAAGATTATCAATAATACTGAGACAATGATAAGTGTCAATGTCCAACTTATATTGAGGAGCTGAGGCCAGCAACTCAAGGCTTGATAAAGAGTCGGAATAGATGATAATATTATTCGAATTTTCAATCAAAGATTGGTTTTGCTTAAGGTGTTCTAATGCCATGATTATGGCATTTAACTCAGCAGACATTATAGATAAATTATTAAATAATCTCTCGCCCATTGCAATTTTCAGGTGAGGAAGGAAAACACCACTTGCAACCTTCTCATTCATTTTTGACCCATCAACAAATATTTGGAAGTGATTTTTATAGGTAATTGTATTGAGTTCTGCAATTTTTTTCTGAACAAAAGCAATGGGGGTTAAATCTTTATTCCATTTTGAAAATTCAGTATTTATTATGGGAAATGACCAATTCCATGGAGGGGATTGAGGGAAAGTAGGTGCAATAGACTTTGCTGGTACAGGGAACTTCTTTTGAATATTGGCATACTCATCTGCAATACCTCTATACATGGCTGGATTTCTTAACCAATTATGTAATGTGTGTGAGCTATTTGATTCAATTTTTGTAAGATGTTTTATCCAGAGAAAGCTACGTCTCTCCCTTATTGTTGTTAATCCACTCTCCATAAAACAGAAACTTGGTGCTTGTGGGTTTCCTAAGACCAAATATGAGACGTATTATATCATTTTGTGTTGTTTCAATTTTTTGCATCTGGGTCTTTGCACATGCACCATAGACAATGAGCCCATAGTCAATATGGGGTCTTATATGTGATTTATAAAACTGGAGTAAGGTTTTCTCCTTACAACCCCAGGGTGTGGAAAGAAGTCTTTTTAGTATATTTGCTTTTCTATAGCATTTTTTTTATTGTGTTTGAAATGTGGAGGTGGAAATTAAGTTTTTGGTCAAGCATGAGACCTAGGTAATTAATATTATTATCTTCTGGAATAGTTGTTTTATTTAGAGTTAGTTTTGCATTAACATGGTTTCGCTTCCGGTGAAATTGGATTATCTTTGACTTGGTGGGTGCAATGGGTAAATCTGAATGTTTGAGAATTTTTCCAACTGGAAAAGTGACTTTTGCAGATTTGACTGTGCTATCTGAAAGGTGTTGCCAGATGACCATAGCACAAGATCATCAGCATATTGTAGATTCGTGTGGGGTAGGTTCATGTCCCAGAGATATAGGGCAAATAGGAGGCAACTGAGGACTGCTCCCTGAGGTAGGCCTTTGGATATTGTCTTTTGGGGTGAAGAGGCTGAACCAACACAAACAATGAAAGTTCGCACTTCTATGAAGGATTTAATAAAGGATACTAGCTTAGGAGGTACTCCAAGGTTTGCAAGTTTATTTAAAAGGATTTGGTGGTTCACATTGTCATATGCTCCTTCAAAATCTAGGAAAGCTGCCACTAGGATAAAATTTTTTGAGAAAGATTCATTTATTGCATTTGTTAGCAAAATGAAAGCATCTGTTGAGGAGTGGTATTTCCTGAATCCAGTTTGAGTGTGTGGGATCATGTTATTTTTCTCAACAAACCAGAGGAGTCTGTGATAAATCATTTTCTCCATTATTTTCCCCATCACAGGTGTAATCATTATGGGCCTATAAGACTCAGGGTTATCTTTTGGTTTATTTTTCTTTAGGATTGGTAGGAGGGACGAACATTTCCATATATTGGGGAACCTAGAAGATGCCCAAGCATGATTATAACAATTTAGCAGTTCTTGTTTGTATGAAGGTGTGAGATTCTTTATCCATGTGGGGTGTATATTGTCATAGCTGCTGCTAGTTTTGGACCTAATATGATGTATTGCATTATTCAATTCCTGGATTGAAAATGGATTAGTTATGTACTCGGATCCTGGGCGTGGTTGGTAACCAGGGTTCATAGGAATTGTGGACAGTTTGCTTTGATTATTTGATGTTAGCTTATTAACAAAAAGAGTTGCAAATAGGTTAGCCTTTTCAATATCATTGTCATAATGGGTATTATTATGTATAAGCTCATACACGAGTGGGGCTGGGAGAAGTCTTTTTCCCACATATGTGGCTTATGACTTTATGTATAATTGGCTCATGCGTTTCTCTGGAGAGATTATTTGCAAAATTATTCCAGTATTTATATTTAGCATCTATTATAGTCCTTTTTAGATTAGATTCTGCTTGTAATTTTTTTAAATATGTAGTAGGTGTTGGTTTTTTTTATGAATTCTGTCCTAGCTGCCTTTTTTATCCTCCATTTATTTAGGCACTCATTTGTCCACCATGCTTTATAAATTTGTTTAGGGAATGTTTTCTTAGGTGTTGTCCTGGGGATAGCATGATTAGCTGTATTTATTAGTAAAGATGTCAAGGCTTCAGCATGTGTGTCAACTGTTGTGTTAGAAATGCATGAACTTATTGGGTGAAACTTGTAATTTCATCATTTAGCTTATTTGGAAAATAGACCAATTTGCTTTAGTGTTGATATATTTGGAGGTATGAGATGAAGTTTCAGCAGGTTCATTTAGGGAGCAAACTATAGCAAAGTGGTCTGTACATAGACTATCAATTTTATTTACGTAAATTTTGTTCAAAAAATTTAAAGACACAATTTGTAGGTCAATTGTGGAGAATTTGCCACTTTTGGGGGTTAAAATATGTATTCAGGTTTGGAGGGGTAGCAACAGCAAATTCATTATTATTTGAAGTCATATGCTCAATAAATTTACCAGCTTTATTTGCTGGTTTATTCCCCCACAAAAGGCTGTGGGCATTGAAATCACCCACAAATAATGATATTTTTTAACATATTAGAATTATTTATGTAATTAAAGAAATCCTTGGCATCTGTAGTTTGGCCATTAGGGTTATAAAAGCTTATTATGTAGGTTTTTAAATATTCAGCCAAACACTTATACCAATTACATCAACATCATTTTCAAAATCTGGAAAACTGATGCCACAAAATTTTATATTATTATTAACTAATAAAGCTACACCACCTCCTTTTCTCTCTGAAGATCTATCCTTTCTCACGATAGTATATCCCAGAGACTTAATTTGTTGATTTTGGGTTAAATGAGTTTCCTGGAGGCAAGCAATATTAAAGGAATTATTATTCATAAATGATATTAGTTCATTTAGCTTATTTTCTGTGAGTGATCTTACATTCCATTGGAGTATTGATAAATGTTGTGTTGTTGATTTATTCTTCATATGACTGTGTATCAATGTTCAGCTTTGTTAAAAGTAAAGCAAGATCTTTTTTTGCTTGAATGAGCATATCATCTGGGATGTAGATTTTTGCCAATTCTGCAATAATTTTTGTTTTCTGTAGTTGATGTATGTTAATGGCCAGAACTGCATTACAGTTTAGAATGAATAAGCATATATTTGGGGATTGCATTTTTTGGTAGTGCATCCTGTTTGTTGGTTAAGGGATTGATTCCTGGTAGTGTTTCTGGTTTGTTTCTTCTTGGGAGGGAGGGCCAGGCTGGCCTCATCTCACCGGAAAACGAGGCTTGCTGGCTTGGTGATTCCTTCTGATAGGGATTTGAGCTAGGGGGCTTAGAAGATATTGTTTTATATGGGGTGCTTGATGCATTTGGGGCATTTGACTTGGGGGTTTTGGTTGGTTTCATTACAGGCTTTATTTGGTATTGTTGGGCAGCATTTGCTTCCATTGCTGCAAAGGGGTATGGGATGGCCTTCTCTGTTGATATTTGGAGTGTTAGAGCTCTTTTCTTGTATGCAGGGCATAATGATTTATTTGTAGATTCATGTGGGCCTTTGCAATTGATGCATGTAGGCTGGGTGTTTTTGCAAGTTGTCAGCTCTTTAGGATGGAAAGATTTACAATTACTACACTCTTGGAGAATTTCATTGCATTTGTTTGTCGTGTGTCCCAGTTTGAAACACTTTGACACTGAATAGGCTTAGGTTTGTATTCCTTGTGTGGTTTGATTTGCCCAAATAGGAATAATTTTTCTGGGATATCATTTTATCCTTTAGTGTGAATAAGAAGGATCTACTAGTTTTTTAGGCCAGTAGAGTTAGGTTTTCCAAGTTGGGTAACATCCTCAACTGGGATTGTGTTTCCAGCCCAATCTGAGAGGCCTTCTTTTAACTCCTGAGTAGATATCTCTGGGGGAACATTATAAACTACAATTTTTGTTGGTGATTGTTTTGGGTTCCAATTAGAAGCAATAATTGGGATATTCAGAAGGGATTTAAGGTTAATTATTGTATCTGCTGATTTCTGATCTTCTACAGCAATTAGCAGAGATCCATCACGGTTAATGTTAAGATAGAACATTGATTTTAGCAATTTAAAAATTGCAACTCTTATTGCAGTGATCATTTTCATTTCAAAGGGGGTAGTGGGAGTAATTTTAAGGTAAATTCCTAAGTTTTTGGAGGGAGGATCTGGGGCAGGGAGAGGGGAATGTGCTTGACCAGCCAGGATGGGTATCTTTCACTATGGAATTTGATTTGGGATCTGGGGGGACGTTTTTTTTGGAGGACTTCTAAACATTGCCTATTGGAAAAAGCTTTAAACACAAATATAAAACTAAAACAAGAAGGGAAAATAGATGATATCAAACCGTCTGCACTATACTATGGGGAGGATAAACACACAGTATAGCCCTGAGGATGACTTGAGCAGGATAGGTTTGGTACAACTGCTGATTAGAAGCGATAATAATCACAACATCCTTCTTCTATTTAAACAGCAGGCGGGCTTTTCAGTGATACTATTTAGCCCTTTTCCTTTTGCTTCACTCTGTGGGCTACAGAGCTACTGGCTTGATTGCCTCATGGTTATTAGATATTTTCAGATATCTTTCAGTAAATCTTTTGACTCTAGGAGTTCAATTATGAGTTGATAGATGTCGATTTCTATGCTCTGTGTGTGCAGGTATAGTTGGCTAGGCTCTTGGCTGATAGTGAGATTTTGTGGTGTTTGAAGCATTTTAACAGTTTGCAAAGCAAGGTATGTTGTGCAGACGTCAGCATATTACATTCAAATAGGCAATGATCAATTGTTTCATTATTCATATTACAATGCCTGCAAAGAGGGGACAGGGGAATTGAACCACTTGAATTAGAAAACTTATACGAGAATGCAAGAAAATTTAGTCCATTTGTTCCAAAACGAATTCTATGATAAACTTTAGACAGATACTTATTGGGAAAGGGGGAAGGGATAGGATTAATCTTATTAAAATAAATATCTGATAGACTCCCTCGGTAAATATCTCTAATCGGGATTGGTCTCCCACTTGGGTGGTCAATATTTATAGCATTTTTTGCTATTTCATCAACCTGATGATTACCACTTATGCCAGAGTGGCTAGGAATATACTGAAAATAAGTTTTTATGCCACTTGAAGCAAGATTATCTATAATACTGAGACAATGATAAGTGTCAATGTCTAACTTATACTGAGGAGCTGAGGGCCAGCAACTCAAGGCTGGATAAAGAGTCGGAATATACAATAATATTATTTGAATTTGCAATCAAAGGTTGGTTTTCCTTAATGTGTACTAATGCCATGACTATGGCATTTAACTCAGCAGACATTATAGTTAAATTATTATATATAGTCTCTCGCCCATTGCAATTTTCAGGTGAGGAAGGAAAGCACCACTTGCTACCTTCTCATTCATTTTTGACTCATCAACAAATATTTGGAAGTGATTTTTATAGGTAATTGTATTAAGTTCAGCAAATTTTTTCTGGACAAAATCGATAGGGGTTAAATCTTTAGTCCAATTTGAGAAATCAGTATTTATTATGGGACTTGACCAATTCCATGGAGGGGATTGGGGGAAAGTGGGTGCAATAGACTTTGCTGGTACGGGGAACTTCTTCTGAAATGTTGGCATACTCATCTGCAATGCCTCTATACATGGCTGAATTTCTTAACCAATTATGTAGGGTGTGTGAGCTATTAGATTCAATTTTTGTAAGATGTTTTGTCAAGAGAAAGCTACGTCTCTCCCTTATTGTTGTTAATCCACTCTCCATAAGCAGAAAGTTGGTGCTTGTGGGTTTCCTAAGACCAAATATGAGGCGTATTATATCATTTTGTGTTGTTTCAATTTTTTGCATCTGGGTCTTTGCACATGCACCATATACGATGAGCCCATAGTCAATATGGGGTCTTATATGTGATTTATAAAAACTGGAGTAAGGTTTTCTCCTTACAGCCCCAGGGTGTGGAAAGAAGTCTTTTTAGAATATTTGTTTTTCTATAGCATGTTTTTATTGTGTGTGTTGAAATGTGGAGGTGGAAATTAAGTTTTTGGTCAAGCATGAGACCTAGGTAATTAATATGATTATCTTCTGGAATAGTTGTTTTATTTAGAGTTAGTTTTGCATTAACATGGTTTCGCTTCCGGTGAAATTGGATTATTTTTGACTTGATAGGTGCAATGGGTAAATCTGAATGTTGAGAGAATTTTTCAAATTGGAAAAGTGACTTTTGCAGATTTGACTGTGCTATCTCAAAGGTGTTCCCAGATGACCTAGCACCATATCGTCAGCATATTGTAGGTTCGTGTGGGGTAGGTTCATGTCCCAGAGATATAGGGAAAACAGGAGACAACTGAGGACTGCTCCCTGAGGTAGGCCTTTGGTTGTTGTCTTTTGGGGTGAAGAGGCTGAACCAACACAAACAATGAAACTTCGCACTTCTATGAAAGATTTTATAAAGGATACTAGCTTGGGGGGTAGTCCAAGGTTTGCAAGTTTGTTTAAAAGGATTTGGTGGTTCACATTGTCATATGCCCCATCAAAATCTAGGAAAGCTACAACTAGGACATTATTTTTTGAGAATGATTCATTTATTGCATTTTTTAGCAAAATGAAAGCATCTGTTGAGGAGTGGTGTTTCCTGAATCCAGTTTGAGTGTGAGGGATCATATTGTTTTTTTCAACAAACCAGGAGTCTGTGATAGATCATTTTCTCCATTATTTTCCCCATCACAGGAGTAATCATTATGGGCCTATAGGACTCAGGGTTCTCTTTGGATTTATTTTTCTTTAGGATTGGTAGGAGGGACGAACATTTCCATATATTGGGGAACTTAGAAGATGCCCAAGCGTGATTGTAACAATTTAGCAGTTCTTGTTTGTATGAAGGGGTGAGATTCTTTATCCATGTAGGGTGTATATTGTCATAGCTGCCGCTAGTTTTGGTCCTAATATGATGTATTGCATTATTCATTTCCTGGATTGAAAATGGTCTACTTATATACTCGGCTCCTGGGCGTGGTTGGTAACTTGGGTTCATAGGAATTGGGGGACATTTTGCTTCGATTATTTGATGTTAGCTTATTAACAAAAAGAGTTGCAAATAGCTTAGCTTTTTCATTATCATTGTCATAATGGGTATTATTATGTATAAGCTCATACCGGAGTGGGTTGGGGGAAATCTTTTTCCCACAGATGTGGCTTATGACTTTATGTATGATTGGCTCATGTGTTTCTCTGGAAAGATTATTTGCAAAATTATTCCAGTAATTATATTTAGTATCTATTATAGTCCTTTTTAGATTAGATTCTGCTTGTAATTTTTTTAAACATGTAGTAGGTGATGGGTTTTTTTTTATGAATTCTATCCTAGCTGCCTTTTTTATTCTCCATTTATTTTGGCACTCATTTGTCCACCAGGCTTTAGGAATGTGTTTAGGGTAGGTTTTCTTAGGTGTTGTCCTGGGGATAGCATGATTAGCTGTATTTATTAGTAAAGATGTCAATACTTCAGCATGTGTGTCAACTGTTGTGTTTGAAATGTATGAATTTTGGGTGAAACTTGTGATTTCATCATTTAGCTTATTTTGGAACACAGACCAATTTGCTTTAGTGTTGATATATTTGGAGGTATGTGGTAGAGTTTCAGCAGGTTCATTTAGGGAGCACACTATAGCAAAGTGGTCAGTACATAGACTATTTTATTTATATAAATTTTATTCAAAATATTTAATGACACAATTTGTAGGTCAATTGTGGAGAATCTGCCACTTTTGGGGTTGAAATAAGTATTCAGGTTTGGAGGGGTAGCAACAGTTAAATCATTATTATTTGAAGTCATATACTCAATCAATTTACCAGCTTTATTTGCTGGTTTATTCCCCCACAAAAGGCTGTGGGCATTGAAATATCCACAAATAATGATATTTTTTAACATATTAGAATTATTTATATAATTAAAGAAATCCACGGCATCTGGAGTTTGGCCATTAGGGTTATAAAAGCTTATTATGTAGGTTTTTATATTATTCAGCCAAACACTGATACCAATTGCATCAACATCATAAGCAAAATCTGGAAAATTGATGCCACAGAATTTTATATTATTTTTAACTAATAGAGCTACACCACCCTCCTTTTCTCTCTGATGAACTATCCTTTCTCAGGATAGTATATCCCAGAGACTTAGTTTGTTGATTTTGGGTTAAATTAGTTTCCTGGAGGCAAGCAATATTAATGGAATTATTATTCATAAAAGATATTAGTTCATTTAGCTTATTTTCTGTGAGTGATCTTATGTTCCACTGGAGTATTGATATGTGTTGTGTTGTTGATTTATTTTTCATATGACTGTGTATCAATGTCCAGCTTTGTTAAAAGTAAAGCAAGATCGTTTTTGCTTGAACGAGCAAATCATCGGGGATGTATATTTCTGCCAATTCTGCAATGATTTTTGTTTTCTGTAGTTGATGAATGTTCATGGCCTAAACTGCATTACTGTTTAGAATGAATAAGCATATATTTGGGGATTGCATGTTTGGTTGTGCATCCTGTTTGTCAGTTAAGGAAATAATTCCTGGTAGTGTTTCTGGTTTGTTTCTTTTTTGGGGGGGGGGGGGCCAGGCTGACCTCATCCGGACAAGGAGGCTTGTTGACTTGGTGATTCCTTCTGATAGGGATGTGAGCTAGGGGGCTTAGAAGATGGTGTTTTAAACGGGGTACTGGATGCATTGGGGGTGTTTGACTTGGGGGTTTTTGGTTGGTTTCATTATGGGCTTTATTTGGTATTGTTGGGCAGCATTTACTTCCATTGATGCAAAGGGGTATGGGATGGCCTTCTCTTTTACTATTTGGAGTGTTAGAGCTCTTTTCTTATATGCAGGGCATAGTGATTTATTTATAGATTCATGTGGGCCTTTGATATTGATACATGTAGGCTGAGTGTTGTTGCAAGTTGTCAACTCTTTAGGATGGTATGCTTTACAATTACTACACTCTAGGAGAATTTCATTGCATTTGTTTGTTGTGTGTCCCAGTTTGAGACACTTCTGACACTGGATAGGCTTAGGTTTGTATTCCTTGTGTGGTTTTATTTGCCAAAATAGGAATAACTTTTCTGGGATACTAATTTTTTCCTCCAGTGTGAATAAGAAGGATCTACTAGTTTTTAGGCCATTAGAGTTAGGTTTGCCAAGTTGGGTAACATCTTCAACTGGGATTGTGTTGGCAGCCCTATCTGAGAGCCCTTCTTTTAACTCCTGAATGGATATCTCTGGGGGAATATTATAAACTACTACTTTTTGTGGTGATTGTTTTGGGGTCCATTTAGATGCATTAATTGGGGTATTCAGAAGGGATTTTAGGTTGATTATTGTGTCTGCTGATTTCTGATCTTGGACAGCTATTAGCAGAGATCCATCACGGTTAAAATTAAGAGAGAACATTGATTTTATCAATTTGAAAATTGCAACTCTTATTGCAGTAATCTCATTTTGTTTCAAAGGGGGTAGTAGGAGTAATTTTAAGGTAAATTCCTAAGTTTTTGATGGAGGATCTTGGGCAGGGAGAGGGGAAATGCTTTTGATTGGGGAGATTTTTTTTCTTTTTTTTAGAGCTTCTAGAAAGGACCTCTTGAAACCCATTATCACCATTTATGGTGACATTAGCCCCTACACTTATCATTGTCCTATTCTCAGAATTGAAGCTATCATTTGAACTTTGAGATAGTGTGCTTGACCAGCCAAGATGGGTATCACTTTCACTGGCATTTGAGGTGGGATCTGGGGGGACTTTTTTTTGGAGGACTTCTAATCATTGCCTATTGAAAAAGCTTTAAACAAAAAAAAAACTAAAATAAGAAGGGATATAGAATGATATCAAACCGTCTGCACTATACTATTGGGAGGAGAAGCACCACAGTATAGCCCTGAGGATGAATTGAGCAGGATTGGTTCGGTACAACTGCTGATTAAATGCGATAATATTTCACAAGAAAATTTATTTTAAATTTCATATAAAGTTGTTCAGCTTTTCTTCTTTCTTCTTCTATTTAACAGCAGGCGGGCTTTTCAGTAAAACTATTTAGCCCTTTTCCTTCTGCTTCACTCTGTGGGCTACAGAGCTACTGGCTTGATTGCCTCATATTTATTAGATATATTCAGATATCTTCCAGCAGATCTTTCGACTCTAGGAGTTCAAATATAAGATGATAGATGTCGATTTCTATGCTCTGTGTGCAGGTATAGTTGGCTAGGCTCTTGACTGATAGTGGGATTTTGTGGTGTTTGAAGTATTTTAACAGTTTAGAAAGCAAGGTATTTTGTGCAGACGTCAGCATATTACATTCAAATAGGCAATGGTCAATTGTTTCATTATTCATATTACAATGCCTGCAAAGAGGGGACAGGGGAATTGAACCACTTGAATTAGAAATCTTATATGAGAATGCAAGGAAATTTAGTCCATTTGTTCCAGAACGAATTCTATGATAAATTTTAGAAAGATACTTATTGGGAAAGGGGGAAAGGATAGGATTAATCTTATTAAAATTAATATCTGATAGCCTCCATCGGTAAATATCTCTAATTGGGATTGGTCTCCCACTTGGCTGGTCAATATTTATAGCATTTTTTGCTATTTCATCAACCTGATGATTACCACTTATGCCAGAGTGGCTAGGAATGTACTGAAAGTAAGTGTTTATGCCACTTGAAGCAAGATTATCAATAATACTGAGACAATGATAAGTGTCAATGTCCAACTTATATTGAGGAGCTGAGGCCAGCAACTCCAGGCTTGATAAAGAGTCAGAATAAATGATAATATTATTCATTTTTCAATCAAAGATTGGTTTTGCTTAAGGTGTTCTAATGCCATGATTATGGCATTTAACTCAGCAGACATTATAGATAAAATTATTAAATAATCTCTCGCCCATTGCAATTTTCAGGTGAGGAAGGAAAACACCACTTGCAACCTTCTCATTCATTTTTGACCCATCAACAAACATTTGGAAGTGATTTTTATAGGTAATTGTATTAAGTTCTGCAAATTTTTTCTGAACAAAAGCAATGGGGGTTAAATCTTTATTCCATTTTGAAAAATCAGTATTTATTATGGGAAATGACCAATTCCATGGAGGGGATTGGGGGAAAGTAGGTGCAATAGACTTTGCTGGTACAGGGAACTTCTTTTGAATATTGGCATACTCATCTGCAATACCTCTATACATGGCTGGATTTCTTAACCAATTATGTAATGTGTGTGAGCTATTTGATTCAATTTTTGTAAGATGTTTTATCAAGAGAAAGCTACGTCTATCTTTTATTGTTGTTAATCCACTCTCCATAAGCAGAAACTTGGTGCTTGTGGGTTTCCTAAGACCAAATATGAGACGTATTATATCATTTTGTGTTGTTTTCAATTTTTTGCATCTGGGTCTTTGCACATGCACCATATACAATGAGCCCATAGTCAATATGGGGTCTTATATGTGATTTATAAAACTGGAGTAAGGTTTTCTCCTTACAACCCCAGGGTGTGGAAAGAAGTCTTCTTTTTAGTATATTTGCTTTTCTATAACATTTTTTTATTGTGTTTGAAATGTGGAGGTGGAAATTAAGTTTTTGGTCAAGCATGAGACCTAGGTAATTAATATTATTATCTTCTGGAATAGTTGTTTTATTTAGAGTTAGTTTTGCATTAACATGGTTTCGCTTCCTGTGAAATTGGATTATTTTTGACTTGGTGGGTGCAATGGGTAAATCTGAATGTTGAGAGAAATTTTCAAACTGGAAAAGTGACTTTTGCAGATTTGACTGTGCTATCTGAAAGGTGTTGCCAGATGACCATAGCACCAGATCATCAGCATATTGTAGATTCGTGTGGGGTAGGTTCATGTCCCAGAGATATAGGGCAAATAGGAGGCAACTGAGGACTGCTCCCTGAGGTAGGCCTTTGGATATTGTCTTTTGGGGTGAAGAGGCTGAACCAACACAAACAATGAAACTTCGCACTTCTATGAAGGATTTAATAAAGGATACTAGCTTGGGAGGTACTCCAAGGTTTGCAAGTTTATTTAAAAGGATTTGGTGGTTCACATTGTCATATGCTCCTTCAAAATCAAGGAAAGCTGCCACTAGGATATTATTTTTTGAGAAAGATTCATTTATTGCATTTGTTAGCAAAATGAAAGCATCTGTTGAGGAGTGGTATTTCCTGAATCCAGTTTGAGTGTGTGGGATCATGTTATTTTTCTCAACAAACCAGAGGAGTCTGTGATAAATCATTTTCTCCATTATTTTCCCCATCACAGGTGTAATCATTATGGGCCTATAAGACTCAGGGTTATCTTTTGGTTTATTTTTCTTTAGGATTGGTAGGAGGGACGAACATTTCCATATATTGGGGAACCTAGAGGATGCCCAAGCGTGATTATAACAATTTAGCAGTTCTTGTTTGTATGAAGGTGTGAGATTCTTTATCCATGTAGGGTGTATATTGTCATAGCTGCTGCTAGTTTTGGACCTAATATGATGTATTGCATTATTCAATTCCTGGATTGAAAATGGATTAGTTATGTACTCGGATCCTGGGCGTGGTTGGTAACTAGGGTTCATAGGAATTGTGGACAGATTGCTTTGATTATTTGATGTTAGCTTATTAACAAAAAGAGTTGCAAATAGGTTAGCCTTTTCAATATCATTGTCATAATGGGTATTATTATGTATAAGCTCATACAGGAGTGGGTTGGAGAAGTCTTTTTCCCACATATGTGGCTTATGACTTTATGTATAATTGGCTCATGCGTTTCTCTGGAGAGATTATTTGCAAAATTATTCCAGTATTTATATTTAGCATCTATTATAGTCCTTTTTAGATTAGATTCTGCTTGTAATTTTTTAAATATGTAGTAGGTGTTGTTTTTTTATGAATTCTGTCCTAGCTGCCTTTTTATCTTCCATTTATTTAGGCACTCATTTGTCCACCATGCTTTAGGAATTTGTTTAGGGAATGTTTTCTTAGGTGTTGTCCTGGGGATAGCATGATTAGCTGTATTTATTAGTAAAGATGTCAAGGCTTCAGCATGTGTGTCAGCTGTTGTGTTAGAAATGCATGAACTTTGGGTGAAACTTGTAATTTCATCATTTAGCTTATTTTGGAAAATAGACCAATTTGCTTTAGTGTTGATATATTTGGAGGTATGAGATGAAGTTTCAGCAGGTTCATTTAGGGAGCAAACTATAGCAAAGTGGTCTGTACACAGACTATCAATTTTATTTATGTAAATTTTGTTCAAAAAATTTAAAGACACAATTTGTAGGTCAATTGTGGAGAATTTGGCACTTTTGGGGTTAAAATATGTATTTAGGTTTGGAGGGGTAGCAACAGCTAATTCATTATTATTTGAAGTCATATGCTCAATAAATTTACCAGCTTTATTTGCTGGTTTATTCCCCCACAAAAGGCTGTGGGCATTGAAATCACCACAAATAATGATGTTTTTTAACATATTAGAATTATTTATATAATTAAAGAAATCCTTGGCATCTGAAGTTTGGCCATTAGGGTTATAAAAGCTTATTATGTAGGTTTTTTAAATTATTCAGCCAAACACTTATACCAATTACATCAACATCATTTTCAAAATCTGGAAAATTGATGCCACAAAATTTTATATTATTATTAACTAATAAAGCTACACCACCCTCCTTTTCTCTCTGAAGATCTATCCTTTCTCAGGATAGTGTATCCCAGAGACTTAATTTGTTGATTTTGGTTTAAATGAGTTTCCTGGAGGCAAGCAATATTAATGGAATTATTATTCATAAATGATATTAGTTCATTTAGCTTATTTTCTGTGAGTGATCTTACATTCCATTGGAGTATTGATAAATGTTGTGTTGTTGATTTATTCTTCATATGACTGTGTATCAATGTTCAGCTTTGTTAAAAGTAAAGCAAGATCTTTTTTTGCTTGAATGAGCATATCATCTGGGATGTAGATTTTTGCCAATTCTGCAATAATTTTTGTTTTCTGTAGTTGATGTATGTTCATGGCCTGAACTGCATTACAGTTTAGAATGAATAAGCATATATTTGGGGATTGCATTTTTGGTAGTGCATCCTGTTTGTTGGTTAAGGGATTGATTCCTGGTAGTGTTTCTGGTTTGTTTCTTCTTGGGAGGGAGGGCCAGGCTGGCCTCATCTCACCGGAAAACAAGGCTTGCTGGCTTGGTGATTCCTTCTGATAGGGATTTGAGCTAGGGGGCTTAGAAGATGTTGTTTTATATGGGGTGCTTGATGCATTTGGGGCATTTGACTTGGGGGTTTTGGTTGGTTTCATTACAGGCTTATTTGGTATTGTTGGGCAGCATTTGCTTCCATTGCTGCAAAGGGGTATGGGATGACCTTCTCTGTTGATATTTGGAGTGTTAGAGCTCTTTTCTTGTATGCAGGGCATAATGATTTATTTGTAGATTCATGTGGACCTTTGCAATTGATGCATGTAGGCTGGGTGTTTTTGCAAGTTGTCAGCTCTTTAGGATGGAAAGATTTACAATTACTACACTCTTGGAGAATTTCATTGCATTTGTTTGTCGTGTGTCCCAGTTTGAAACACTTCTGACACTGAATAGGCTTAGGTTTGTATTTCCTTGTGTGGTTTGATTTGCCCAAATAGGAATAATTTTTCTGGGATATCAATTTTATCCTTTAGTGTGAATAAGAAGGATCTACTAGTTTTTAGGCCAGTGGAGTTAGGTTTTCCAAGTTGGGTAACATCCTCAACTGGGATTGTGTTTCCAGCCCTATCTGAGAGGCCTTCTTTTAACTCCTGAGTAGATATCTCTGGGGGAACATTGTAAACTACAATTTTTGTTGGTGATTGTTTTGGGTTCCAATTAGATGCAATAATTGGGATATTCAGAAGGGATTTAAGGTTAATTATTGTATCTGCTGATTTCTGATCTTCTACAGCTATAAGCAGAGATCCATCACGGTTAATGTTAAGAGAGAACATTGATTTTAGCAATTTAAAAATTGCAACTCTTATTGCAGTGATTATTTTTATTTCAAAGGGGGTAGTGGGTGTAATTTTAAGGTAAATTCGTAAGTTTTTGGAGGGAGGATCTTGGGCAGGGAGAGGGGAAATGCTTTTAATTGGGGAGATTTTTTTCCTTTTTTTAGAGCTTCTAGAGAGGACCTCTTGAAACCCATTATCATCATTTATGGTTGCATTAGGACCTACAGTTATCATTGTCCTATTCTCCGAATCGGAGCCATCATTAGAACTTTCAGATAATGTGCTTGACCAGCCAGGATGGGTATCTTTCACTATGGAATTTGATTTGGGATCTGGGGGGACGTTTTTTTTTTTGGAGGACTTCTGAACATTGCCTATTGGAAAAAGCTTTAAACACAAATATAAAACTAAAATAAGAAGGGAAAATAGATGATATCAAACCGTCTGCACTATACTATGGGAAGGATAAACACCACAGTATAGCCCTGAGGATGACTTGAGCAGGATAGGTTTGGCACAACTACTGATTAGAAGCGATAATAATCAAGAAAATATATTTCGATTTTCTTGTACGGTTGCTGCGGAATTCTCTAACACAATTATTTTTAATATTCTTCTTCTTCTTTTCTTCTTCTTCTTTCTTTTTGTTTGTTTGTAAGTAAAGCCAAGCTTCTTCTTCTTTTGAAATTGCTAAATATTAAAAACGCCACAGACTACGTTGGCTCGTCCGTTTTTGCGTACTTTTGGTAATAGTTTTGTGCAGAAGGGAGCAATATCAAACAAACAAGATGCCGAGTTGGTACCAGCAGGATTTTAATCCTTAAATTGCTGGGAATAGGTGATTTGAGTATTGCACTTCCCACATTCTGTCTACCTCAAGAACTTTCAAGGCAACGAGAACTTTCAAATTAGAAAATATATTGACTGAGAAGTATATTTAGAAAATATATTGGCATATTTTGGCATTCACACTAATTGTATATATTTTGACAAATTGTATATATTTTGACCAATTGTATATAGATGTACTTCATAATTTAACATGGATGCATCCACAAACCACAGGAGCACAAGAAATAGGAAACAACCCACCACATACAGCCCAAGTATGTACACAGTTGCTTGTAATAGTAGACCAACTACAGCTGCAAACCTACCTGCTCAGCAAAACCAGGTAGGGGCTCCCCAGCCGCCATTGAGCGCAAAATTATCCTCTGATAGCAAGATCCTCTATGATGCTATAATGCAAGTGAATGCCTCAGTCAAAAGCGTCAAAGATGAAATCTCTGAAATTAGACAGGAACTGGCAGAGAGGGTAACACATTCCCAAATGCAAAAGTATGTTGACTCAGCCTACCTAGATTTAAACGAGTGCCTGCAAACAGTTGAGGCCAGAACCCAACCAATAACAACAAACTGGCAACAAATTGAATCTGTCATAAGTTAGCACCTGTTCATTAATACTGAAAAAGAGAAAGAAAATTTAACATTGTAGTTCAAAACCTGCATCACAGTCTACTGAAGAAAAAATTGCACTTGACATAAAAAATTCAGAAAGTATTATTGTGAATGATCTTGGATTGCCCAAACCAAAGATTGTAAAGGCTGTTAGGCTAAAGACCACCAGGCAACACGAACCAAGCACAACCACGCGCCAAACCCCTCTTCTCATCCAGGCTGATAATTCCCAACTTTCACTAAAAAACAGATAGTTCAGAAATCATACTAAAAGCGTGAGCAGATCAAAATATACTTTAGAAACGACATTCCCCAAAAGCTAAGAAAACCAAGCAGCAGAGACAGCATGCAAAACAACTAGAAACCATATAGGCTCTGATGGGGGAAAAAACAGCAACAAAGCAATGAACGGACAATCCCTGACAGCAAGCCCAAGCAGGAGCTAACAAGAAACTTGTATAAACCCTTCCCTAGAGGTATTGACAGGGGTGGGAAAATTCAGCTTCAAAAAATTTAAAAGACAAAGCCTCAAGGCTGCAGGTAAACAGTAGTAACCTCAAGCTGTATTATTGTAATGCTCACCAGTTGCTTCCTAAAATGACAGAGCTTAAGCTAACAGTAGCAAGTTTGTGTCCTGATGTAATTTGTATTACTGAAGTAAACCCCAAAAATGGCAAACCAATTGAGCAATGTGAGATCCAGATAGACAGCTACAACTTGATAAGTAATCCCTAAACAACCGGCAGGGGTGTTGCCATATACACAGCCAAATATCTCTTAGTGGAATCAAGCTCAGTACACCATCAAACCATATCCAGTGCTGAATTTGTTACTGTAAATATAGAAACAGGAAGTGACAGTTTCACAGTGTGTTGTTTCTACCACTCACCATCTGGAGGGGCTGACAGAAAGAAACTTGCCATTGAGGAAATAAGAGCAGAATTGACCAGGCAAGCGGAAATCCCAGAACAAGCAGTGTACATTGTGGGTGACTTTAATGTGCCAGAATTAACATGGACTGCTGGAGATATGGACACCCATCTCTTTAAAGATGTGCTAAATGAGTGCCACCTGTCCCAATTAATCCAAGAGCCAACACGTTCCAGAGATGGCCAAAAAGAAAATATTCTTGATTTGTTCCTAACCAACCAGCCTGAGACAATTATTGAAATAGTAGTCACAGCACCCCTGGGGAGAAGTGACCACTGTAGCATATCAGCAGAGATTAGACTAAACTCAGCATAGCCAAATAAATATACAAAGAAGACCATAACCAGGTTAGATGCAGCTAAGTACAAGAGCATGATGCAAAGTGTAGACTGGGAATGCATGAGGCTCAAAGATGATGCAAACAATCAGCTACAACTAGTCACTGACATCATCAAAACAGCAGCTGCTTGCTGCTCAGCCACTACCAAGAAAACAGTCCCCGACACTCTACCAAAATTAGACCCCAATATGAAGTGACTGATTAACATTAAACAAAGTAAGTTTAAGAAATTAAGAAAATTCAGGAGCAAGGAGAACAAAAAAGCATACCGACAAGCTAGCAATAAAGTCTGCAGTGAATCCAAAAATTTGAAAAGGAGCAGGAACAGTATGTTGCTGGCAAGGCAAAAACCAACTCAAAATTTTTTGGGAAACACGTCAACACAAGTAGAACTGGAATCCCTGACTTGAAGCAAGAAAATGGCAATAAAGCCACCATCCCAGCTGAAAAGCAGAAGTACTGAGCCAGTTCTTTAGCTCAGTAAACACTACCAAATCCCCAGCAGCCAGCACTACTACTGACAGCCATGTAAGTCCAACAAATCAACCCCAGATGAAGGAAACCAAGGTTGGCCAAGGTGATGTGCTCAGACTACTCAGGGACATAGATCCAAACAAATCACCTGGACCTGATGGTATAGCAGCCAGGTGGCTGAAGATTGCTGTTGAAGAACTTGCAGAGCCACTTACTCACCTTTTTGATACAACCCGTAGAGCATGGTATAGTCCCAGCTAAATGGAAACAAGCTAATGTTGTGCCCATACATAAGAAGGGGGATAAATGCAGTGCCTCCAACTACAGGCCAATAAGCCTAACTTCCCAGCTCTCCAATATTATGGAAAAATTAGTCAGTGACAAGATTATGAATTTTGTATCTGAAAATCAACTGATTAGTGCAGAACAGTTTGGCTACATGCCGAAAAGCAACTGCACAAATCAGCTCCTGGAAATTGTGGACGAGTGGACAACAGCCCTGGAAAGTGGCCTGAGGATTCTGGTGGTTCTGTTTGACATTGAAAAGGCCGTTGACAAAGTCCTCCATAGCACCCTACTCTCACGACTTTGTACCTTTGGTATAAGTGAGCAGATGATTTTGTGGATATCTTCCTTTCTACTTGACTGTAGCCAGATTGTTAAAGTGGAAGACACATTGTCATCAAAAGCTAGTGTACCAAGTGGCATTGTCCAGGGGAGCGTAATAGGGCTACTACTCTTCATCCTCCACATAAATATCATAGCTGAGGGTATCATCAGCCACATCAAGCTCTTTGCAGAAAACACAAAGCTTTTCAGGCCAGTGGTAAAACAAGAAGATGTAACCATCCTGCAGAGCAACATTAACATGTTGAATAGGAATCTTGAGAGCCTAGGATTAAGCTTCAATGCTAAAAACTGCAAGACATTATGGATTGGACCCAAGCCAAAAAACATTGATGACACCCTTACATTAGCAAAACCAAACACTGTCTCAGTCATATCACACACTGATTGTGAAAGAGATTTGGGGATCTTTATAGACTCAGGGCTGAAATTCCATCAAACACACAGATCTCATTGCAAATAAGGCAAGCAGGCTGGTTGGTTTAATCAGGCATTTAGACACCAAAACCTTCACCAGACTCTACAAAGCCCTTGTGCAACCAACCATTGAGTATGGAAACATAGTGTGGGATCCCTCATACATTGGTGATGCTATCAAAATCAAGAAGGTGCAGAGACATGCCACCAAACAACTCCCTGGACTAAAAGAAATGTCATATGAAGAGCGCCTGAAACAAATGAAACTGCCAAGCCTAAACTATAGAAGAAAAAGAGGGGACCTGATCCAGATTTACAAATTAAGAAAGGATCTAGATAGAACCAAGTTTGACAAATTCTTCTGTAGTCAGACTAATGTCTATACTAGGAGTAATTCTGCAAAAATCCAGAAACAAACAGCATCAACTAGACAGAGATTTTCTTTCTGGTCAGTTAGAGCAGTTAAAGACTGGAACTTGTTACCCAAAGAAGTAGTGTCAGCATCAACTCTAAACAGCTTCAAAAACTGTCTTGACAAGCATCTACAGAAACAAGAGTTTATTCATAATACATAACATACAAAAGTGATGACTTTGTGCATAAGATGCACTATGTTGAGCCAAAATTAGAGAGTGCCACAACAGGATATGATATTCTAGTAAGAGGCACTGTTCCTGTAAGTTATCCTGTAAGTTATAAAAAGAAACTGATAACTGAAAATTAAGGTAAAATGTTGTTTTGTCAAAATTTCAATAGGGTACCAAACCAGTTACCAACCCCCAATAAATAAACTGACACCCCAAAAAAATAAGAAAAAACAACTTCTACCTCACTGATTTCTTCTTTCTTCTTCTATTTAACAGCAGGCGGGATTTTCAGTAGTACTATTTGGCCCTTTTCCTTTTGCTTCGCTCTGTGGGCTACAGGGCTACTGGCTTGATTGCCTCATATTTATTGGATATTTTCAGATATGTTTCAGTAGATCTTTTGACTCTAGGAGTTCAATTATGAGATGGTAGATGTCGATTTCTATGCTCTGTGTGCAGGTATAGTTGGCTAGGCTCTTGGCTGATAGTGAGATTTTGTGGTGTTTGAAGCATTTTAACACTTTACAAAGCAAGGTATGTTGTGCAGACGTCAGCATATTACATTCAAATAGGCAATGGTCAATTGTTTCATTATTCATATTACAATGCCTGCAAAGAGGGGACAGGGGAATTGAGCCACTTGAATTAGAAAACTTATACAAGAATGCAAGAAAATTTTGTCCATTTGTTCCAGAACGAATTCTATGGTAAATTTTAGAAAAATACTTAATGGGAAAGGGGGAAAGGATAGGATTATTCTTATTAAAATTAATATCTGATAGCCTCCATCGGTAAATATCTCTAATCGGGATTGGTCTCCCACTTGGCTGGTCAATATTTATAGCATTTTTTGCTATTTCATCAACCTGATGATTACCACTTATGCCAGAGTGGCTAGGAATATACTGAAAATAAGTTCTTATGCCACTTGAAGCAAGTTTATCTATAATACTGAGACAATGATAAGTGTCAATGTCCAACTTATAATGAGGAGCAGAGGCCAGCAACTCAAGGCTTGATAAAGAGTCGGAATATACTATAATATTATTTGAATTTGCAATCAAACGTTGGTTTTCCTTAAGGTGTTCTAATGCCATGATTATGGCATTTTAACTCAGCAGACATTATAGATACATTATTATATAATCTCTTGCCCATTGCAATTTTCAGGTGAGGAAGGAATACACCACTTGCTACCTTCTGATTCATTTTTGACCCATCAACAAATATTTGGAAGTGGTTTTTATAAGTAATTGTATTAAGTTCAGCAAATTTTTTCTGGACAAAAGCAATGGGGGTTAGATCTTTATTCCACTTTGAAAAATCAGTATTTATTATGGGAATTTACCAATTCCATGGAGGGGATTGGGGAAAAGTAGGTGCAATAGACTTTGCTGGTACAGGGAACTTCTTCTGAATATTGGCATACTCATCTGCAATGCCTCTATACATGGCTGGATATCTTAACCAATTATGTAGGGTGTGAGCTATTTGATTCAATTTTTGCAAGATGTTTTGTCAAGAGAAAGCTACATCTCCCCCTTATAGTTGTTAATCCACTCTCCATAAGCAGAAACTTGGTGCTTGTGCGTTTCCTAAGACCAAATATCAGATGTATTATATCATTTTGTGTTTTTCAATTTTTTTGCATCTGGGTCTTTGCACATGCACCATAGACAATGAGCCCATAGTCAATATGGGGTATTATATGTGATTTGTAAAACTGGGGTAAGGTTTTCTCCTTACAGCCCCAGGGTGTGGAAAGAAGTTTTTCAAATTGGAAAGTGACTTTTGCAGATTTGACTGTGCTATCTCAAAGGTTTTGCCAGATGACCATAGCACCAGATCATCAGCATATTGTAGATTCGTGTGGGGGAGGTTAATGTCCCAGAGATATACGGCAAAAAGGAGGCAACTGAGGACTGCTCCCTGAGGTAGGCCTTTGGTTATTGTCTTTTGGGGTGAAGAGGCTGAACCAACACAAACAATGAAACTTCGCACTTCTATGAAAGATTTTATAAAAGATACTAGCTTGGGGGGGTAGTCCAAGGTTTGCAAGTTTGTTTAAAAGGGTTTGGTGGTTCACATTGTCATATGCCCCTTCAAAATCTAGGAAAGCTGCAACTAGGACATTATTTTTGGAGAATGATTCATTTATTGCGTTTGTTAGCAAAATGAAAGCATCTGTTGAGGAGTGGTGTTTCCTGAATCCAGTTTGAGTGTGAGGGATCATATTATTTTTTTAAACAAACCAGAGGAGTCTGTAATAGATCATTTTCTCCATTATTTTCCCCATCACAGGAGTAATCATTATGGGCCTATAGGACTCAGGGTTATCTTTGGGTTTATTTTTCTTTAGGATTGGTAAGAGGGACGAAAATTTCCATATATTGGGGAACATAGAAGATGCCCAAGCGTGATTATAACAGTTTAGCAGTTCCTGTTTGTATGAAGGGGTGAGATTCTTTATCCATGTAGGGTGTATACTGTCATAGCGGCCACTAGTTTTGGTCCTAATATGATGTATTGCATTATTCATTTCCTGGATTGAAAATGGACTAGTAATATACTCGGATCCTGGGCGTGGTTGGTAACTTGGGTTCATAGGAAGTGGGGATATTTTGCTTTGATTATTTGATGTTAGCTTATTAACAAATAGAGTTGCAAATAGCTTAGCTTTTTCATTATCATTGTCATAATGGGTATTATTATGTATAAGCTCATACAGGAGTGGGTTGGGGGAAGTCTTTTTTCCCACAGATGTGGCTTATGACTTTATGTATAATTGGCTCATGTGTCTCTCTGGAGAGATTATTTGCAAAATTATTCCAGTATTTATATTTAGCATCTATTATAGTCCTTTTTAGATTAGATTATGCTTGTAATTATTTTAAATATGTAGTAGGTGATAGTTTTTTATGAATGTTCTCCTAGCTGCCATTTTTATTCTCCATTTATTTTGGCACTCATTTGTCCACCATGCTTTGGGAATGTGTTTAGGGAAGGTTTTTTTTGGGTGTTGTCCTGGGGATAGCATGATTAGCGGTATTTATTAATAAATATGCCAAGACTTCAGCATGTGTGTCAACTGTTGTGTTTTAAATGCATGAATTTTGGGTGAAACTTGTAATTTCATCATTTAGCTTATTTTGGAACATAGACCAATTTGCTTTAGTGTTGATATATTTTGAGGTGTGTGATCGGGTTTCAGCAGGTTCATTTAGGGAGCAAACTATAGCAAAGTGGTCAGTACATAGACTATCAATTTTATTTATACAAATTTTATTCAAAATATTTAAAGACACAATTTGTAGGTCAATTGTAGAGAATCTGCCACTTTTAGGGTTGAAATATGTATTCAGGTTTGGAGGGGTAGCAACAGCTAAATCAATATTATTTGAAGTCATACTCTCAATCAATTTACCAGCTTTATTTGCTGGTTTATTCCCCCACAAAAGGCTGTGGGCATTGAAATCTCTGCAAATAATGATATTTTTTAACATATTAGAATTATTTATATAATTAAAGAGATCCATGGCATCTGTAGTTTGGCCATTAGGGTTATAAAAGCTTATTATGTAGGTTTTTGTATTATTCAGCCAAACACTGATACCAATTGCATCAACATCATTTGCAAAATCTGGAAAGTTGATGCCACATAATTTTATATTTTTTTTTAACTATTAAAGCTACTCCACCTCCTTTTCTCTCTGATGATCTATCCTTTCTCAGGATAGTATATCCCAGAGACTTAATTTGTTGATTTTGGGTTAAATGAGTTTCCTGGAGGCAAGCAATATTAATGGAATTATTATTCATAAAAGATATTAGTTCATTTAGCTTATTTTCTGTGAGTGATCTTACATTCCACTGGAATATTGATACGTGTTGTGTTGTTGATTTATTTTTCATATGACTGTGTATCAATGTTTAGCTTTGTTAAAAGTAAAGCAAGATTTTTTTTGCTTGAAAGAGCATATCATCAGGGATGTAGATTTTTGCCAATTCTGCAATGATTTTTGTTTTCTGTAGTTGATGTATGTTCATGGCCTGAACTACATTACAGTTTAGAATGAATAAGCATATATTTGTGGATTGCATGTTTGGTTGTGCATCCTGTTTGTCAGTTAAGGGATTAATTCCTGGTTTGTTTCTTCTTGAGAGGGGGGGGGGCCAGGCTGACCTCATCTCACCAGGCAAGGAGGCTTGTTGACTTGGTGATTCCTTCTGATAGGGATGTGAGCTAGGAGGCTTAGAGGATGGTGTTTTATATGGTGTACTTGATGCATTGGGGGCGTTTGACTTGGGGGTTTTGGTTGGTTTCATTACAGGCTTTATGTGGTATTGTTGGGCAGCATTTGCTTCCATTGCTGCAAAGGGGTATGGAATGGCCTTCTCTGTTGCTATTTGGAGTGTTAGTGCTCTTTTCTTATATGCAGGGCATAGTGATTGGTAGATTCATGTGGGCCTTTGCAATTGATACATGTAGGCTGAGGGTTGTTGCAAGTTGTCAACTCTTTAGGATGGAATGCTTTACAATTACTACACTCTAGGAGAATTTCATTGCATTTGTTTGTTGTGTGTCCAAGTTTGAGACACTTCTGACACTGGATAGGCTTTGTTTGTATTCCTTGTGCGGTTTGATTTGTCCAAATAGGAATAACTTTTCTGGGATATTAATTTTTTCCTTCAGTGTGAATAAGAGGGATCTACTTGTTTTAGGCCATTAGAGTTAGGTTTACAAAGTTGGGTAACATCTTCAACTGGGATTGTGTTGCCAGCCCTATCTGAGAGCCCTTCTTTTAAATCCTGAATGGGTATTTCTGGGGGAACATTATAAACTACTATTTTTTGTTGGGGATTCTTTTTGGTTCCATTTAGATGCATTGATTGGGGTATTCAGAAGGGATTTTAGATTAATTATTGTGTCTGCTGATTTTTGATCTTAGACAGCTATTAGCAGGGATCCATCACAGTGAATATTAATAGAGAACAATGATTTTATCAGTTTGAAAATTGCAACTCTTATTGCAGTAATCTTTTTTATTTCAAAGGGGTAATAGGAGAAATTTTAAGGTAAATTCCTAAGTTTTGGGAGGGAGGATCTTGGGCAGGGAGAGGGGAAATGCTTTTGATTGGGGAGATTTTTTTCCTTTTTTTAGAGCTTCTAGAAAGGACCTCTTGTAACCCATTATCATCATTTATAGTGACATTAGCCCCTACACTGATCATTGTCCTATTCTCAGTATTGGAGCTATCATGTGAACTTTGTGATAGTGAGCTTGACCAGCCAATATGGGTATCAGTTTCACTGGTATTTGGGGTGGGATCTGGGGGAATTTTTTTTTGGAGGACTTCTAATCATTGCCTATTGGAAAAAGCTTTAAACTAAAACAAAACTAAAACAAGAAAGGGTAATACAATGATAACAAACTGTCTGCACTCTACTATGGGGAAACTTTCAGGATCAAAAGAAACACCACAGTATGGCCCTGAGGAGAATTTGAGCACAATTCGTTTGGTACAACTACTGATTATTTGAGATAATAATTCAAAAGAAATTTAGTTTAAATTTGATTTTCCTTAAGAAAGGCAGCTTTTCATCCTTTTCTTCCTCATGCTCAACATACAACAGCATTTCTAGCTCAGTTTAATGCATCTATTGACAAAAAGCAGAGCCTAACTTTTGCCAGTCTAAGAATTTTTCATGAATTTTGAATTTTTTTGAAAGGCATATAATTATTATTAATAATTAGTCAAAATTTTGATTATTTTTGAGGAATGGTGAGGTTTTTAAATGGTTGGTTTTCTTAACAATAAAAGATCATCCTTTCAAAAATCCAACAGGGTACAGTGTTGCTTTACTGGTCACAGCAAACCTATTTCCCAACATGGTTGTTTTTTTTTCTAATCTAAAAAGAAAACTGGTTGGAAACTGAATGGACAGCCATGTTGCAAAATTGGTTTGGAGTCTTTTCTCTTGAATTGTGGCTATACAGTTTGCAAAACAAATAACAGGAAACATTACTTAATCTAGTTTTATTCAGGATACTGATACTGTTAGGGCTCTGCCTCAAATTTTACCATTTTCTCCTTTCTAACCTTTTTCTAAGGTTTCAGTAATCTTTCAAAGTAAAAAAAAAAACATTTGCTAAGTTTCTTTGCCATTTTTCTAGGATTCAATCAAATGATTTCAAGATGAATACTTTATTTGGAAAACCCAATTGAACCTTTCCAACATTTTGTGGTAACAAACTGTAAGTAGGGAGTGATGCAGCTCAATAGTAACCAAAATGCTAAAAAATGAAATTATAAACGGAGTTTATTATGGTGATTTCAATTATATAAGTTTCTTTAAGTTTAGTGTTAGCCATTAAAGGCTACAAGCCTGATAGAATTTGCTTGGTTTTCAAGAAAGGGGAGAAATGCCACCTAAAAGTTAAAAAATCTTAACAAAAACCACATTATCAGATTAAGCATTTTAATTTACTTAAGCTTTTTTTTTCAAGCATAGATCAGCAATGGAGCTAAATGAGTTCTTAAAGTCAAGAGCAACACAGTTTACTGCAAGATATGTTTGGAAGGGTAGAAGATCTGTTTTATTAGTTAATACTGTTGCTTTTTGATATTTTTCACAATTGTGATATTAAAATTTTTTTTTTCATTATCAAGCTCCTATCTAAAAAAATACGGAATATCATATTTTTTGTCAGAAGAAAGATCATGCATGTGTGTTTTAATGTTTTTTTCTAGTGGTGATTGTATTGGCCCAGTGGTCCTAGAATATCAGGAGAGGGTTGATTCAAACAGAGATTAAACGTTTTAGTGCCCATTTTAAGTGACAAAAAAGATTGTAGGGCAACTAGGCCCTCTTCCATGCATCTTTTTCCCCAAAATTGTCTGATCAAGATTTTATGCAGCATAGTTGAAAGTCCCATTAGCTATACCTTTGGCGGTAACATGACTCCCCACAGCACAAGAGGAAAGCTCTATAAGTTATAAAATTTACCCATTTTTTACATATAATATCTATGTATAGCATACACAAAGGGGATTTCCATCAATAGGATTTTCCATTGGGAGGGAAATTTCCAGGGGGTAAAATTCTTTAGGGGAAATTTTACTCTGGGTGAATTTGCCAAAATTAATATATGAATTTTTTTTACAGATGGTACCACAATTTTCATTTGGTTAAAGAAAATGATGCAATTACATATACCAAAATCTCAATCTTGGTTGGTAAATCTAGTGGTTTTAATGACTTTTGCATTGATTTAATGTATTGTCTTTAGCCCCCCCCCATAACAAATTGTGTAATAGGGCAAAACCCAACAAAATTCAAGAAAAATGTAAGAAATAAGTATATCACTAATTCATGCCTGAAACTGAATAGATTTTTAGTCTGGAACTTTGAACTTCCTTCAGGTTTGCAGTTGTAATTAAATTTAGCTTTTTTCAAGCATAGGATGTAATACTTCAGCTAATTTGTTTGTTCTTCTTTAGGTAGAAATAAGCCTTCAACAAGTTCTGGGGATGGTGGCAATAGTTGGTGGTGCATTTATTGTAATAAGGCTGGAATGGTCAAGGATGCTTTTTGGGTCATTTGTGACAGATGCAAGGGGCATATGCATTGCATCCCTGAAGACCTATACACTAATCATGCCAGGTTATCAAAAGAGTTAGATGACTTCTCTCTGTTTTCTAAGTTAATAAAAACTTAGTTTCTTCTTATATTTTTACTTTGGAATAGGCTATTATAATTTTGTCTGTTTTCAATACAAGTATCTGAAAGTTTAAATGTTTTTGTTTACTTTTTAATATCTTTACTTTTATTTGTTTTCAACATAATAGCCTGAAGGTTTAAATGTAAAGGAGCTTGTCTGATCCTGGTTGGAAAACTGGTTGTGTCCCATGTTGGTCTTCTGATTGACATGTTGGAGTATGTGAATAAAGTATAGATTAGAAAACTGGTTTGACATAATGTGTACATGTTTATTGTAATGAGTTTAAGAAAAGTAGTTTTCATATATTAACAAAGCTACTTTTGGCATACTTTTCAAGGTGTATGAAACAAGCAATGACAGAGCTTTCAGGTAATATATAAATCATATCTGAGTCAGTTGTTTTGTAGTTTTTGAGCTGATTAAAGTACAGAATATTGTTCCAAGAGTTGGCAAATGGGTTTAATACTCTAGGTACAGACCTGTCATGTAGACAAATTTCAGGACCCTCTAGAGGGAGAAGGAGTGGAGATAGGGGTAAATTTTTACCAAATCATATTGAATTATGAATAAAGTGAATATACCACTCAATGCTTTTTTTTATCCTCTTTACAAATATAAAAATCATCTTTATTGGAAATGAAGGTAAAGTTCTACCAAATCATATTATTGAGTTAGAAATAAAGTGAATACACCATTTGATGCCTTTTTTTATGCTGATAACGAATATAATAATCATTTCTATTGGAAATAAATTTCAGCCCCCCCTTATATATACATAACCTAACCTAACGCTGAATTAGCATATATAGGGGGGGGGGCTGAAATTCATTTCTGACGGAAATGATTATTATATTTGTAATCAGCATAAAAAAAGGCATTGAATGGTGCATTCACTTTTGTCCTAACTCAATAATATGATTTGGTAGAACTTTACCAAAATGAATTTTAGCTCCACCCTTATTTAAACAATTCAGGGTAGGCTAAAAATTTTACACATTAGGGGGGTGGGGGTAAAAATTTTGTCTGATGTAAATGAGAGGTAAGTTTAAACTATCCCTCACCCCCCTAATATGCAAATATATGCCCTGAATTGCATAAATAGGGTTGGGGGCTAAAAATCATTTCTGACAAAAAAATTATTATATTTGTGGAGCATAAAAAAAGGCATTGAAAGGTATATTGATTTTATTTGTAACTCAATAATATGATTTGGTAAAAATTTACCAAGATAAGTACTTCAAAATACCTTCCCAGGACATACTTTAGCCTGTAGACCCATCCCTGAAAGTTTCATTTTCTTAACATAGGCTAACCCCTTTCCAAGATAGCCAAAAGTAGCTAAAATATAATTTTACCAATAAGAGTTGTTTTTCTCAACATGTTTCTTTCTCAATACCCCCAATTCTAGGCTTCTACCCAAAATTACCCTAGGCAGCAAGTTACAAGAGGCGATAGCAGGATTGCAATAGACTACTTTAAAATGGTTTGATTATGAACTTGCAATTGATTAGAGAAAAGGCATACCCTTCAATTGCATTTCTTATTTTCACTGTAAGGGCTTCCTCAACGATACGATTGTTTATCTCAAGGAGAATCATTTTCCCCTCCCTTTCTTTCCTCTACTTCTTTCTAAAAGTAAAAGATGTGATTGCGTCAATAAAGCAGTGTTTCCACTTCAAAAATTTTTTAAATCCTGTCCCGGGACCGAAAATTCTAAAATTCTAGTTAGCAAAACCGAAAAAATCCTAGATTTTTTTTCTTGCGGGAAATAGCTAGAACCCTATATAGCTATGTTGATTTTCCAGAACAAATGCAGTTTGTGTTGATATTTTAACACATAAGTGATGCTGAAAGTCAGAAAAACGAATAAAATCTAAAACACAAGTTTCAGTCTTGAAAAAAAAAGTAGTCTACCATCGGCGGTATTGGTCTTCCTTTTCGGACGTATTTTTTGTAGCTAAATCCGATTTTTTTGCTTTCTGCAGTTTAGCAACAAATTAAGGTAGTTTTAAAGATTCTTTATCTTTTGATTTTTGTAATCAAGATGTGAGGAAGAACAAAATCTCATTTTCAATTAATTTCAATGTAAGCAGATTCCCGGGAATGGTGAGAAATAAGATTTTTAAGTTTCATTACAGTTGAATTACATTCTTTGACTTAGTGGATCGTCAAACTCATCTTTGGTAGAGTTCCTTCCGTACGTATAATAAAAATCTACAAATTGCCCCAACCTTGAACTACCTCAAAAATTGTGTTTACAAATCTTTTATTTCTCAGAACTTCTAACAAAAAGACCAAAGGATTGTCGGATAAATAAAACATATCGAATATGAAAGGGTCAGTAGAAAAAAAAAACAACAGAAAAACAAGAGACTCCGAGGAAACCGGCTTAGAAATATCAGCACTTCAAGACTGCATCATCGATAAAGTAAATTAAAACAAGATGAAATCTTACACTAATTGCCAAATGTCACATATTCCAAGATTTTTGGTTGTGTAACAATGGAAGATAGGATGACAAGGGCGGCTCCTCTCCAGAACTCATATTTTTTTTGATCCAATTCTGAGCTGAGTTTTCCATTTGAGTTTACTTTATGTATCAACTACAGTCCAAGACTAATTTATTCAATCACATTCGTTAACCGCAGCGTTTGATTTCCCATTTTTCATTTTATCAAGAAGCTGTCTTTCCAAACAAAACGAACTCCAGTTCTATTCGGCACGTCTCACGCCAATTTTGACTGTAACTGTTGCGTTTTTTCTGTTTTCACGTTCTTCACGACGCTGAAAAATATCTCAACAGCAGCGTTTAAAAAGGGCAAACTGAGTAAATACCTAACCACTGATAAAAATTCCTAAGCCGAGGTACCCCAGCTGGCGTTCCAACCATCACCACACTCGTCCAAAAATCAATAATACCCCCTTTGTCAGTCATGGTTGCCTGCACCACCCTCCTTTCCTTAACAATTTGCTTGACGTTCCAAACGTGGATCTTGAATTTTTGCAGCAAGCACATAAAGAGCAGAGTGGCTGAAAAGTCCATGGGCTTTTGCCGGATCTACGAGTTCGGCTAGCAAAAACATTTCTGATTCAAAAACAAATTGCCTTTTTGATCTGAAGTAAGATTCAACATAGAACTTCCTAGCTGCTTCGTATATCAATAGTACCAACGACTGTGAAGCTCGTGTAAGATAGTTCTATTTCAAAGTCTTGAGAGTTTCATGAGCTGCAACACCAAGGTTTGTTTTGAACATGGATAAACATTCGTTTTCTAGCAGAGCATCCAATCCAAGGGCGACCGTTTCTGCCCAGTGGACGTAACTGAGTTTCATAAAGTTCATCACCAGTGTTATGAGAAGTGTCTCAGCCTCTTGTTTGATCTTGAAGAAAAGTGATTTTCACTCGGAAAAAGTAATTGAAGCTGCAAAAAAAGTGATTAGTCACATAACTTTGAAATTCTATTTGGATCCGGTGTAAGGGGTTTTTCAAAGCTTGAAGGGCACGGTCATTAGCATGCGTCGGGTTTTTTTTTAGAGATACTAGCTCTAGATACGACGCTAGAGCGTTTTATTGTTCCAAGACCCCACTAAACCTGGCCATCTGGTTTGGGCACGTGCTAAGATGCTCCGCATGTCTGTCTGCGTGAAAGTTTGAAACTACTCCAGGTCAGACTGGTGTTTGGCACTGACACTAAAATGAGTGTTAATGGTTCTTCAAAGATCCTCTAGATTCACTCTTCTGCAAAGAGTGAAAAAAAAATCGGAGGGCAAGAAATCCGATAAAGATTTTGGGATATCTTGTATATTTTTCTATGCCTCATTTGTTGAAACATCCAGAGTTGGCAATAGCAATGTCTCCCTCCTACGAGTTCTTGAACAAAAACCGATCAAGATCGTATTCATCATACAATATAAAGCATCTTCACTATATTTCCGTAAACACTTCCTAGTTGTAACTCTGTCCGTTAACACTAAGAACTGAATTGGGGGATCCTCTAGCAATATCAAAAGGATTGGCTGTGATTTTATGTCATTTTCGATCCATCCTCACTGCCTAAGATGAACAATAGAAGAATTCTATTTGTCTGTCCTGATATTGACTGCTATGTCGGTGCTCTGAGTCCTCGTCAAATAGGTCATGGATTGGACTATTACAAGGGGCGTACTATAACGTCTGGCTATGGGCTTGGTAGTTGGGTTTCTAGGCTATTTCTTTTTCTGCACTACCCCTTGACAGAAAATATCTTTGCCCTGCTGCATCCAATGTTGCTGCCTCAACACTACAGGAGTGGGGATCGGGTAAAAATTGTAACGAGTGTTAAAGAAAATATTAGATCTTCAGCAAGAGCCGTTGGTGAGCAAATAAAATCTCAGCAAAATGGAAAGGGGTTTAAAAAGGGTGCATGGTTAAAAAAAAGGGTGCATAGGGTCATCATTCACTCCTCAGTCTCTACCCAGGTGGGAAGCGAATGACATCAACAACGACTTTGAGGAATAAAAGGAAGAAGAGCAATAAGAAAAAAAGATTGTTAGATCAAAGACGGATTTCTTGTCTTAAGAAGACCTATCTCCCCCGCAAAGAATCGCATCTATAAATCAGCTCTTCATTGAATCCATTCAATGCTGAAAATGTTAATGTCAGTGTCAAGTATGGCTACCATGAACAATTTTATCCTTAACAACCCCTCTCGGAAAATATACACTTTCGGATATTTTCCAATGAAGACTATTTCATTGACTTATCATCGACATTTATTGATTTAAGTGTTTCGGTGAAGAAAAGGTTAGACAATGCAACTCCCAGTGCTGCCAATGGCCTGTCCTATGAAAACTGTATCCTACACAACTTGTTCAAACAAATCAATGTATTCATTATAGGAACATTGGTGAGAACTAGCAATAATTTATCCAACTATGCAAGCTACATACAACTTATGATGATGACACAAAATGCGTATAAGGAATTGAGAGGACAGGCACTGGGCTATGAACACAGATCAGGTGTTGATACATACGGGGAGTTAACTGCTGCAGTGAGTATCATCTAGTTGGAAAATTAAATCATGAGATATTCAATATATCCCAATGGTTGCCTCCCAATGTCAAGATTGACAAAGTTACAACTAGCTCCATCGAATTTCATTTTGAGAAAAACACTTACTACAGCACCTGATGCAAATGTCATTATCACTTCAGTAATTCTCTATGTTCGAAAACAACAGGTTATGAGCTCTGTTGCATTGGCAGTGGAAAAGCTGAGAGCCAATGGTAACAATATTAAACTTCTTGTCCCCCACACGATCACCAGTCAACGTCACATTGCCACTGGCTCTCGCAGTTATACCGATTCGTCATTTATCAATGGAGAAATCCCATCGAAACTCGCTTTGGTCTTTGTGAAGAGTGCTAGTGCCGTTGGATCCTGGACTGCTTCCCCCATGATTTCAATTTTTTTGGTCTATCTAGCCTTAGGTTCAAAGTGAATGGAATTCCTCTGTACACTTTATCATTTGATAAAAAAAATCCTATAACACTCTGTATGAGTTGACCATGCAATCCCTAGATCATGACTCACAACTATTTGAAAATGGAATAACCGATTCGATGTTTTCAAAAAATCATGGTTTAATTGTTTTGGACTTGTCTGGCACTCAGGATTAGAGCATAGTACTTACGGGGAATGTACCTATAGAGTGCACATTTGCCAATGCTTTGACTGAAAGTATCACATTAAATTCACTAAGTCAATTTGAAACTTATTGGGAAATCACACCCGACGGCAGTGTTCTACTAGACCTTGCACCATGAACACAAACCAAATAATCAGCGTATTTAATGTGGATTTATACATATCCATATATAAGTCCTATTGTATACCATCGGACTTCATTGAAAAAATTCCAAGTGTTAACAATACCCTAATCATTGTTAATAGCTGTTTATCGAGTTTGAAGACAGGTCATTGGCTATGCATCTTTCAAACAGCGAAGAATATTGAATTTTTTTATCCTTTTGGCCTATTATATAAATTCTGCACTCCACACATCAAAAACTTTATTGAGAGTAGTGGGAGAACTATTGTTCAGAATCAGAGGAGAGTACAGGATTTAACGACTATGACATGTGGCTTTCATGCACTACTCTTTTTCATGTTTAGATGTCGTGGCTATACCTACATGTAGTTTTTCAGGATTTACGTTGACTTTCCTTGACTGAACGACTTCCTAGTGGAAAATATACTCTCAAGCGTGTTTAATATTGATTTTAGTGTCCTACGAATAAAATGTTCTAAAAATGTATGTAAAACTGTTTATTAATAAAAAATAATGTATATACATAATAAAAACGACTTTTCTACTCTTAGAGTTCTTCTTCTTCTACTACGTATAGGTATTTGTCGAAAACAACTAATGCGGGTAGATCATTTGAATTTATTGTATACTGATCCTGATGTTCTGCAATGTCAGGGTCACATTTTCTACAGTATAATGTAAATTCACTCTTATTATATCTCTTTGTATAGTCAATTATACTATTTTCACTTATTTTGTAAAATTCACATGTTTCAATTTGATTATTTGAAGTGTGTCCTCAATCTGTGAGGACACATCACAATGTTTTATCTTGTCCTCAAGTGGTGAATCACATTCTGTAACAACCAAATAAAAATCAGTAGTTGCCATTGTCATTGTCTTCACAATGATGACGTAGAAACCAAATTCTTTTGTTATTCCATCAGTTGAATTGTAGACCTGGCTCCTCCTCCCAAAACAATCTAATGCACGACGATACCAGTCTCTTAGCAATAAACTAAAATCACGTTTAGGATTCTTCCCAATCATACCAGGATATGTATTCTCCCACTGATTACATTTGTCATAGTGGCAATTAGAGCGTAAGTGTCCTCTAGGGGGAGAGTCGCAGATCTCTTCAAGACAGGAATTAAAACCTTTAATTTGTACGGCATATCCTCTATGCAATTTATACGGGTTGCATAATCATACTCATCAATCATTCTACAATTCTCAAATGATGACCCTCTGCCCAGTGTGTGATTGCATAGTGGACGTGAATGGAACATTTTTTCATGTGTTGACACTCTCACCGCAAAAATGAAACTGAGCTACGATCAACAAATTGAGTGGGAGAGAGAGAAAGGAGTAAATCCTCTTTGAACGATATCTTTCTCGTGAAGAAATCATAGTCTTAAGTTTCTAAGCTAGTGTGTTTTAAAAGCATATCCACAATACCATTTTGTCTTGTCGTGATTAATATATCAAAAATTGTGTAAATGCCTTTGGACCACGACGTAAAAGCGTCATGCAATAGTCTAATGATGGATAATCAGTTTTCATTATATCGACAAGCATTCTCTGAAAAAATTTCTTCCTTTGAATAGATAACTCCAGAAAGTCATCATCTAGAATCAATCGTTTTTCCGTAAACACAAGATTCCCTATAATTCTCTCTTTCTCAAATCTTTCCATTTTTTGGAGTCCTAACACTCTCACAACCAACTTCAGACTAACCAAGATTCTTTTTCTACTTTAAAAATATACGCTAACCTTCTATAGAAAAAATATCTTCGATTTAGAAACAATTTTATTAAATATAATTACAATAATAATAATAATGACTTATACAATTTATTCTCCTCCATATATTTCACTAGTGTATCTAAAGCAGCTTGAAGGCTATCTATATGCACTATATTCAATTTCGCAGCAAAGCATAATTGCTTCTCCAATTTAAATTTGCTCAATGATATCACATATCTTGCATACATATCATTCCATCCTAGGCTTAGTCTACATCCTCGTGTAATTTCTGCCGCCAGGTTTGGCACTCTCGCTCGCCTTTATATCATTGCTGCTACATGCTCCACCATCAAGCTCCAATAGTGTAAACATAGCACTCATTTTCTATGCTAATATTGTGTCAAATTGTAGACTGCAAAAATAATCTGTTCTCTCTTGGAATTCAATTCTCTTACTAATATGAACTACAATGAAAATCATTCCTTATATTGAATCCGATTGCTATAGCTATGATAATCGAGCTCCTGTATATGGAGTGCTCTCTGTATTCATTGTCTCTGATTGGTCCAGAAAATGGCTGTTGACACAGAAACCGGTCTGGTAAGTCATGTCCCTTCTGTAGTACTAGATACCTGTCCTTGGTAAGTCATATCCCGTTGAAACTGCAAACATTCATGCCCCAGGCTTGTAGGTTCTGCGTCTATTAATGACTTACTACTCATATAAGGTTTTTATGGAATGGGGGGTTGTAAAAACTTCAGATGGGGATCGTTTGATTTGAAATTGGAAGTTACAGTGCCATTTTTAAAAGTCAAAGTTATGACATTTTTAATCAAAGTTATACCCCTGGGGAATTTAAGGTTCTTATGGAAGGGCTGGCTGTATAAACCTTAGAGGTGGCTGTCTCATTTGGTTCAAATTCGAAGTTCTAGTGCCAGTTTAATATTAAATAGTGATGAAGGTCAACTAGCACCCCCCCCCTCATCTACCCCTATTTTCACAAAACGCATCTGATTGAAATTATACGACAGCAGTTTTGTTTTAAAATAGTCCAAAGCACATATAACAATGCCTTCAGGGTTGTCCCCCCCCCCAGAGCCCTGGGGCAAGTTATGCCCCAGGTTTTAAGTTATGCCCAGAGGGCGTATAAGGTTTTTATGAAATGCATGTTTGACTTCTACTTTCCCAAAATACGAAGGGCATTAAGATCAGTTTCAGGGAATGTTGAGGGCAGTATTGAACTAAATCATAAATCATTCCAGGATGGTCGGAAAATCCAGCTTTGGTTAATGCATGTCAACAAGTTAAAATGTGGTATTGTGCGTGGATTGATTCGGGTCGTCCTAAACAAGGCGTAAACGTTCGATTGTATACAAAGCGACAGTTCTCCAAATCTGTTGCATCGCTCTCGTGTGATTGATGAAAACAAGTCGCTACGAGTCTTCTAAATAAAATTTGGAAATTCATCAAGAATGAATCGATCTGCAAAAGTGCTGAGTAACGAAGCCGCCCCTAGTGAAAGTGAATGGAATAGTTATATCACGAGTGAGTTTGCTTCTGATCCTGAATTGGAGTGCAAGTTTGAGAGATATCTTGATCTCTGTTTAGAATCTTTGGAACCGGATCTTGGCCACGTACTGAGTATGTCGGATGTTCGTTCGGCTATCCTTAAACTTAAAAAAGAAGTACTACAAAGGAGTAAATAATATCTGTGGTAAGCATCTGATTCTCGGTAGTGAACTGTTAACAGACATCTAGCACTTATGTTCCAAATGATTTTTTTAGTTGCGGTCTATAGCCAGATAACCGGTGTAATCATCCCTGTCATCAAGAAACGTAAAGACCCATCTGAATGTTGTTCTTACCGCCCGATAACCGTTGCTCCCGTTTTTTGTAAATTGATGAAGTTATTAGTGATTGAGGAGATAAAGTATGTTTGTAGTACGCCAGATTCGCAGTTCGGTTTCAAGAGAAATAATAGCTGCGAGCACGTGCATAGCCTATGTCTAATGTTTTGTTGGATGCAGATACTAAAGGAGAAACCGTGGTACTTGCAGGCTACGACGTCCGCGGGGCTTTTGATTCGGGTATCCATACACAACTTCTTGTCTCTGCGTTTAAGAAAGGTCTTGACAGATCTATAATTGCTACTTATAGGAACATGTATTTTAAGTTGAAGGTTAGAGTAAGGGTAGTAAAAAATCAGAGCCCGACTGTATCCGATTTCCTCATACCAGTAGGAAAAGGGATTTTCCAAGGGGCTTGATCATCACCGCCTTTTTATAATAAACAGTATCATCGAGGCTCAGAAGACGGTGAAAAACTAGCTTTATTTTTCGTGGAATTGATTTGTGTCTTGTTAATTATGCTGATGATATTTTAAATCTGAGTAGATCCGTCAGTCGCATAGAGAGTAATTTCAGAGTTGTGTCTAACGAATTTGCTAACATAGACTAGAATTCACTCCAGAAAAAGGGAGGTGGTACGTCTTTAGTTGTCGTAAGAAAGAGTTGACTCCTGTCATATTTACACTAGGTAGTAATACTGTTACTGCAGCAGCAACTTACCTTGGTTTGCCAATTGGGTCTAATCTAAAGCTAACCTACCTTGGTTTTGCCCATTGGGTCCTGTCTAATAAATGATCTCAAACAGAAAGTCCGAAAAGCATATGGGATGATTTTGTCATGCAAACTCCTATATAACCGCCGCATTCTAGCACGGATCTTCAATTCCTTTGCCACCCCTCATATCTTAGCTTTGTCACCTTTCTGGTCTTTGGTTACTTTTGATGATAAAAAAACAATCCGTACAGTGTTCTATAAGTTTGCAAAATATCTGCTTAGCCTTCCCCCCTGGCGAAGAAACCGCCAGATTTCAGCACGTTACGGACTCGATGGTCCCTTCGTCGTGATCGCGACCAGGAGGGAAAAGTTCCTGACATCTTTAGACCCAACGCATAGTATGTATGAAGCTATAGTCAGCAATATGTAATGGTTGTCTTTTTATGTAAATAGTTTCGCCATTGTTTTTTTTTTATTTATTGAAGTATTAATTTAAGTTGCTCGTTTGTTCGATGTGTTTTGTTGTTTTTTTTCATTTTCTCTCTACTTCCTCTCTACTCCATTTTTACTTTTTTTATATTGCTAAAGATGGGTAATAAAAATAATTCATAACTTGTTATGTGTATATCGGTTCTCAGAAGGGTGTAACTCAGGAATGACTGAAGATTTAATTTGGAATTTTCCGGAAATGATAAGGGAGATGATGAATTGACCAAAAAGGCAATCTTTGCACGCTACAACTATTACAAACACTGCGCTTCTACTGCCACCACAAATACTATTACTATTATAACTACAACTACTAATTCTGTAGCGAGTACTACTAAGACTGAGGATATTGAAAAAAAAAAAAATCTGAGGAAACGTTTAGGGGAAAGTTGAACTAGATCAGTACATACCATTTGTATGTATACTACATACTATGTGCTGATACGGACGTATATGCAATATTTTTGGAACGGCTAATCTCCCAAAGCAATCCTTCTCCTCACTACTCTTTTTACTACTATTCTTTCTTCTGGAGTTCTTCCAACTAGCTTTTCTCGTGCTACCACTTCACCCCTTTCAAAAAAAAGGGGGAATACGAATCGATGTTCTGATTACAGGCCGATTACTGTTTCCTGCCAGATTAGCAAAGTTTTTGAGTTAGTTTTATTAAAGTATTTGGAGTCTTGTAACCAAGGCCTGAATCAAATGGGTTCCGTAAGGGTCTAAGTATGGATGTTGCTCATACCCTCCTTTCAAGAATAATATCCTTTTGTAAGCAATGGGATAGAGTTTATACACTTGCGTTAGATTTTGCGGCGGCGTATGATTCAATTATCCATTCTTGGGCTATGACTGCGCTTCTGAAGAATAATGTCCCACTACCAGTAGTTTTGGTTTTAAAAAAGTGGTATGGCTCCTCTCGTATTCGTATTAAGTGGAACAATCAGTTTAGTGATTATAATGTTAAGTTATGTAGGGGGCTGAGACAAGGAAGCATTATTTCTCCTTTGATTTTCAATATTACTGTTTCGGGGCTATTTGATCAAATTCAGTTGACTTTTAATTATGATAAAGGTTATGTTCTGTCGTGGATTGCTTACGCAGATGATTTACTCCTTTTGAGTCGATCGCTTCAGTCACTTCAACAAAATGTAGATTTTTTAGCAAAGGTTTTTAGTGAGCATGGACTTCGTTTTCGCCCTGAAAAGTGTCAGTTTTTAATTCTTGGTCCTAAGGCTAATGATCTCGTTAATTCAGAAATTTCTGTCCGTATTTATGATAGTATTTTAAAACCTTTGGAATCTTTTTTATATCTTGGTGTGCCTTATGGACCAACTTTAGCTCTATGCCGTGCTTCTATTTCTAAAGCAGTTAAAAGTAGAATAGCGTCTAGTTTCGGGGCAGTAATTTGTCTTCGCGATCTTCTTTCTCGGAAATCACTGGCTCGGGTATATAATACAGTCGCTTTGCCTCAAATTTTAGTTTTTTCATCGCTTCTCCCGTTTTTTTAGAATTAATAATATTGCGCATGTAAAAACCACATTTTTTAATTTTGCTAAGTTCCTTTGCCGCTTTTCTAAATCTGAATCAAATACTTTTTTAATGAATGCATATAATATGAAAAACCCTGTTAATGTTTTGGAGAAAAAGCAAAATAATTTTTTATCCAAATTAAATGTTTTTTCTCATAATTTATATAGAGCTGCGCACGAAGCTTAATTTATTTTATTTAATTTTTGAATGAAGTCTTAATTTGTGAAGTGTTAATTTATTATCTATTGAATGAAGTGTTAATTTGTGTGGTAATTTTGATTGAAGGCCTTTGCGTATTTGTTGTTATATAGTTTAAAATAATTTTATGGCCTGTTGATTAGCGGTTATTATTTTTATTTATTTCTTTTTTACTCTTCGTATTCGGAGGAAATAAAAAGTTTGAATTGAATTGAATATCAAGAGGAAACGTCAGGGGCATCATGAGTGGGATGTTCAGTTGACCAAAAGACAAAATGTACCTATTACTACTGCTATTAATGCTGCTGCTACTAGTGTTACTACTAATAATTATATACTATTACTGCTACTACTACCACTACTACTATGATACCAGTTGGATTAAGGCTACACGTGTGAAGGTGAAAAGTTGACAGAATATTGAGGGAAATTTGAACTTAATCAAAGCACACTAAGTGCATGCAGATTGTCAAAAAGGCGTATCTCAAGAATTGATTTGGGTATTAAGTTGAAACTTTCGGAGAATATTTAAAAGGGAAGATTAATTGACTATAATATCACTGCTACTTTTACTTATGCTACTACTGCTACTAAACTACTCCAACTACTATTACAATTGCAACAATTTGTAAGGCTTAGAGTATTAAAGTGGAAAGGGCGTCAAAAGCGCACATCAACAAAACTTTTGGAACGTCTTAACGTGCCAAGGTGAAACTTCCGGGTCATCATGAAAGCGATGTTCAACTGACCGAAAGGCAATATACACACGGTACTACCGCTATTAATACTGCTGCTAGTACTACTACTAATACAGCACTAGCACTGCAACTATTTCTACTACCACCGAAACTACTGTGATAATAGTACTATTAAGGCTAAGTCTATGAAGGAAAAATTTGACAGAATATTGATAGCAAATTCAAACTAATAGAAGGCACTATGTGCATTTAGATTGTCACAATAGAAAATACTTAAAGGGGACGATCGATTGACCAAAAGGCAATATGCGCATACTTACGAAAAATCAAGCAAGAAAAAACTGGTTTTAATATATTCCGAAAAGTATTCGGAATGTTTTTTGATTAAAGTATTTAATTGTTTTTATTTATTGTTTCACTGCTTTTTTGAAATTAAAACCCGTTTTTTTCTTGCATAGTTTTTCGTAAATGAAAAAGCAGTGTGGTCTATGAAATTATTTATGCGCACACTACTACTAACACTACTGCTACTGCAACATGTATTAGTTCTACTTCTACGAGCCAGCTTTAAATGGGTACCTGGAGAAATATGGGAAGGTAAACAGGAAGGGCGTGTGAAAGTACATGATGGTTGCCCCCAGCCCCCCATTGCACTTCCTGACCGAAGGGCCAATAAACGGAGATCAGTAGGCTGCCGGTAGGAAGTGTAAAGTCCAATGCCGCATTCTTTAGCTTTTTTTTTTTTTACTTCTACTATTACTTTTGCTCCAACTACTTCCTCTATCGCAACTACTTTTAAGTTTAAGAGCATTAAGATGAAAATTTCAAGAAGTATATGAATATACAGGTTACAAATAAATTGGGGATAAATTATTGGGAATAGTCCTGCTCGTCCAGGGGGATAAACAGAGGATAACAGGGGATAAATTTGTCATTTTTTAAAATTATTCTAATGAAAAAAACAAAAACGGCGTTTTTTAATGAAATTACCCTCCAGAAATGATACTCTTCAAAATCTCGGGGGAAGGGGCATATGTCTCCTAATTGACATCACACCTATTTTCATATGCAGGAATTTATGTGCGTTATTTTACATTTACTTAATTATTTTGCATTGTTCACGTTGTGTAGTGCATACTGAAAAAAAAAACAATGGTTCTCTATTTGTGGTATGCAGGCTAACGGTATTCTAGGCCCAAGTGACTCATATAACTTTATTCTATCCTTTTCTGTATTTGTTACCCTAGAAATAGCTAATCATGATGAGCCTTATGGGAAACTTTTTTTTTGCAGAAAACTGAAACGGTAGAATGAACAATATGGACGGTGAACCTGGTGATGAAATCCAGTGTAAATCTAACTTTGAGCTTTTTTCACACAGGCTATGGAGGGATTCCTGAGAACCTGCTTATCAATATTTGTCTCTGGATTGTAAGTCTATCTCTCTCTCTCCTTCCCTTCTCCCCCCTTTCTCTCTCTCTCTCTCTCTCTCTCTCTCTGTCTTTCTCTTTTTTTTTCTCTCTCTCTCTCTGTCTCTGCCTCTCTCTCTCTCTCTCTCTCTCTCTCTCTCTCTCTCTCTCTCTCTCTCTCTCTCTCTCTCTCTTTTTTTTTTACAAATTACTCTGCGATATGTGTAGCCAGCTAATAATTTTAAGTCCATTATCCAAGTTTGTCATTTACGACACTATATGTTTTGACACAGGTAGCTTTTTCCTGGGCTGGGTGAAAAGCTCAAGATCCGGCTCAAGATCGTGCTTGTTATAAGTTTTATTGTTTTTCATTACTTCCAGTTGAATTTTTTTATTTAACTTGTTGCGGTATCTTTCAAATAATGCCAGCAAATCCCTCCCCCCTGTTATAAAATTTCCTAGAAATTTCCCTCACATACTTTTCTCCCCATAGAAAACACACACTCCTTTGCAAAATCCCACCTCAAAATTTCGCAATTTTTTGCTTCTAATTAAGATTATTAGCCTTAATTAAGATTATTGTAACGCCACTGCTTTTGGCAACTGTTCGGATTTTGGCAACTGTTCCATATTTTGCAAATGTTCAACAGTTTTGAAGTTGTACTTTTTTAGTATACAAAACTAGTTTTCTAAATCTAAATAAAATGTTTTGACTCGCGCATTTTTTCTAGTTTAAGTAGCATTACATTTATGTCAAAACCAGGGTTGCCACCAAGGCGTCCAATTTTTTGATTTGGGAAATAAATGTCTATGTTCTACAAACCAATCGTGGTATTTGGCATTTGTAATTTTGCCATACCAATTACATTATTATCTGAGAAATTATGAAATATATTATGCAGTTCAATGAGAATGGAAGATACTTGCAAATTGTGACTCACAAAAATCATTTTGTCCAAAGAGGAGTAATGATACATATATTGCAAAGGTAGTATTTGAAAAATATCCAAAGTTATTTTTGGTTGATGAACTTTAACCTGATTGATTAGATCATCATGTACAGTGTCCAGTGTTTAAATGTCATAATCATAGTCTACAAGAGCTTTGTCGTCTGCTATTTTGAAAATTCGATGGATTGTGTCAATGCTGTTTATATCAGCAAATATGTGAAATTGTATTTTTGCCGAACTTTGAACCACAATCCACGAGATTATTTCAACTGCCCTGAAAAATAAATGCCAAAAAAGTTTATTTATGTCAACTTCAGACTCATTCTAGAAGTTTTATAGTTCTTTAAGTATTATTTTCATTTAAATAGAGAAAGGTCGTTTGTTGTCTGCAAGTCGAAATTAAAAATTTTAATTTGCTTTTAATTTTTCTTGGAAAATCTATTCAGTTTTTATTTGTTTATACATTTGTTGTAATAAAACTGAACTAGGCCCAAAATTTAAAATTACTGAGTTATTACAAATAGCTAAGATTAAAATTGATAACTGTAAATTCTTTTCCAGTATTTAATAAGTACCGTAGATTTTATTTATTTTCCTTATTCTATATAACACTTAATATTCAGTTTTTAAGGCCTGTTGTGTTTTTTTAATCAATCATTGCAATGTTTGATTTGCTTAATAGTTTTCGTGGCATTTTTTTTACTTATCTTTAATGCTTCTCGATTTAGAGGAAATAAATAAATTTATTGCTTTGAAAAAGGTCTGCATTGCTGGCAGTGCAAAAATAAGAGAATAGATTAAACATTTAAAAAATTCATTATAAAACAAATATAGTAATGAACACTAAATCAAGCAGGCCTTGGAAGCACTTAGAGAAACACAAAATTAGTATTTTCTGCAACAACTGGAGCTATTTTCTCCTGAGCCAAATCCAATACAAACGAAGTAACTAAAGGTTTTATATATATTAATTAAAAAGAACTTTCCGAAAAATGTGTTTTCAAAGAAAAGTAAAGGCCATTTTAAACTTAAGCTCAGCAGATACAAATACCTTTTAAAATTCAAACTCAAAACGACCAGAAATTACTATTAAAGAATAAATGAAACCCAAAACGAACAGAAATTAAATAAACAATCATAGCAAAAACACACAACAAGTAATAATATAAATGAATAAGTAAATCTTAAAGCGAGTAACACTTAGATTGATTATGAAAATCAAGCTTAAACGAAAAAAAAAGTTTCCTATTGAAGTATAAATGAAACTTAAAATGAACAGAAACTAAATAAACAATCAATGCAAACAAACCTACAATAGATTTATTAATGTAAATTAATAAATAAATCTTAAAACGAGTGAAACATAAACTGAATATGCAAATCAAGCTTGAAACGAACAAAAATCACTACAAACAAGAGTTTGGGTATGATCTTCTTCTCTCACTGTAAAAGTCTAAAACCTACTGGGTCATTGGCGCTTTACTGAAAACTATGTGCGTCTTGAACAGTCTTGGAAAGTATAAACAACATCAAATTGAATATTTGATGTATAATGATATAATTGTTGAAAGATCCATCAGTTGAAGAATTTATTTAACTGTAATTTTTTTTTATTTTCAATGCTTTAAGAACTGGAAAAGAAAATATTTGTAATATAATTCATTTTCAGTTAAGCGCCAATGACGCAGTAGGCTTTTGGTTTTTATTTACAGTTAGGAAAGGAGGCAGTATCCAAATACTTGTTTGTAGTGACTCTATATTTGTCTTTAACAACTTTAAAAAGAGCTAATAAATTAAACTGAATATTTGATGTATAATGATCTTAATTGAAACAATGAATAAATAGTCAGACAATGCAAATGAGCTTTTTTTTCAAACAGCGATGATGAAGACAAACATATTATATTAGCTTCAGGCGATGAAATTTCAGACGATGAATCTATTTCCTCTGGAGAACATAGTATTAATGATTCTTCAGTTTCAGAGAGTGATGATAAAGGCCAACAGCTTCCAACTGGAAAGAAATAGAGGAATAGTTGCATTATATTTCTCAGTTTGGACGTGATTGTCTCTTACTAGGTTGCTAGCCACCGCTGTAACCCGGATTATCTGATTTCAGTTTTAGGAGCTATGGACTATTTCTCATTTCTTACTATGGGATGTGATCGTCTCTTACTAGGCTGCTAGCGACCAAAGCAACCCAGATTACAAACTGTACCTTCTTTGAAGTAGTAAGAGACGAACCTCAAAGAATCAGACAGCTAACTAAGTCCAATGTATGCAATGGTTAGTTCATCTAGTACTCGTCTTATAATATAAAATTACTTGTGAAAAATTACAATAAATAATTTTCTTCCAGATTATTATCAAACACTTCGGGTTAAAGTCACGTATCAAGTATCAAAAAACTAACAAATATTAAACTAATTTTAAAAATTTCAGGCATTTTTTCAAGTTTAAATTACAAGATTAGAATTATTGATCAGATACCATAAATAATTTTACAATTTATAACTTTATGGATTCTGAACTAAAACTAAAATAAAACAAAAATCGATTTTTTAATTATTATGTAACGTCACTCATTACGTTATATATGGTTATTAGTACACAAAAAGCTGTTTGAAAAAATTACAAACAGGAAAATCCTCGGTGTGGCATCGATCCTTTATGTATTGTAAAAAAGGTTGGGATTACTGTAGAATGTACTTGGCAAGCCATGTGTTAACTCTTTTAGATATTGTCTGCAAGAACACAGACCAAATTTATTTGGAATTCGGGCTAGACTCACTCTACCCCTCGACAATGTCTCACTATAGTTTACCGTGTGGCAATTACAAATGGCTTGAAACTCCTTGTGCCTTAGATTTCCCAGACATTCACACTGTCGAAGAAAGTGGTCCCAAAGGATGTTTTTTTGAAATAGACGGTCAGATACCAATGGAGCTCCACGACTCTGTCAAAGATTTTGTTTTTCCTTTGTAAACAGACCGGTGACCAAGAACTCTTTGAGTCCATACAATCGGTCTTTGGTCAAGGATATGGGTATGCATTGGACACCCTCCAAGCAGAAACTAATTGCAGATCTGGACCCGAAGCAGAATATTGTTGTTCAATATGTGCTATTGCGGTGGATGGTGACCAATGGTTTCAGGGTTACAAAGATACACAGAGCCCTGCAATTCGATCAGAAACCCTACTTGAAAACGTTTATTGACACGTTTGTCAGTAAACACTCACAGGCAAAAATTAAAGTTTAAATTGAAATGTATAAACTTATTTTAAATTTAGCTTTTGGGAAAATGTGTGAAATCGTATGAAACAGATCTTGTTTTGACGTCGTAACCTGCCCCCGAGAATGTGCTCGTATCATCAACGATCCTAACTTCACAACATTCCCAGTCATAGGGCCGAATATGGTTCTCCTACACAGAAAAAAGAAAAATGTTGTTCTAAATAAGAATATTGCGGGAGGGAGTTCAGTACTGGAAATTTCCAAAAAACTCATGTTGTCATTCTTTTACAATGTGTGTAAGGTACAATGGCCAAGGGAGGGGGAAGTTCAAGTGTGCTATGGAGACGCTGATTCTCTTTTATTAAAAGTTAAACCCGAGAATTTATTGAAGGATTTGAAAAATGGCACCCACATCAGCTCATGGATGGATTACACGAATTGGAACGAGAGCATCTACCACGAGTTGGTGAAACGTCAGGCCCCCAATCAATTGTTAATGTTAAAATCTGAGACGGGGAGCGATTTAATATCCAATAGGGTGTTCCCCGGTCCAAAAGTATACTGTGTAGAAACACACGATAAGGATTTAAAACAAGCGCGCTAAGGGTTGCCTACACAATTTGTAAAAATAATTTCGACTTGAGTTTCTACAGAAACTGTGTGGAGAGTAGTCTGGTGTCAAGAGCAAAAGTAATGGCAATTCGATCATTACAATTTAAAAATTATACTGTTAGAGTGGCAAAAATGCCATGTCTTGCATATCCGAAAAGGTCTATGTTCTTGAGGATGGTGTGAAGGTAGTCCCCCATGTACACTACCGTATTTCAGATCGAGCTGAATGTATGGACTATCGAAAACAACTCGGTCTGGATAAATTAAATTAAATTCAAAAAATAGTACTACTTGATGGGTGGTTTTTTTTGGAGGACAACAATTTCCCATATAATCTACATTAAATTTTAGTTGTCATCGTCATCGCAATCATCATTTAACTTTTGCTGCTGCTGCTGCTATTGTCTACAGATTTTTTTCCCCGCCACAGCGGGCTGAGCTTTCCGGCCCCGGAGGGGGGGGGGGATCCCGACCCGGCCCTGGGGTGGGGGGGGATTCTCATCTTTTAAATGTTATAAATAGTGTTTTCTCATATTCTAAAAATGTATTCAATTGTGCTGCTGTTCTTGCTATTGCTGTATGCATTATTGAAAATACATGTTGTTTTTGTCATTGTTCTTGTTGTTGCCAATAAATGAAAAATATTAAATTATTCTTTTGCTATAAGTGTTGTACAAAAGTGTTGCTAATAAAAGAAAAAATATGTTTTTGTTGTTCTTGTTGCTATTGAATAGCGTACTAGGTAGATGCTGCTACTCCAGGGAAAATTATTATTATTTTATTGATTAAACAAGTATGGTTTACATTTATTTGTAGTCCAACTGCTGTGAACAGCAGTATGCATCAATTTAAAACACCATTCAGATCGTTTCTCTGTGGTCCGTCAATGTCGGGAAAACGACACTTTTAGCCAAAATAATTAAAAATTTCAATAAAATATTTTTGGAAAAACTAAAGAAAATTTACTATTGCTATAGTATTTGGCAAGAGTCCTATGACCAAATAAAAGCTATTGCCACTGCTACATCTATGCCAATACAATTCATGCGAGGACTTGACGTCTGTAATAGTATTGAGCAAACTCATGGCTGATTAGTGATGATTTAGCTGAATCCATTAAATAGTTCTCGCAGGAAATGCTACAACTGTTTACTGTTAGCTCTCATCATGAAAACATTTCCATAACCCTTGTTCTACACAATCTGTTTCATCAGAATAAGTGTATTAGGGCCCTTGCTTTGAACTGCAGCGTCTATATTATCTACCGTTTTGTTCGTGATTCAAGTTCTCTAATAACTCTCAATAAACAAATATATCCAAGTGCCCCCTAATTTCTAATTTCAGCGTAGAGTCAGGCGACAAATAAGCCATAAGGGTGCATTTTGCTGGATCTTAATCAGAATACACCCGAGGATTTGCGTGTAGTCACATATATTTTCGACCAAAAATTACTGTATATCTTCCGATGAACAGTAGAAAGGGTTATTAGTTGCCATCATGACACTGAAGAAACTACATGAAAATAGACACTTATTTTCTGTTCTAAGCACTTCAAAACCATTACTCAGGAAGGCCATACTCAAATATGGTGTTGAACACAAAGAATTTATTATCTAATATCTGAACTTTGTTTAAACTTAACTTAGGGCAGTGTACAGTTGCCAGAAGGTGTTAGACAACAGAGAAAGCAATTTTGCTCCACTGTAAGTGCCTTGGCTTGCAAAAACAAAGGAAAAGATTTTAAAAGAAAATGTCTCCTTCAAGCGGGCGGTAGCTTTTTTACACATTTACTGACAATATCGCAGGGCTTGTAAACAATTTTCTCTAGATGGCTAAATCCTACAAATTGACTCCAATAGAACTTGTCCTTTCACCAATTGAACACTTTGAGGACAATCTAAGCAAATTCATTAATAATGAAAATATTGCCGACGATAAAAAGCTAGTTTTAATCCAAGATACACTTCGTCGCGTGGAAAAACATAGACCGTATCGTGAGAGACCCGCCGTCAATGTCACTGATCCTCACCCCCATCCCCCAAAAAGGAAATATCTCCTCAAGATTCTGCAGCAGCAACAACATCACAATCAAAGGAGAAGGAATTGAATTCAATAGTGACATCAATTGGAAACCTACTGCCACACACCTATCGGGAACAGATTAAAAGAGTATTAACATATCTCATGTTGGACAGTGTTGATGATCAAGTCCAAGTCGATAGCACAGGGAAACGAAATATAATTCAGGGAAAAGTTATAATCTACTCGTTTTAATTTGTGATATGCTTACAAATAGTAAAGGACTTTCATCATTTGATAATAATCTATACAGCTTTTTAAATACATCAAACTTCACCAAAAGTCTCATTGGCAATAAGCAAGTTCTAAAGACATTAAGGGAATATAGTAGAGGTGTCAGCCCTCTAACAACGCCGCCATTTAAAAAAGAAGAAGACGAATATTTTAAATCAATCTTGGAAAATACTAGCACTCCTAGTATTAGCAGCAGCAATGATTGATGATGGCTAGACAAAAGCGAAGACGTATTGATATCAATTCACCGTCACAAGCACCACCCTCCAGTGTGCAAAAGGGTAATGGGGATTACACTACGTGTTTGCGTTCAAAATGGATGAAGTTTTAAAAACATGTCTGTGAAAATATTGGTGAAGTGGGAAGTCTAAGTTTCCCCACAACACTTTCTAAATTTGCCTCTGACATCAGTGGCAACAGCAGCAGCAGCACTTTAAAAAAGTAAAAGAGTGTCATAGAAAATGAAATGAAATAGAAAATGAACCGAGTTACACTCTTCATCGAAATTGTAGGCTTCGTGGCAAACAATATCGACAAACTAAACCCTTTTTCCCACTGCATATAATGCAAACAGATCTTTTAACTCTAGATGAGATTCAAAGAGTCACAATACACCCTACAAATATATTCTAGTTGCAATCAGTGTTTTTAGTCGCTATGCATATGCTATTCCATTGCGAACAAAGAGAGGTGTTGGAGTTGCTCAGGCTTTAGAAAGTATTCTTGAACAAGATTGCTATAGAAAAATTCAAAGTGATCGCGGTAGCGAATTTGCTAATCCACATGTGTAAAAGGTTCCATTAAAATATAATACAAAGCTCTATCATAGTCACAGTCCGATAAAGGCTACATTGGCTGAACGATTGATAAGAACGATTCGTCTATTAATTTCGAAATATTCTACACTGAAAAATACTGCTGCTTTTAGTCATGATTTAGATAAAATCATGCAAATATATTACCAATGACCTCATCGATCTCTGTCCTATGTTAGCCCTCAGGAAGTTCATTGTAGTGAAAATACATTTGACACTTTTCTTAAACAATATTCCAGTGAAAAAAAACAAAAATTTTGAAGAAAAAAATTCAATGTTGGTGATACTGTTCGAATTAACAGAGCCAGCAACATTTTTGAAAAGGGGAATTATTTATGGTCCACTGAACTATTTAAAGTTTCCAAAATCCTAGACACTGAACCCACGACATATCGTCTGCGAGACACCAAAGATGATGAGATCCTCGGCAGTTTTTATGAATTTGAACTACAAAAATTTAGAAACAGTAGTGAAATTTATCAAATTGAAAAGATATTAAAGAGCCGTACTCGCAGGTGCAAGATACAGTTGCTTGTTCGTTGCCTAGGATACAACTCTGATTTTGATTTTTGGGTTGCAGTTGAAGACATTAACAATGCCAAATGATTTCTATGTAAAATTCAAGTCCAATGTCTCCGACCCTCTCTACAAAGATTTGAATAAAACAAGTGACTTTTGGACAAAACTCTCTCCCACTATCAAATTCGATGGCGCGAATGAAGTCGCTCTTGTCGACTATATTCTCAGAAATACCTATGATATCCTGAGAAAAGATCGCAAATACGATATGAAAATTAGACCCTATGATTGGCCGCCACCCGTTGGCGAACAACATATACTTCAAAAGATCAATTGGTTGGATTATCCATATCTTGAATTATCATACGAGGAACTCAGTTGTATGAATGATTTATGTCGTTCCATCAATAAAAGAATGTTCGCTCATAAAAAAGGAGCCTTTCATTTCAACTATTCAAAGGAAGAAAGCAAGATCAACATTAGTTCGCCCATTGTCAGTGAAAAGGTTATTGTCAATGATAATCTAAAAGATGTTCTTGGCTTTAAACTTAATATTGTCAATGGTAAAAGTGTTGGAAACACTAATGTTATTTTTGCTGACTACCCACCAGCCTTCTCCACGGACAATTGTATATTTCTTTATGCTTCATTTGTTGAAACATCCAAAGTTGGTGATAGCAATGTTCCACTCCTACGAGTTCTTGAACGAAAAAACCAATCAAGATCATATTCATCATTACAATATAAAGCATCTTCAGTATATCCCCGTAAACACTTTCTATTTGGAACTCTGTCAGTTAACACTAAGAACTGAACTAGGTGAGCCTTTAGCAATATCAAAAGGTTTGGCTGTGATTACATTCCATTTTCGACCCATCGTTGTCGATGTTCAAAAACAAGATGTCTAATAAAAAAGTGGTATTCATTTGTCCTGATATTGTCTGCTATGTTAATACTCTTGGCCCAAGACAACTTGGCAATGGAACGGACTATTACAAAGGTCGTTCATCAATGTCTGGCTATGGTCATGGCAGTTGGTTTGCTAAGCTGTTTTGCTCTGCACTACCTCTGGCTAAATAATATATTGCACAGGCTGCGACAGATTTTGTATCCTATACGATTGGGGCTCTGGCAAGGATTTAAAAAAAGTGCTTCGGACAATCTTAGGTCCACTGCGCGAAGCCTTGGCGAGCAATTGAAATCTCGAAAAAATGGAAAAGGTTTAAAAAGGTCGACAGTACACCACTCATCAGCCTCTACTCAGGGCAGAAGCGAAAGACACAAGTCCTGTCAAAGAAAAAAAGGAAAAAACGACAAGCACAATAAGCAGTAGAAGAAGAAAAAGAATCCCTAGGAAGAGAATTGTTAGATCGAAACTGGATTTCTTTTCATAGACTGAACAATGGCATATCTACCGCCTAAGGATTCCCATCCTTCAATCACTTTATCTTTAAATATCTTCAATGCAGAAAATGTCGATGTGAGTGTAAAACATGGACACTATGAACAGTTCTGCCCACAACAACCGCTCTCCGATAATATCCACTTTCAAATTTATTCCAGTGAAGATTACTTTATGGACATGTCTTCGACATTTATTGATTTACATGTGATAGTCAAGAAATCCGACAATGGAATGCCAATTTGTGCTGATTGAATTTCCTATGAAAATTCTATATTACATAGTTTATTTCGTCAAATCAGTGTCTACATAAATGGCAAATTGGTGAGCACAAGCAACAATCTCTCAAATTATACAAGCTATATGCAGTTCACGTTGAAGACACCCAAATCATACAAGAAATTGAGAGGCACCTCCATTGGATATGAATATATTACAGATACTGATAGTACAGATGCACTTAAAAATGCTACAACTATTACATCTAGTTGGAAAAATATATCATTAGATATTTAATATACCCCAATGGCTACCACCCAAATATTAAAGTGGATATAAAATTGACGCTTGCTCCATCCAATTTCATTTTACAAAAGGAACTTCCTGTCAATCCTGATGTAACTCTCTCCCTCACTTCGGTAATACTACATGTACGAAAGCAGCAGGCTATGAGTTCTGTTGCTTTGGCAGTGGAAAAACTGAGAGCCGGTGAAAATAATATTAAACTACTTGTTCCTCATACAATCACCAATCAACATCAAATTGCCAGAGGTTCACGCACCTTCACCGACTCATCTTTTATCAATGGCGAAATTCCATCAATATTAGCATTGGCATTTGTAAAAATCGCTAGTGTAATAGGTTCGTGGACTGGCTGCCCACATTAATTTGAGATGTTTGGGCTTTCATCTCTTGTCTGCAAAAGTAAATGGAATCCCACTCTACAATCTATCTGTTGATAAATCCTATAGGACATTGTATGAGTTGGCAATGCAAACCCTAGATCATGATTCACAACCATTTGAAAATGGTATAACCGAAGAAATGATCGCTAAAAACACATGGTATCATTGTACTAGACTTATCTGGCACTCAAGAATGAGTATAGTTACGAACGAACGGGGAGTGTGCGTTTAGAGTTTATATTTGCCGACCCATTACCTGAGAGTATTGCACTAATCTCGTTAAATCAATTTGAAACCTATTGGGAAATCACTCCCGAAGGCAGTGTTCTACGAGACCTTATACCATGAACACTAGTCAAATAATCAGTGTATTTAATGTGGACCCCTACATGTCCAAATAGAGATCCTATTGTTTACCATCGCACTTCCTTGGAATATTTCAAAGCGCAAACAATACTCTATTCATTGTTAATAGCAGTACATCGACTGTGAATACCGGCCATTGGCTCTGCATCTTTCAAACAATGAAGACTATTAAATTTTATAATCCTCTTGGCTTACCCTATACATTCTACACTCCACACATCAACAACTATATTGAAAGCAGTGGGAAAACTATTATTCAGAACCAGAAGAGAGTGCAGGATCTGATGACTAAAAGTTGTGGTTTTCATGCGCTACTATATTTCGTCGTTAGATTTCGCGGTTATACTTACAAGTAGTTTCTCAACATTTACGTAGACAATCCACGTCTGAACGACTTTATGGTGGAAAATATCCTCTCAGACGGGTATAATATTGATTTTAGTGCCCTACGAATAAAGTGTTTCAAAAATGTATGTAAATTTGTTTAATAATAAAACAAATGTATATACACAACAACAATGTTTTTATTCTTCACTTTAGTTTTCTTCTTCTATGTATAGGCAACTGTCGAGAACCATTAATGCTGGTAGATCATTTGAATTCACTGTATATTGATCTTGATTGGCTGCAGAGTCAAGGTCACGTTTTCTACAGTACAATGTAACTTCACTCTTATCTATTTGTATAGTCAATGATACTATTTGCATTCATATTGTGAAAATCACGTGTTTCAATTGTCTTTTTGAAGCAATATGACATACAGTGTTTTCAAGCGGTGAATCACATTCTGTAACAGCCAAAAAAATCACTAGGTTTACAGTCATAATAGGCAGTGTCGTCACAGCGATAACGTAGAAACCAAATTGTCTTGTTACCCCAACAGTTGAATCGTAGACCTGATTCTTCCTCCCAAAATAATTTAAAACCAAGACGATACCAATCTCGTAGAAATAAACTAAAATCTCATTTAGGGTTCTTTCCAATCATACCAGGATAAAGTATTCTCCCACTGATCACATTTGTCATAGTGACAATTGGAGCATAGTTGTCCTCTAGGGTGAGAGTCACAAATCTCTTCAAGGCCTGAATTCACATGATGACCAACTGCCTAGAGTATGCATACATAGTGGACATGTATAGAACATTTTTTGGTTTCCGATGTCAACTCTCTCACAGCTAAAAAGCAACTGGTCCACTTTCGATACATTCATAGGGGAAGACAGAGGAGTAACTTTGTGACGTTACATAACCTGTTTTGAAGAGAGTCACCTACATAGAATCAATGGCAATGTTTTCAAAAGTATATCCACGATATTATTCTGCTTTGTTTCAATTAATATATCAATAAATTGAGTAAAAGCATTTAAGTCACGTTGTAAAATCTTCATACAATAGTCCAACGGGGGAGAATCATTCCCCATTATATTGTCAAGTGTTTTTGAGAAAATATTTTCCGTTGAAGAGATAACTCAAGAAAATCGTCATCTAGAATCAAACATTTTCCATAATCACAAGATTCGACTTAATTCTCTTTTTCTCAAATTCATTCATTTTTTCAATCCTAACACTCTCACTGCCGACTCTAGACTAACCACGATTTGTTCTACTTCAAGAAGACTCGATAACCTACTTAAAAAAAATCTAACAAAAAGAAATGGAACATTTTCGATTTTGAAACAATTTTAATGTGTGTGTGAGCATAATTACAAACAGTAATATATTACACATATACAATTACCGATATAACCTATTGTCCTCAATATACTTCACTATTGCATTTAAAGCACTTCGAAATCTATGTATATGTACTATATCGACTTTCGCAGCGAAGCATAATTGGTCCTCCAATTTAAATTTACTCAAAGATATCACGTATCTTGCATATACTTCTTCCCACTCGAGATCCTCTTGTGATTTCTACCGCAATGTTTGGTGCTCTTGTATCATTGCTGCTGCTACCAGCTCCACTATCAACTTCTAATAGTGTAAACATTCCGCTCATTATTGCAAATATATATCTTGCCAAATAAATAAACGAGTAAAGTCAAACTGTTCTCACTCCTTGAATTCTATTCTCAAACTAATATCAATCATACTAACAATCCGTCCTTATATTAGTTTTGTCGCTCCGGTTAGTATTTCTAGCTCTCTGATTGGTCTAGAAAGAGGCGTGTAATCTTGTACTCGTAGTGTTGTAACTCTCTGATTGGCCTAGAAAGATGAGTGTTTATCTTGTACTCGTCAGATTATAGCCCTCTGATTGGCTGTGATCTTGTACTAGTCGTATGTCAACCCCCTCCCTAGTAACTTCCTGGCTGAAGGGCCACGAAACGGAGATCAGCACCGACGGTTTGGACCTTAAGGGTCTAGTGCCGTCATACTTACTTTTTACTTACTTACTGGCCCAAAAAGGACAATTCTGAAACTTTCATCCTACATTCAAAAAAGGTGATGTGGCTCTGTTACCCTTTCTTTTTTATAGCCTTAGAAAGTGATGTCGAAAAGTGGCGTTCAAATGAGCCTTTAGTTAAACTTGCATGTATAATAATAATAATACGTGCATACGGATACGTGCTAGTTTTCTTGTACATAAAAATACAAGAAGAGCAGGCCTAGACACAACATATCCGTAATTATAACTCACTAGCACGAAAAGACTGGTTAAACCATGGCAAAACACACAGTTCTACTGGCGGAAGATATCAAACCACGGATGGATTTTATAGGCATATGTCTGTTCAAACATTAATATCCAGGTAGTTTGCATTCAACTATACAGATTTGGTACTTGGCCTCAACAATTTGCAGATTAGCATCCATTTCTAAAGTCTAGAACCCGTATCTAAGATCCGTATGTCCGACACAACTGCGAGCACACCTCTTCCGCCTTATTTTTATTCAAAAATTTTCTATATATCCCCTTCCAATGTAGTTATAATATCCTTTAGATCCTTTTTCCATGGTCACTTCACATACCGTTCAGAGAGTGGCCAAAAAATACTATAGAGTGGCCAAAAAATTTTACAAATTGTAAAGTTTTTCATTGTTTAAAAAAAATAGAGTTGTGAGAAAGTCAAACATATAGCGTAAAGAGCGAGGCGTTGAGGAGGGGACAGCCCCTTTCATATACGGAATAATTTCTGTTTGTTTTAAGTTTTAATGTCGCTCCTTACTCTCAGTTTAAAAAAACTTGTTTTTTTTAAATTTTTGAACGTTTTTGAATTAATGCAGGTTTTGATTTTGGCTCACCGTACATGAATAACTAAAAAAAAAAAAATGAATATTAATATTACTTTTATTTGGTTAAATAGCTTTCTCGAAACCTGTTTAATTTTATTTACGAACGTTTAGTAATAAATATACGTAACTTACGAATTAACTTACGTAACGAACCTCTATATTCTTATATTTTTAATACGTATATTAGAGGGTTCGCCCCCTAGTCAATACCTTGCTCTTTAAGCTAAAGTTCGAATTTTGTTCCAATTCTTTAAAAATGACCTCTTAATCACAAATGCCGTTAATTAGAATAAATAGCTTTTATGAAAGTACTAAATAATCTTTGGCTTAAAGAGCGAGGTATTGACTAGGGGATGAACCCAATCATATACGTAATGTTTTCTGTCGTTTTTAATTTTTGATGTTGCTCCTTACTTTCAGTTAACAAACTTGTCTTTTATATATATAATTTCTGATCTTTATTTAAATAATGCTGGGAAATCCGGCGCCCCCTTCATAGCAATGTCTCTTCTCCCATGAAAACTTCCTTCATGGCAAGATCCTCCCACATAACCCCCGACCCACTCCCCCCACCCCCACTACCAGAAAAAAATCCCCTCTGAAAATGTCTGTATACTTCCCAATAACCAATACTATATATTAACATTGGGTAAAGTTCATAACTTTCAGCCCTCCCCCCGGGGACTTCGGGGGATTAAGTCATCCTAAACGACATGGTTATTATATTTTCGACCATGCTGAACAAAATGCTATCTCAAAATTTTGATCTGGTGACTTTGGGAAAAAAATGAGCGTGGGAGGGGGCCTAGTTGCTCTCCATTTTTTTGGTAACTTAAAAAGGGCACTAGAACTTTTAATTTCCGTTTGAATCAGCCCTCCTACGATATTCTAGGACCACTGGGTCAATACGATCACCCCTGGGAAAAAAAAAAAACAAATAAACACGCATCCGTGATCTTTCTTCTGGCAAAAAATGCAAAATTCCACATTTTTGCAGATAGGAGCTTGAAACCTCCGCAGTACGGTTCTCTGATACGCTGAATATGATGGTGTTATTTTCATTAAGATTCTATAACTTTTAGGGGGTCTTTCTCCCTTTTTTTCGAAAATCAGGCAAATTTTCTCAGGCTCGTAACTTTTTATAGGGAGAACTAAACTTGATGAAACTTATATATTTGAAATCAGCATCAAAATTTGATTCTTTTGATGTATCTATTGGTATCAAAATTCCGTTTTCTACAGTTTTGGTTACCATTGAGCCGGGTCGCTCCTTACTTACAGTTTAGCGTACTTTAGCGTAAAGAGCGAGGGATTGACTAGGGGGGAGGGGGTTGAACCCCCTAATGTACATAATAAAAATATACGAATATAGAAGTTTGTTACGTAAGTTAATTCGTAAGTTACGTCTATTTATTACTAACAAAAACGTTCGTAAAAAAAAAATTAAACAACTTTCGAGAAAGCAATTTAGCCCAAAAAAAGGAAAATTGATATGCAAATTTTGTTCATGTACGGTGAGCCAACAAAAATTAATCCGTATATGAAAGGGGCTGTCCTCTCCTCAACGCCTCGCTCTTTGCGCTAAAGTTTGACTCTTTCTCACAACTTAAGTTTTGAAGCAATAGAAAAATTTAGCGTAAAGAGCGAGGCGTTGATGAGGGAACAGCCCCTTTCATATACGGAATAATTTTTGTTGGCTCACCGTACATGAATAATTAAAACAAAATTTGCATATCAACGTTCAGAAATTAAATAAAAAACAAGTTTATTTTAACTGAAAGTAAGGAGCGACATTAAAACTTATAACGAACAGAAATTATTCCGTATATGAAAGGGGCTGTCCCTCCTCAACACCTCGCTCTTTGCGCTAAAGTTTGACTCTTTCTCACAACTTAAATTTTTGAAGCAATAAAAAACTTTAGCGTAAAGAGCGAGGCGTTGAGGAGGGGACAGCCCCTTTCATATACGGAATAATTTCTGTTCGTTATAAGTTTTAATGTCGCTCCTTACTTTCAGTTAAAATAAACTTGTTTTTTATTTAATTTCTGAACGTTTTTAAATTAATGCAGGTTTTGAATTTGGTTCACCGTAAAGGAATAATTAAAACGAAAATTGTATATTAGGTTTTTTAACTAATAATAACCTTATAATAACTCAAGTTTGATTTTTGTTCCATTTATTTAAGAATGACTCCTGAATAACAAAGGCTTTTTAATTAGAAAGTTTTTAATTAGAAAACTTGTTTTTTTGTTTTTTTTATTTAATCGCTCTATAAAGTGATGTGGTAAAGAGGCGTTCAGATGAGTCATAGATGAGTCATAGACATATGTCTGTTCAAATAATAGTAGCCTATCCAGATAGTTTATGTTCAACTATAAGATTCGGTACTGGCCTGCAACAATTTGCTGCTAAGCATCTGTTTCTAGAGATTTACGGCTGTAAAACAAACGAAAAAACCTACTCCCACCTGATTAGTTTTTCTGTGGGAAATGTTTAGCCAGTAAAGTTTTGCAAGCAGTCCCTCTGTTTCTCTGTCATTATACAGTGACCAAGGCAGGCCCGGATCGAATAGGTGCAGGATTGGATTTTTTTTGCGGGCCCTCTATGTATTAAAAATTAAAATAAAATATTCATGCATAGTAGTTTACATACGTAAAGTAGTTCACGCACGCAGTGCGAAATCTCTCTAATATAGGACTATCCCGATTAAATTAAATAAATTTGACAAGAACTTCTATGTGTATCAGTTTTCTATAGCTTAAAGTATATATTATACAATAATAAACACATTAATAAATCTCATCCAGCAATGCAAACTTAAAATAAATATATTTTTAATGGATAATTCATAATTTATCCCTTGTCGTCAAAAAACAATTTGCTTTAAATTCCAAATCTGTTATTGGTTCATTTTTGATGGTAACAAGGGGTCCTTTCGAATGCGGGGGTGCGATTGGGCCCAATCTCTCCAATCGCCCTTTATCCAGTCCTTCATCTAGGATATTTCCCGAAAAAAAGGATTTATGCAAAATATGGTAAAATTGTCATTTAAATACGAAAAATATTTAGAAGCCTATTGGACTTCTTCGATACAACAAAAATCTCTGAGAAACTTATATATCAAATGAATACTGCATCAAAATCAAAACTACTAATGAATTTTGCTTTTGAAGTTTTATCACTATCTGTTTACGAATTTGCAGAAACGCAAATTCGTGAAAAACTATGCTGGGGGAGGGGCAGGGTTTTAGAATTTAAAAATAAAAATACGTCCAGTTAATAGAAGTATTTTCAAAACTCAGGAGGGGGGCATTTTTTCAATTGAAACACCCAAAAAGGGTATTTTTCAAAATCTAGGGGGAACAACTGTCCCTCTCCTAATTGAATTGACTTGGTCAGATTGATCTCTAAGCAGTTCCGTCGGCTGCTCAAAGACTTATTTGATAAGAAATTAGCTATTTAAGGTAAGTTCTGGAAACCCGGACACATATTTATGACTTCCAAAGCTTAAAAAGTTAATCAAACAGTTCGTGGTAACGAACTGTAAGTAAGGAGCGACCCGGCTCAATGGTAACCGAAACTCTATAAAACGGGGATACCAATAGATACATCAAAAGAATTATGTTTTAATGCTGATTTTAAAATAAATCACTTTCATCAAGTTTAGTCCTACCCATCAAAAGTTACGCGCCTTAGAAAATTTGGCTGATTTTTGAAGAAAGGGGGAAAGACCCCCTAAAAGTTATAGAACCTTAAGAACCTAAATCACACCATCATATTCAGCGTATCAGAGAACCCTACTGTGGAGGTTTCAAGCTCCTATCTACAAAAATATGGAATTTTGTATTTTTTGCCAGAAGAAAGATCACGGATGCGTGTTTATTTGTTTTATTGTTTTTTTTTTTTTTTGTTTTTTTTTTTTTTTTTTTGCCCCAGGGGTGATTGTATCAACCCAGTGGTCCTAGAATATCGTGGGAGGGCTCATTGGAACGGAAATTAAAAGTTCTACTGCCCTTTTTAAGTGACCAAAAAAATGGGGGGCAAGTAGGCCCTCTCCCACGCTCATTTTTTTCCCAGAGTCACCCGATCAAAATTTTGACACAGCCATTTTGTTCAGCATGGTCGAAAATATGATAACTATGTCTTTTAGGATGACTTAATCCCCGAAGTCCTCGGGGGGAGGGCTGAAAGTTATGAACTTTACCCAATGTTAACATATAGTATAGGTTATTGGTAATTATACAGATGTTGTCAGGGGGGATTTTCTCTGGTGGTGGGGGGGGGGGGGGGTCGGGGTTAATGTGGGAGGATATTTCCATGAAGGAAGTTTTTCATGGGGAAAGGGACATTGCTATGAAGGGGACGCCGGATTTCGCAGCATTATTTAAAAAAAGATCAGAAATTAAATTAAAAAAAACAAGTTTTTCAACTGAAAGTAAGCAGCAACATCAAAACTTAAAACGAACAGAAAATATTACGTATATGATTGCGTTCACCCCCTAGTCAATACCTCGCTCTTTAAGCTAAAGATTTTTTAGTACTTTCATGAGAGCTATTTCTTCTAATTAACGGCCTTTGTGATTAAGCAGTCATTTTAAAGAATTGGAACAAAATTCGAACTTTAGCTTAAAGAGCAAGATATTGACTGGGGGATGAACCCCCTAATGTACGTATTAAAAATATATGAATATAGAAGTTCGTTACGTAAGTTAATTCGTAAGTTACGTATATTTATTACTAATAAAAACGTTCGTAAATAAAATTAAACAAGTTTCGACAAAGCCATTTAACCAAATAAAAGTAAAATTAATGTACAAATTTTGTTTTAATTATTCATATACGGTAAGCTAAAATCAAAACCTGCATTAATTCAAAAACGTTCAAAAATTACATTTTAAAAACTGAAGTTTTTTAACTGAAAGTAAGGAACGACGTTAAAACTTAAAACGAACAGAAATTATTCCGTATATGAGAGGGGCTGTCCCCTCCTCAACGCCTCGCTCTTTACGATAAATTCTTTTGTTGTTTAAAAAAAAATAGAGTTGTAAGAAAGTCAAACTTTAGCGTAAAGAGCGAGGCGTTGAGGAGGGGACAGCCCCTTTCATATAAGGAATAATTTCTGTTCGTTTTAAGTTTTAACGTCGTTCCTTACTTTCAGTTAAAAAAAAAACTTGCTTTTTAATTTAATTAAATACAAAAAACAAGTTTATTCAGCTGAAAGTAAGGAGCAACATTAAAACTTAAAACCAAAAGAAATTATTACGTATGTGAGGGGGTTTGCCCCCTCGTCAATATCTCGCTCTTTACGATAAAGTTCGAATTTTGTTCCAATTCTTTAAGAATGACCCCTGAATCATAAGGCCGTTTAATTAGAATAAATAGCCCTTTTGAAAGTACTAAAAATACTTTAGCGTAAAGAGCGAGGTATTGATAAGGAAGCAAACCCCCTTGTATACGTAAAAATTTCTGTTAGTTTTATGTTTTAATATTATTTTTTTTACTTTCGGTTGAAAACACTTGTCTTTTATTGATTTCTGATCATTTTTTAAATAATGCTGGGAAATCCGGCACCCCCTTCATGACAAATTCTCTTCTCCCACTTAAAATTCCTCCACGGAGGGATCCACCCAAGTAACCCCCTTCTTCTTTCCAATTACCAATACTATATCATAGGCAGCACAATCGCGCTGCCTAAGTAAAGAACGATGTTAGCACAATGTATTTTTTTCCCATACCAGGGCACTTCGTATCGAAGGAGTTGTCGTAGAAACTTTGAAAAGGGCTCAGTCGATTGGAATTTGGAATGGCTAGTGCCCTTTTTAATAGTCAAAAGTGATTGGAAGGCAGTTAACACCCCCTTCTACGCCCACCATTTCCCCAAAACACATCTAACCAAAATTTTGAGATAGCCATTTTGTTCAGCGTAGTTGATTTCCAGATAGAAAATATGTTTTAGAGGAGGTTACTCTCCGACAACCCTCAGGGAAAGGGTTTTAAGTTATGCCCTGGGGGCATATAAGATCGATATTGGCACAATGTATTATTTATTATTTTTTTTCCTTTAGACCAGAACACTTCGTATCAAAGAAGTTGTCGTAGAAATTTCGAAAAGGGCTCATTCAATTGGAAATTGGAGTGGCTTGTGCCCTTTTTGATAGTCAAAAGTGATTGGAAGGCAACTAACAGCCCTTCCACGCCCACCATTTCGCAAAACACATCCATTCAAAATTTTAAGATAGCCATTTTGTTCAGCGTAGATGATTTCCAGATAGAAAATATGTTTTTGAGGAGGTCACGTCCCCCCAACCTTCAGGGCAAGGGTTCTAAGTTATGCCCTGGGAGCATATAAGGACGATGTTGATACAATGTATTCATTTTTTTTCCTTTAGTCCAGGACACTTCGTATCGAAGACGTTGTCGTAGCCCTTCGAAAAGGGCTCATTCAATTGGAAATCGGAGTGGCTTGTGCCCTTTTTAATAGTCGAAAGTGATTGGAAGGCAACTAAAACCCCTTCCACGCCCCACCATATCCCGAAACACATCCAATTAAAATTTTGAGATAGCCATTTGTTCAGCGTAGTTGATTTCCAGATAGAAATTATGTTTTTGAGGAGGACACTCCCCCATAGCCCTCAGGGCAAGGGTTGTAAGTTATGCCCTGGGGGCATATAAGGTTTTTATTGAAAGCGTTGTCGTAGAAACTCCAAAAAAGGCTCAATCGATTGGAAGTTCAGAGGGCTAGTGCTCTTTTTAATAGTCGAAAGTGATTGGAGGGCAACTAAGCCCCCCTCTCACGCCCAGCTTTTCCCCAAACACATTCAATCTAAATTTTAAGATAGCCATTTTGTTCAACGTAGTTGAAAGTTCTGGAAATTAGGTCTTTGAGGATAACAACCCCCTTTCCCAAAGCCCTCAGGGCAAGGTTTGTAAGTTATGCCCTGAAGGCATATAAGGTTCTTATAGAACGCGTTGTCGTAGAAAACTTCAAAAAGGGCTCATTTGATTGGAAATTAAAATAGCTAGTGCCCTTTTTAATAGTCGAAAGTGACTGAAGGCAACTAACACCCCTTCCACGCCTACTATTTCCCCAAACACATCCAATCAAAATTTTTGAGATCGCCATTTTGTTTCTACGCAGTTTAAAGTTCAGGAAATTATACATTTGAGCAGGACACTCCCCCCACAGTCTTCAGGGCAAGGATTTTAAGTTATGACCTGGGGACATACAAGTTTTTATTGAAGTCTTTGTCGTAGAAACTTGAAAAAAGGGCTCATTCAAATGGAAATTCAAAGGTCTAGTGCCTTTTTAAATATTCAAAAGTGATTTGAGGGCAACTAATCCCCCTCTCACGCCCACCTTTTCCCCAAACACATCCAATCAAAATTTTTAGATAGCCATTTTGTTCAGCTTAGTTGATTTCCAGATAAAAATTATGTTTTTTGAGGAGGAAACTCCCCCACAGCCCTCATGGCAAGGGTTATAAGTTATGCCTTGGGGGCATATTAGGCTTTTAATAGAAAGCGTTGTTGTAGAAACTTCAAATAAGGCTCATTCGATTGGAAATTCAAAGGTCTAGTGCTCTGTTTAATTGTTGTTGAAAGTGATTGGAGGGCAACTAACCCCCTCTCACCCCCACCTTTTCCCCAAACACATCCAATCAAAATTTTAAGATAGCAATTTTTTTCAACGTAGTTGAAAGTTCTGGAAATTAGGCCTTTGAGGATGACAACCTCCCCCCCCCCCCACAGCCCTCAGGGCAAGGGTTGTAAGTTATGCCCTTAGGGCATATAAGGTTTTTATAGAACGCTTTGTCGTAGACACTTCAAAAAGGGCTCATTCGATTGGAAATTGAAATGGTTAGTGCCCTTTTTAATAGTCGAAAGTGATTTGAAGGCAATTAACACCTCTGCCACACCCACCATTTTCCCAAAAAACATCCAATCGAAATTTTGAGACAGCCATTTTGTTCCACGCAGTTTAAAGTTCAGGAAATTATAATATTGGTTAGAACACTCCCCCCACAGTCTTCAGGGCAAGGGTTATACGTTATACCCTGGGGGCATATAAGTTTTTATTGAAATCTTTGTCGTAGAAATTTGAAAAGGGCTCATTCGATTGCAAATTCAAATGGCTACTGCCCTTTTTAATAGTCTTGAAAGTGACTTGAGGGCAACTAACCCCCCTCTCACGCCCACCTTTTCCCCAAACACATTCAATCAAAATTTTTAGATAGCCATTTCATTCAACATAGTTGAAAGTTCTAGAAATTATGTATTTAAGGAAGGGTTGTAAGTTATGCCCTGGGGGCATATAAGGTTTTTGTGGAAAGCGCTGTCGTAGAAACTTCAAAAGGGCTCATTTGATTGGAAATTGAAAGGTCTAGTGCCTTTATTAATAGTTGAAAGTGATTGGAGAGCGACTAACGCCCCTCTCACGTCCACCATTTTCCCAAACACATCCAATCAAAATTTTGAGATAGCAATTTTGTTTAACGTAGTTGAAAGTTCTGGAAATTAGGTCTTAGAGGATGACAACCACCCTAACAGCCCTTAGAGTAAGGGTTGTAAATTATGCCCTGGGGGCATAAGGTGTTTATAGAAAGCGTTGTGGTAGAAACTCAAAAAGGGCTCATTCGATTGGAAATCGAAAGGTCTAGTGCCCTGTTTAATAGTCGAAAGTGATTGGAAGGCTTGACATTTTCATAGTAAAGATCGATGTGGGTATAAATATTATTTTTTTTTGTTGTTGTTGTTTATTGTTTAGACCAGGGCACTTCGTATCGAAGGAGTTGTTGTAGGAACTTTGAGAAGGGCTCATTCGATTGAAAATAGGAAGGGCTGATGCCCTTTTTGATAGTCGAAAGTGATTGGAGGGCAACTAAACCCCTCTCACCCCCACCTTTTCCCCAAACACATCCAATCAAAATTTTAAGATAGCAATTTTTTTCAACGTAGTTGAAAGTTCTGGAAATTAGGCCTTTGAGGATGACAACCTCCCCCCCCCCCCACAGCCCTCAGGGCAAGGGTTGTAAGTTATGCCCTTAGGGCATATAAGGTTTTTATAGAACGCTTTGTCGTAGACACTTCAAAAAGGGCTCATTCGATTGGAAATTGAAATGGTTAGTGCCCTTTTTAATAGTCGAAAGTGATTGGAAGGCAATTAACACCTCTGCCACGCCCACCATTTTCCCAAAAAACATCCAATCGAAATTTTGAGACAGCCATTTTGTTCCACGCAGTTTAAAGTTCAGGAAATTATAATATTGGTTAGAACACTCCCCCCACAGTCTTCAGGGCAAGGGTTATAAGTTACACCCTGGGGGCATATAAGTTTTTATTGAAATCTTTGTGGTAGAAACTTGAAAAGGGCTCATTCGATTGGAAATTCAAATGGCTACTGCCCTTTTTAATAGTCTCGAAAGTGACTTGAGGGCAACTAACCCCCCTCTCACGCCCACCTTTTCCCCAAACACATTCAATTAAAATTTTTAGATAGCCATTTCATTCAACATAGTTGAAAGTTCTAGAAATTATGTATTTAAGGAAGGGTTGTAAGTTATGTCCTGGGGGCATATAAGGTTTTTGTTGGAAAGCGCTGTCGTAGAAACTTCAAAAGGGCTCATTTGATTGGAAATTGAAAGGTCTAGTGCCTTTATTAATAGTTGAAAGTGATTGGAGAGCGACTAACGCCCCTCTCACGTCCACCATTTTCCCAAAACACATCCAATCAAAATTTTGAGATAGCAATTTTGTTTAACGTAGTTGAAAGTTCTGGAAATTAGGTCTTAGAGGATGACAACCACCCTAACAGCCCTTAGAGTAAGGGTTGTAAATTATGCCCTGGGGGCATAAGGTGTTTTATAGAAAGCGTTGTGGTAGAAACTCAAAAAGGGCTCATTCGTTTGGAAATCGAAAGGTCTAGTGCCCTGTTTAATATTCGAAAGTGATTGGAAGGCTTGACATTTTCATAGTAAAGATCGATGTGGGTATAATATATTATTTTTTTGTTGTTGTTGTTATTGTTTAGACCAGGGCACTTCGTATCGAAGGAGTTGTTGTAGGAACTTTGAGAAGGGCTCATTCGATTGAAAATAGGAAGGGCTGATGCCCTTTTTAATAGTCGAAAGTGATTGGAGGGAAACTAATCCCCCTCCCACGCCCACCCTCCCATTTGCCTTTATGTTTAAAAACTAAATTTTGCCTTAAGATTAAATCAAAATGCACTGTGTTAATGCTAATTCCCAATAAGGCATCTCAGCAGTATCCCAAGAACGACTAAGAGTATTATGTTCAAACTTTCGGAGCTACTTCTGCTCTTAAAATTTAACCAAATCAAAGTAGCGCATCCAAGCTATCAAAGAAAGTAAACAGATTTTTTTGCGGGGGGGAAAAAAAGGGTATCAAGTTTTTCCATTTCAGGTCAACTAGAGGAGGTATGCAACTAAATTAAACACTATTATTTGTGTCCAGATTTTTAAAAGGGTGTATGTTGTTAAAAATTGCTGAAAATTTTCTCCAGCATACAAATAGCAAGCCAAACTATAAATTCTTAACAAAAAAAAAAAACGAACAGATTTAAAGTATTATTTTCTTTTTCCCTGAAAAGACAATGTCAATATAAAACGAACAGAAATTAATTAAAAAAACTTTTTCCACAAAATAAGTTTTTCAAAGAAAAGTAAAGAACTCCATTAAACAAAAAATGAGCAAAAATAAAATCAAATAATCTACCAAGCATGAAACTACCACAAATCAGCATCGATAAATAAATGAAACCCAAAACGAACAGAAATTACAATAAAAAACCCAGTCAAACTCAAAAACGAGCGGAAATTAACATAAATTGGGCTCAAAACCCCTATGCCTTCCCAAGGCCAGAACATAATTTGCACTATACTGAAAAAAATACAAATGAATGTGCATTGTCAGTTTTTAATATACATATACTGATATTTAGTAATCAAAATGTTAATATTATTTGATTTATTAAAGTTATAAAAGTAAAAAAAATTTATATTTTTTTCAGTAAAGTGCAAATTATGTTCTGGCCTTGGGAAGGCATAGGGGTTTTGAGCCCAACTTATGTTAATTTTTGCTCGTTTTTAGTTTGACTCGGTTTTTTATTGTAATTTCTGTTCGTTTTGGGTTTCATTTATTTATCGATGCTCATTTGTGGTAGTTTCACGCTTGGTAGATTATTTGATCTTATTTTTGCTAATTTTTTATTTAATGGAGTTCTTTACTTTTCTTTGAAAAACTTATTTTGTGGAAAAAGTTTTTTTTTATTAATATAAACAATGAACAAAGTTCATAACTAGCAGCCCTTCGCCCGGGGTCTTTTGGGGGATTAAATCGTCCTCAAAGACATAGCTATTTATATTTTTTCGACCATGCCGAACAAAATGGCTATCAAATCAAAACTCTTCAATAGCCATAACATTGACACCTTAGTTCATCGGCAGTCACAATCGCTACCTGTCTCATCGTCGACAACCATAATATCGACACGTTCATTTCATTGACAGTTTTTTTTTAGATGAAATGACGTGTCGATGTTATAGTTGTCGACATTGTGACGGATATTGATTGTGACTGTCGCTGAGTTGACGCGTCGATATTATGACTGTCGACGTTGTGACTGATTTGTGTCGATGAAATGACGGATTTTATCAATGAAATGACACTTTTAGTCAATAAAATGACGGTTTTTGTCGATGAAGTGACGGTTAGTGATTGTGATGGATTTTTGGTCAATATCAGTAAAAAAACTTTAAATGTTAAATAATTTTTTTTAATAGTTAGAGAGGGTAAGTCCCATGATTGAACCTTAAAAGGAACAGGCACTAAAAAAGGTTGTGGGGTACACGAGTACCCAAAGGTCTAGCCACGTCTGAACACATTTATCAACGTAGTAAGATTGGGGGTCCCCAGATGTGCTATGCACAAACTCTAATATTATCGTTTTAGTATCTGTTTAAGGGAAGGCCAAAAGAACATTTATGTGTCACGCAAAGGATAACGTATTCCATTGCCAATTTATTCTGCTTTCAAAGTGCCGAGATCGTAGCTTGAAAGTCAGAGATATATTGAGAAAAAAACGGTAGTCAACGGAAGTAATGCCGTGTTTAGACGGATCGATTTTGCATGAAAAATCGACCGTTTTCATTGCCATCGCTTTCGAACGTGACCATAAGAAATCGACCGATTTTGGCAGAGAACATGAAATATTTGGAAGAGGCAGTGGAGAAATTCACAGCAAAATGTTTCAAAATTTTATCCTTCTTCTTTTTCTTTTCGTAATGAATATCTGCTTGGTTATAGAGAAGTTTGTACCCTTGAACAAGGGGATCAAGTCAGTAATCTTGTTTACGTAATCTGACATTTAAAATTTTTACTCTCCATTCGGCCGACTTCTTCAAAATCGACGAGCGACTAGGGAACTTTTTTTTAGAAGAAAGTCGGCCGATTTTTTGTAAAAACGGTCTTTTTTATCGCCGAATAGTTAATTATCGACGAATAATTTGTCTGTCTGAACACGGCCTAATTACAGATTAGTAGCATAGATCAAAGATAATTTAACAGGAAGATATTGCACTGACAATTTTGGATGGCCCCGGAAAGTGTCTAGAACTCAAAATATCCAATCAATAAATGGTGTAGTAAACCATTAATCTATGGCTCGTTCTATGGCTAAACTATGGGAAGTACGACCAAATCGTAGTAAGTGACGAAGATTTCAATAACAGATGGCTGTTGTCTTTATCCATACTTTCTAGATAAAGTATGGAAAGTTTTAACAATTCGTAGTGAGTGAAAAATATCCAAGCCAGAAACGGGTGTAATTTTTGTGTGCCAATGGACTATATGGGAGTTTAATATTCTCTTGTAACGGAATTAAGCCCTTTCTTTTGATTTTTCTTTCTCTACTCAGACATATACGATTGTTAACTATGTAGCTGGAATCTAGTAAAAAGCGAACCTCGGCCCATAGTTACCAAAAGTTGAAAAACATGCTTTGGATAAAAATTTGGTGCAAAAAAATATTCGAATTACACTGATTCAGGAATGGTGACGTCAGATTTAACATTACATTTTCTTTGTCGCGAAAACAAATCTTCCAAAATTTCACAAAAAGAGCCTGAAAAGTGCAATGAAGCTTTAGATTTATGATTAATAGATGTCGTTTCAAAATCACTAAAAATAATCAGATAATGTGAGCTCAACAAAATTCAACTTTTAGCAGAAATTAAGTCATATTAGGAATCTTTAGCACAAAAAACCTGTGAAGTTTTCACAGGAAACCTGTGACTGTGGCAACACAGCCCTACAAGCAAGATGTACGCAATTTTACTACCTCTCGCGATTAACAGAAATGTCACAATAACTCGATAAAAGATGATGGTTTCTTTCAGGTTGGCTGATAGTAATGTTCTTCTTCGACAACTTTACAATCAGTAAAACCTTTCAAAAATTGTTTATATCTCTTGAAAATGTGACTGTCTTCCATAATTGCCTAGTTTCTATATACGTTATTGTTTAACTACATTAGTCATTTTTATTTTTTAGTTGTACAGTATTAAAAAAACCTTTAATATGCAAAATCTAAAATTTCACATGTTTCCTGTTTATTGTGAATTTTTAATCATCGAAGCATTTCATCAAAATAATGAAGATGGAGTAAATACAAGACTTCAAAAATACATTGTTAATAATTTTATATACTAATTGAGGGATTGAAATACTCCTAGCTGATATTAATTAGTTTGTGGGTTTATCCGTTTATAAAAATCAAACGGGACTCAACAGAATATAATATTTTAAACTTAGACTTAGTGTATAAGATTGTAGATTACAATATATTTTAATTTTGGAATTACGAGTTAATTTGTCCGGTTAAAAGTTTTGGAAATTTAATACTGAAAATTACAGAAGAAAAATCACTAATATGACAATATGAGGTGGAAGGCGGGGGGGGGGGGGAGGGGGTTAGAGTATAATATATATAGAGTAGAATAAATAGAGTTCTGTACCCCCAGCCCTTATAAATAGATACTCTATAAGTAGTTATCGTGGTATTAATGAAAGCCACACTATCAGATTCAGCGTATCAGAGAACAAAACTGTAGAGGTTTCAAACTCCTATCTGCAAAAATGTGGAATTTTGTATTTTTTTTTTTTTTTTTGCCAGAAGAAAGATCACGGATGCGAGTTTGTTGTTTTTTTTTGTTTTTTTTTTCCCCAGGGATGATCGTATCGACCCCAGTGGTCCTAGAATGTTACAAGAGGGCTCATCTGAACGGAAATTAAAGGTTCTAGTGCCCTTTTTCAGGGACCCAAAAAATTGGAGGTCAACTAGGTCCCTCCCACGCTCACTTTTTTTCCCAAAGTCACCGGATGAAAATTTTGATTTTGATAGCCATTTTGTTCGGCATGGTCGAAAAATATAATAGCTATGTCTTTGAGGACGATTTAATCCCCCAAAAGACCCCGGGCGAAGGGCTGCTAGTTATGAACTTTGTTTTCATTGTTTATATTAATAAAAAAAACTTTTTCCACAAAATAAGTTTTTCAAAGAAAAGTAAAGAACTCCATTAAATAAAAAATTAGCAAAAATAAGATCAAATAATCTACCAAGCGTGAAACTACCACAAATGAGCATCGATAAATAAATGAAACCCAAAACGAACAGAAATTACAATAAATAACCGAGTCAAACTAAAAACGAGCAAAAATTAACATAAGTTGGGCTCAAAACCCCTATGCCTTCCCAAGGCCAGAACATAATTTGCACTTTACTGAAAAAATATAAATTTTTTTACTTTTATAACTTTAATAAATCAAATAATATTAACATTTTGATTACTAAATATCAGTATATGTATATTAAACTGACAATGCACATTCATTTGTATTTTTTTCAGTATAGTGCAAATTATGTTCTGGCCTTGGGAAGGCATAGGGGTTTTGAGCCCAACTTATGTTAATTTCCGCTCGTTTTGAGTTTGACTGGGTTTTTTATTGTAATTTCTGTTCGTTTTGGGTTTCATTTATTTATCGATGCTGATTTGTGGTAGTTTCATGCTTGGTAGATTATTTGATTTTATTTTTGCTCATTTTTTGTTTAATGGAGTTCTTTACTTTTCTTTGAAAAACTTATTTTGTGGAAAAAGTTTTTTTAATTAATTTCTGTTCGTTTTATATTGACATTGTCTTTTCAGGGAAAAAGAAAATAATACTTTAAATCTGTTCGTTTTTTTTTAAGAATTTATAGTTTGGCTTGCTATTTGTATGCTGGAGAAAATTTTCAGCAATTTTTAACAACATACACCCTTTTAAAAATCTGGACACAAATAATAGTGTTTAATTTAGTTGCATACCTCCTCTAGTTGACCTGAAATGGAAAACTTGATACCCTTCGCAAAAAAATCTGTTTACTTTCTTTGATAGCTTGGATGCGCTACTTTGATTTGGTTAAATTTTAAGAGCAGAAGTAGCCCCGAAAGTTTGAACATAATACTCTTAGTCGTTCTTGGGATACTGCTGAGATGCCTTATTGGGAATTAGCATTAACACAGTGCATTTTCTACTACTACTACTACTAACAACTTTTACGGCACGCTCCTCCTCCACCCCAATCTATTCAAAGCCTCCCTTTTTACACACCGCCCACGAAGTTCCCATTTCCTTTAAATCTTTCTTTATGACGTCCTCCCAACCCAGACGGGGACGACCTGCTTTCCGTTTAGTAGCCCTAGATGGTTGGCCGAAAAGAACAATCTTCGGCAATCTGTCATCCTTCATCCGAACAACATGCCCTAACCACCTCAACCTTTCTTTCATTATAGACCTAGAAAGTGTATTCAATATGCCTATTGTTTGAAATACGGTCAGTCAGGCGGGGGTAACCAGAACAAGCCTCGAAAGCAATTTCTCTGGAAAACATCTAGCAAATCTTCATCCGCTTTTCGGAGCGTCCCTCAGAAGCCATATCTTTGACCACTGTCCATCACTGTAGCTTCTAAGATATTAATCTTGTTTGCAGACTTTATCTTCCTATTCTTCAGATGAAGTTTTGTGCATTTTGATTTAATCTTAAGGCAAAATTTAGTTTTTAAACATAAAGGCAAATGGGAGGGTGGGCGTGGGAGGGGGATTAGTTTCCCTCCAATCACTTTCGACTATTAAAAAGGGCATCAGCCCTTCCTATTTTCAATCGAATGAGCCCTTCTCAAAGTTCCTACAACAACTCCTTCGATAACGAAGTGCCCTGGTCTAAAACAATAACAACAACAACAAAAAAATAATATATTATACCCCACATCGATCTTTACTATGAAAATGTCAAGCCTTCCAATCACTTTCGAATATTAAACAGGGCACTAGACCTTTCGATTTCCAATCGAATGAGCCCTTTTTGAGTTTCTACCACAACGCTTTCTATAAACACCTTATGCCCCCAGGGCATAATTTACAACCCTTACTCTAAGGGCTGTTAGGGTGGTTGTCATCCTCTAAGACCTAATTTCCAGAACTTTCAACTACGTTAAACAAAATTGCTATCTCAAAATTTTGATTGGATGTGTTTGGGAAAATGGTGGACGTGAGAGGGGCGTTAGTCACTCTCCAATCACTTTCAACTATTAATAAAGGCACTAGACCTTTCAATTTCCAATCAAATGAGCCCTTTTGAAGTTTCTACGACAGCGCTTTCAACAAAAACCTTATATGCCCCAGGGCATAACTTACAACCCTTCCTTAAATACATAATTTCTACAACTTTCAACTATGTTGAATGAAATGGCTATCTAAAAATTTTAATTGAATGTGTTTGTGGAAAAGGTGGGCGTGAGAGGGGGGTTAGTTGCCCTCAAGTCACTTTCGAGACTATTAAAAAGGGCAGTAGCCATTTGAATTTCCAATCGAATGAGCCCTTTTCAAGTTTCTACGACAAAGATTTCAATAAAAACTTATATGCCCCCAGGGTATAACTTATAACCCTTGCCCTGAAGACTGTGGGGGGAGTGTTCCAACCAATATTATAATTTCCTGAACTTTAAACTGCGTGGAACAAAATGGCTATCTCAAATTTCGATTGGATGATTTTGGGAAAAATGGTGGGCGTGGCAGAGGTGTTAATTGCCTTCCAATCACTTTCGACTATTAAAAAGGGCACTAACCATTTCAATTTCCAATCGAATGAGCCCTTTTGAAGTGTCTACGACAAAGCGTTCTATAAAAACCTTATATGCCCTAAGGGCATAACTTACAACCCTTGCCCTGAGGGCTGGGGGGGAGGTTGTCATCCTCAAAGGCCTAATTTCCAGAACTTTCAACTACGTTGAAAAAAATTGCTATCTTAAAATTTTGATTGGATGTGTTTGGGGAAAAGGTGGGGGTGAGAGGGGGTTAGTTGCCCTCCACTCACTTTCGACTATCAAAAAGGGCATCAGCCCTTCCTATTTTCAATCGAATGAGCCCTTCTCAAAGTTCCTACAACAACTCCTTCGATACGAAGTGCCCTGGTCTAAACAATAACAACAACAACAAAAAAAATAATATATTATACCCACATCGATCTTTACTATGAAAATGTCAAGCCTTCCAATCACTTTCGACTATTAAACAGGGCACTAGACCTTTCGATTTCCAATCGAATGAGCCCTTTTTGAGTTTCTACCACAACGCTTTCTATAAACACCTTATGCCCCCAGGGCATAATTTACAACCCTTACTCTAAGGGCTGTTAGGGTGGTTGTCATCCTCTAAGACCTAATTTCCAGAACTTTCAACTACGTTAAACAAAATTGCTATCTCAAAATTTTGATTGGATGTGTTTGGGAAAATGGTGGACGTGAGAGGGGCGTTAGTCGCTCTCCAATCACTTTCAACTATTAATAAAGGCACTAGACCTTTCAATTTCCAATCAAATGAGCCCTTTTGAAGTTTCTGCGACAGCGCTTTCCAACAAAAACCTTATATGCCCCCAGGGCATAACTTACAACCCTTCCTTAAATACATGATTTCTAGAACTTTCAACTATGTTGAATGAAATGGCTATCTAAAAATTTTGATTGAATGTGTTTGGGGAAAAAGGTGGGCGTGAGAGGGGGGTTTAGTTGCCCTCAAGTCACTTTCGAGACTATTAAAAAGGGCAGTAGCCATTTGAATTTGCAATCGAATGAGCCCTTTTCAAATTTCTACGACAAAGATTTCAATAAAAATTATATGCCCCCAGGGTATAACGTATAACCCTTGCCCTGAAGACTGTGGGGGGAGTGTTCTAACCAATATTATAATTTCCTGAACTTAAACTGCGTGGAACAAAATGGCTGTCTCAAAATTTCGATTGGATGTTTTTGGGAAAATGGTGGGCGTGGCAGAGGTGTTAATTGCCTTCAAATCACTTTCGACTATAAAAAGGGCACTAACCATTTCAATTTCCAATCGAATGAGCCCTTTTTGAAGTGTCTACGACAAAGCGTTCTATAAAAAAAACCTTATATGCCCTAAGGGCATAACTTACAACCCTTGCCCTGAGGGCTGTGGGGGGGGGGAGGTTGTCATCCTCAAAGGCCTAATTTCCAGAACTTTCAACTACGTTGAAAAAAAATTGCTATCTTAAAATTTTGATTGGATGTGTTTGGGGAAAAGGTGGGGGTGAGAGGGGGTTAGTTGCCCTCCAATCACTTTCAACAATAAACAGAGCACTAGACCTTTGAATTTCCAATCGAATGAGCCTTATTTGAAGTTTCTACAACAACGCTTTCTATTAAAACCTAATATGCCCCCAAGGCATAACTTATAACCCTTGCCATGAGGGCTGTGGGGGAGTTTCCTCCTCAAAAACATAATTTTTATCTGGAAATCAACTAAGCTGAACAAAATGGCTATCTAAAAATTTTGATTGGATGTGTTTGGGGATAAGGTGGGCGTGAGAGGGGGATTAGTTGCCCTCAAATCACTTTTGAATATTTAAAAGGGCACTAGACCTTTGAATTTCCATTTGAATGAGCCCTTTTTCAAGTTTCTACGACAAAGACTTCAATAAAAAACTTGTATGTAGGCCCAGGTCATAACTTAAAATCCTTGCCCTGAAGACTGTGGGGTGAGTGTCCTGCTCAAATGTATAATTTCCTGAACTTTAAACTGCGTAGAACAAAATGGCGATCTCAAAAATTTTGATTGGATGTGTTTGGGGAAATAGTAGGCGTGGGAAGGGGTGTTAGTTGCCTTCAATCACTTTCGACTATTAAAAAGGGCACTAGCTATTTTAATTTCCATCAAATGAGCCTTTTTGAAGTTTCTACGACAACGCGTTCTATAAGAACCTTATATGCCTTCAGGGCATAACTTACAAAACCCTTGCCCTGAGGGCTTTGGGAAAGGGGTTGTTATCCTCAAAGACCTAATTTCCAGAAACTTTCAACTACGTTGAACAAAATGGCTATCTTAAAATTTAGATCGAATGTGTTTGGGGAAAAGCTGGGCGTGAGAGGGGGGCTTAGTTGCCCTCCAATCACTTTCGACTATTAAAAAAGAGCACTAGCCCTCTGAACTTCCAATCGATTGAGCCTTTTTGGAGTTTCTACGACAACGCTTTCAATAAAAACCTTATATGCCCCCAGGGCATAACTTACAAACCCTTGCCCTGAGGGCTATGGGGGAGTATCCTCCTCAAAAACATAATTTCTATCTAGAAAATCAACTACGCTGAACAAATGGCTATCTCAAAATTTTAATTGGATGTGTGTTTCGGGATATGGTGGGGCGTGGAAGGGGTTTTAGTTGCCTTCCAATCACTTTCGACTATAAAAAGGGCACAAGCCACTCCGATTTCCAATGAATGAGCCCTTTTCGAAGGGCTACGACAACGTCTTCGATACGAAGTGTCCTGGACTAAAGGAAAATAAATGAATACATTGTATCAACATCGTCCTTATATGCTCCCAGGGCATAACTTAGAACCCTTGCCCTGAAGGTTGGGGGGACGTGACCTCCTCAAAAACATATTTTCTATCTGGAAATCATCTACGCTGAAACAAAATGGCTATCTTAAAAATTTTGAATGGATGTGTTTTGCGAAATGGTGGACGTGGAAGGGGTGTTAGTTGCCTTCCAATCACTTTTGACTATCAAAAAGGGCACAAGCCACTCCAATTTCCAATTGAATGAACCCTTTTCGAAATTTCTACGACAACTTCTTTGATACGAAGTGTTCTGGTCTAAAGGAAAAAAACTAATAAATAATACATTGTGCCAATATCGATCTTATATGCCCCAGGGCATAACTTAAAACCTTTCCCTGAGGGTTGTCGGAGAGTAACCTCCTCTAAAACATATTTTCTGTCTGGAAATCAACTACGCTAAACAAAATGGCTATCTCAAAATTTGGTTAGATGTGTTTGGGGAAATGGTGGGCGTAGAAGGGGTGTTAACTGCCTTCCAATCACTTTTGACTATTAAAAAGGGCACTAGCCATTCCAAATTCCAATCGAATGAGCCCTTTTCAAAGTTTCTACGACAACTCCTTCGATACGAAGTGCCCTGGTATGGGAAAAAAATACATTGTGCTAACATCGTTCTTTACTTAGGCAGCGCGATTGTGCTGCCTATGATATAGTAATTGGTAATTGGAAAGAAGAGGGGGTTACTTGGGTGGATCCCTCCGTGGAGGAATTTTAAGTGGGAGAAGAGAATTTTTCATGAAGGGGGTGCCGGATTTCCCAGCATTATTTAAAAAATGATCAGAAATTAAATAAAAGACAAGTGTTTTCAACCGAAAGTAAAAATAATATTAAAACATAAAACCAACAGAAATTTTTACGTATACAAGGGGGTTTGCTTCCTTATCAATACCTCGCTCTTTACGCTAAAGTATTTTAGTACTTTCAAAAGGGCTATTTATTCTAATTAAACGGCCTTATGATTCAGGGGTCATTCTTAAAGAATTGGAACAAAATTCGAACTTTATCGTAAAGAGCGAGATATTGACGAGGGGGCAAACCCCCTCACATACGTAATAATTTCTTTTGGTTTTAAGTTTTAATGTTGCTCCTTACTTTCAGCTGAATAAACTTGTTTTTTGTATTTAATTAAATTAAAAAGCAAGTTTTTTTTAACTGAAAGTAAGGAACGACGTTTAAACTTAAAACGAACAGAAATTATTCCTTATATGAAAGGGGCTGTCCCCTCCTCAACGCCTCGTTCTTTACGCTAAAGTTTGACTTTCTTACAACTCTATTTTTTTAAACAACAAAAGAATTTATCGTAAAGAGCGAGGCGTTGAGGAGGGGACAGCCCCTCTCATATACGGAATAATTTCTGTTCGTTTTAAGTTTTAACGTCGTTCCTTACTTTCAGTTAAAAAACTTCAGTTTTTAAAATGTAATTTTTGAACGTTTTTGAATTAATGCAGGTTTGATTTTAGCTTACCGTATATGAATAATTAAAACAAAATTTGTACATTAATTTTACTTTTATTTGGTTAAATGGCTTTGTCGAAACTTGTTTAATTTATTTACGAACGTTTTTTATTAGTAATAAATATACGTAACTTACGAATTAACTTACGTAACGAACTTCTATATTCATATATTTTTAATACGTACATTAGGGGGTTCATCCCCCAGTCAATATCTTGCTCTTTAAGCTAAAGTTCGAATTTTGTTCCAATTCTTTAAAATGACTGCTTAATCACAAAAGGCCGTTAATTAGTAGAAATAGCTCTCATGAAAGTACTAAAAAATCTTTAGCTTAAAGAGCGAGGTATTGACTAGGGGTGAACGCAATCATATACGTAATATTTTCTGTTCGTTTTAAGTTTGATGTTGCTGCTTACTTTCAGTTGAAAAAACTTGTTTTTTTTAATTTAATTTCTGATCTTTTTTTAAATAATGCTGCGAAATCCGGCGTCCCTTCATAGCAATGTCCCTTCCCCATGAAAACTTCCTTCATGGAAATATCCTCCCACATTACCCCCGACCCCCCCCCCCCACCAACTACCAGAAAAAATCCCCCTGACAACATCTGTATAATTACCAATAACCTATGCTATATGTTAACATTGGGTAAAGTTCATAACTTTCAGCCCTCCCCCGAGGACTTCGGGGATTAAGTCATCCTAAAAGACATAGTTATCATATTTTCGACCATGCTGAACAAAATGGCTGTGTCAAAATTTTGATCGGGTGACTCTGGGAAAAAAATGAGCGTGGGAGAGGGCCTACTTGCCCCCCATTTTTTGGTCACTTAAAAAGGGCAGTAGAACTTTTAATTTCCGTTCCAAGAGCCCTCCCACGATATTCTAGGACCACTGGGTTGATACAATCACCCCTGGGGCAAAAAAAAAAACAAAAAAAAACAATAAAACAAATAAACACGCATCCGTGATCTTTCTTCTGGCAAAAAAATACAAAAATCCCATATTTTTGTAGATAGGAGCTTGAAACCTCCACAGTAGGGTTCTCTGATACGCTGAATGTGATGGTGTGATTTAGGTTCTTAAGGTTCTATAACTTTTAGGGGGTCTTTCCCCCTTTCTTCAAAAATCAGCCAAATTTTCTAAGGCGCGTAACTTTTGATGGGTAGGACTAAACTTGATGAAAGTGATTATTTTAAATCAGCATTAAAACATAATTCTTTTGATGTATCTATTGGTATCCCGTTTTATAGAGTTTCGGTTACCATTGAGCCGGGTCGCTCCTTACTTACAGTTCGTTACCACGAACTGTTTGATTAACTTTTAAGCTTTGGAAGTCATAAATATGTGTCCGGGTTTCCCAGAACTTACCTTAAAATAGCTAATTTCTTATCAAATAAGTCTTTGAGCAGCCGACGGAAACTGCTTAGAGATCAATCTGACCAAGTCAATTCAATTAGGAGAGGGACAGTTGTTCCCCCTAGATTTTGAAAAATACCCTTTTTGGGTGTTTCAATTGAAAAATGCCCCCCTCCTGAGTTTTGAAAATACTTCTATTAACTGGACGTATTTTTATTTTTAAATTCTAAAACCCTGCCCTCCCCCAGCATAGTTTTTCACGAATTTGCGTTTCTGCAAATTCGTAAACAGATAGTGATAAAAACTTCAAAAGCAAAATTCATTAGTAGTTTTGATTTTGATGCAGTATTCATTTGATATATAAGTTTCTCAGAGATTTTTGTTGTATCGAAGAAGTCCAATAGGCTTCTAAATATTTTTCGTATTTAAATGACAATTTTACCATATTTGCATAAATCCTTTTTTTCGGAAATATCCTAGATGAAGGACGGATAAAAGGCGATTGGAGAGATTGGGCCCAATCGCACCCCGCATTCGAAAGGACCCTTGTTACCATCAAAATGAACCAATAACAGATTTGGAATTTAAAGCAAAATGTTTTTGACGACAAGGGATAAATTATGAAGTATTCATTTAAAATATATTTATTTTAAGTTTGCATTGCTGGATGAGATTTATTAATGTGTTTATTATTGTATAATATATACTTTAAGCTATAGAAAACTGATACACATAGAAGTTCTTGTCAAATTTATTTAATTTAATCGGGATAGTCCTATATTAGAGAGATTTCGCACTGCGTGCGTGAACTACTTTACGTATGTAAACTACTATGCATGAATATTTTATTTTAATTTTTAATACATAGAGGGCCCGCAAAAAAATCCAATCCTGCACCTATTCGATCCGGGCCTGCCTTGGTCACTGTATAATGACAGAGAAACAGAGGGACTGCTTGCAAAACTTTACTGGCTAAACATTTCCCACAGAAAAACTAATCAGGTGGGAGTAGGTTTTTCGTTTGTTTTACAGCCGTAAATCTCTAGAAACAGATGCTTAGCAGCAAATTGTTGCAGGCCAGTACCGAATCTTATAGTTGAACATAAACTATCTGGATAGGCTACTATTATTTGAACAGACATATGTCTATGACTTCATCTATGGACTTCATCTGAACGCCTCTTTACCACATCACTTTATAGAGCGATTAAATAAAAAAAAACAAAAAAACAAGTTTTCTAATTAAAAACTTTCTAATTAAAAAGCCTTTGTTATTCAGGAGTCATTCTTAAATAAATGGAACAAAAATCAAACTTGAGTTATTATAAGGTTATTATTAGTTAAAAAACCTAATATACAATTTTCGTTTTAATTATTCCTTTACGGTGAACCAAATTCAAAACCTGCATTAATTTAAAAAACGTTCAGAAATTAAATAAAAAACAAGTTTATTTTAACTGAAAGTAAGGAGCGACATTAAAACTGTATAACGAACAGAAATTATTCCGTATATGAAAGGGGCTGTCCCCTCCTCAACGCCTCGCTCTTACGCTAAAGTTTTTTATGCTTCAAAAATTAAGTTGTGAGAAAGAGTCAAACTTTAGCGCAAAGAGCGAGGTGTTGAGGAGGGGACAGCCCCTTTCATATACGGAATAATTTCTGTTCGTTATAAGTTTTAATGTCGCTCCTTACTTTCAGTTAAAATAAACTTGTTTTTATATTTAATTTCTGGACGTTGATATGCAAATTTGCTTTAATTATTCATGTACGGTGAGCCAACAAAAATTATTCCGTATATGAAAGGGGCTGTTCCCTCATCAACGCCTCGCTCTTTACGCTAAATTTTTTTATTGCTTCAAAACTTAAGTTGTGAGAAAGAGTCAAACTTTAGCGCAAAGAGCGAGGCGTTGAGGAGAGGACAGCCCTTTCATATACGGATTAATTTTGTTGGCTCACCGTACATGAACAAAATTTGCATATCAATTTTTTTTTTTTTTTGGCTAAATTGCTTTCTCGAAAGTTGTTTAATTTTTTACGAACGTTTTTGTTAGTAATAAATAGACGTAACTTACGAATTAACTTACGTAACAAACTTCTATATTCGTATATTTTTATTATGTACATTAGGGGGTTCAACCCCCCTCCCCCCTAGTCAATCCTCGCTGTTTACGCTAAAGTACGCTAAACTGTAAGTAAGGAGCGACCCGGCTCAATGGTAACCGAAAACTGTAGAAAAACGGAATTTTGATACCAATAGATACATCAAAAGAATCAAATTTTGATGCTGATTTCAAATATATAAGTTTCATCAAGTTTAGTTCTCCCTATAAAAAGTTACGAGCCTGAGAAAATTTGCCCGATTTTCGAAAAAAAGGGAGAAAGACCCCCTAAAAGTTATAGAACCTTAATGAAAATAAACACCATCATATTCAGCGTATCAGAGAACCGTACTGCGGAGGTTTCAAGCTTCCTATCTGCAAAAATGTGGAATTTTGCATTTTTTTTGCCAGAAGAAAGATCACGGATGCGGTGTTTATTTGTTTTTTTTTCCCAGGGGTGATCGTATTGACTCAGTGGTCCTAGAATATCGTAGGAGGGCTGATTCAAACGGAAATTAAAAGTTCTAGTGCCCTTTTAAGTTACCAAAAAAAATGGAGAGCAACAGGCCCCTCCCACGCTCATTTTTTTTCCCAAAGTCACCAGATCAAATTTTGAGATAGCATTTTGTTCAGCATGGTCGAAAAATATAATAACCATGTCGTTTAGGATGACTTAATCCCCCGAAGTCCCCGGGGGGAGGGCTGAAAGTTATGAACTTTACCCAATGTTAATATATAGTATTGTTATTGTGGGAAGTATACAGACATTTTCAGAGGGGATTTTTTTCTGGTAGTGGGGGTGGGGGGAGTGGGTCGGGGGTTTTATGTGGGAGGATCTTGCCATGAAGGAAGTTTTCATGGGAGAAGAGACATTGCTATGAAGGGGGCGCCGGATTTCCCAGCATTATTTAAATAAAGATCAGAAATTATATATATAAAAGACAAGTTTGTTAACTGAAAGTAAGGAGCAACATCAAAAATTAAAACGACAGAAAACATTACATATATGATTGGGTTCATCCCCTAGTCAATACCTCGCTCTTTAAGCCAAAGATTATTTAGTACTTTCATAAAAGCTATTTATTCTAATTAACGGCATTTGTGATTAAGAGGTCATTTTTAAAGAATTGGAACAAAATTCGAACTTTAGCTTAAAGAGCAAGGTATTGACTAGGGGGCGAACCCTCTAATATACGTATTAAAAATATAAGAATATAGAGGTTCGTTACGTAAGTTAATTCGTAAGTTACGTATATTTATTACTAAACGTTCGTAAATAAAATTAAACAGGCTTCGAGAAAGCTATTTAACCAAATAAAAGTAATATTAATATTCAATTTTTTTTTTTAGTTATTCATGTACGGTGAGCCAAAATCAAAACCTGCATTAATTCAAAAACGTTCAAAAATTTAAAAAAACAAGTTTTTTTTAACTGAGAGTAAGGAGCGACATTAAAACTTAAAACAAACAGAAATTATTCCGTATATGAAAGGGGCTGTCCCTTCCTCAACGCCTCGCTCTTTACGCTAATGTTTGACTTTCTCACAACTCTATTTTTTTTTAAACAATGAAAAACTTTACAATTTGTAAAATTTTTTGGCCACTCTATAGTATTTTTGGCCACTCTCTGAACGGTATGTGAAGTGACCATGGAAAAAGGATCTAAAGGATATTATAACTACATTGGAAGGGGATATATAGAAAATTTTTGAATAAAAATAAGGCGGAAGAGGTGTGCTCGCAGTTGTGTCGGACATACGGATCTTAGATACGGGGTTCTAGACTTTAGAAATGGATGCTAATCTGCAAATTGTTGAGGCCAAGTACCAAATCTGTATAGTTGAACGCAAACTACCTGGATATTAATGTTTGAACAGACATATGCCTATAAAATCCATCCGTGGTTTGATATCTTCCGCCAGTAGAACTGTGTGTTTTGCCATGGTTTAACCAGTCTTTTCGTGCTAGTGAGTTATAATTACGGATATGTTGTGTCTAGGCCTGCTCTTCTTGTATTTTTATGTACAAGAAAACTAGCACGTATCCGTATGCACGTATTATTATTATTATACATGCAAGTTTAACTAAAGGCTCATTTGAACGCCACTTTTCGACATCACTTTCTAAGGCTATAAAAAAGAAAGGGTAACAGAGCCACATCACCTTTTTTGAATGTAGGATGAAAGTTTCAGAATTGTCCTTTTTGGCCAGTAAGTAAGTAAAAAGTAAGTATGACGGCACTAGACCCTTAAGGTCCAAACCGTCGGTGCTGATCTCCGTTTCGTGGCCCTTCAGCCAGGAAGTTACTAGGGAGGGGGTTGACATACGACTAGTACAAGATCACAGCCAATCAGAGGGCTATAATCTGACGAGTACAAGATAACACGCATCTTTCTAGGCCAATCAGAGAGTTACAACACTACGAGTGCAAGATTACACGCCTCTTTCTAGACCAATCAGAGAGCTAGAAATACTAACCGGAGCGACAAAACTAATATAAGGACGGATTGTTAGTATGATTGATATTAGTTTGAGAATGGAATTCAAGGAGTGAGAACAGTTTGACTTTACTCGTTTATTTATTTGGCAAGATATATATTTGCAATAATGAGCGGAATGTTTACACTATTAGAAGTTGATAGTGGAGCTGGTAGCAGCAGCAATGATACAAGAGCACCAAACATTGCGGTAGAAATCACAAGAGGATCTCGAGTGGGAAGAAGTATATGCAAGATACGTGATATCTTTGAGTAAATTTAAATTGGAGGACCAATTATGCTTCGCTGCGAAAGTCGATATAGTACATATACATAGATTTCGAAGTGCTTTAAATGCAATAGTGAAGTATATTGAGGACAATAGGTTATATCGGTAATTGTATATGTGTAATATATTATTGTTGTAATTATGCTCACACACATTAAAATTGTTTCAAAATCGAAAATGTTCCATTTCTTTTTGTTAGATTTTTTTTAAGTAGGTTATCGAGTCTTCTTGAAGTAGAACAAATCGTGGTTAGTCTAGAGTCGGCAGTGAGAGTGTTAGGATTGAAAAATGAATGAAATTGAGAAAAAGAGAATTAAGTCGAATCTTGTGATTATGGAAAATGTTTGATTCTAGATGACGATTTTCTCGAGTTATCTCTTCAACGGAAAATATTTTCTCAAAAAACACTTGACAATATAATGGGGAATGATTCTCCCCCGTTGGACTATTGTATGAAGATTTTACAACGTGACTTAAATGTTTTTACTCAATTTATTGATATATTAATTGAAACAAAGCAGAATAATATCGTGGATATACTTTTGAAAACATTGCCATTGATTCTATGTAGGTGACTCTCTTCAAAACAGGTTATGTAACGTCACAAAGTTACTCCTCTGTCTTCCCCCTATGAATGTATCGAAAATGGACCAGTTGCTTTTTAGCTGTGAGAGAGTTGACATCGGAAACCAAAAAATGTTCTATACATGTCCACTATGTATGCATACTCTAGGCAGTTGGTCATCATGTGAATTCAGGCCTTGAAGAGATTTGTGACTCTCACCCTAGAGGACAACTATGCTCCAATTGTCACTATGACAAATGTGATCAGTGGGAGAATACTTATCCTGGTATGATTGGAAAGAACCCTAAACGAGATTTTAGTTTATTTCTACGAGATTGGTATCGTCTTGGTTTTAAATTATTTTGGGAGGAAGAATCAGGTCTACGATTCAACTGTTGGGGTAACAAGACAATTTGGTTTCTACGTTATCGCTGTGACGACACTGCCTATTATGACTATAAACCTAGTGATTTTTATTTGGCTGTTACAGAATGTGATTCACCGCTTGAAAACACTGTATGTCATATTGCTTCAAAAAGACAAATTGAAACACGTGATTTTCACAATATGAATGCAAATAGTATCATTGACTATACAAATAGATAAGAGTGAAGTTACATTGTACTGTAGAAAACGTGACCTTGACTCTGCAGCCAATCAAAATCAATATACAGTGAATTCAAATGATCTACCAGCATTAATGGTTCTCGACAGTTGCCTATACAGAGAAGAAGAAAACTAAAGTGAAGAATAAAAACATTGTTGTTGTGTATATACATTTTGTTTATTATTAAACAAATTTACATACATTTTTGAAACACTTTATTCGTAGGGCACTAAAATCAATATTATACCCGTCTGAGAGGATATTTTCCACCATAAAGTCGTTCAGACGTGGATTGTCTACGTAAATGTTGAGAAACTACTTGTAAGTATAACCGCGAAATCTAACGACGAAATATAGTAGCGCATGAAAACCACAACTTTTAGTCATCAGATCCTGCACTCTCTTCTGGTTCTGAATAATAGTTTTCCCACTGCTTTCAATATAGTTGTTGATGTGTGGAGTGTAGAATGTATAGGGTAAGCCAAGAGGATTATAAAATTTAATAGTCTTCATTGTTTGAAAGATGCAGAGCCAATGGCCGGTATTCACAGTCGATGTACTGCTATTAACAATGAATAGAGTATTGTTTTGCGCTTTGAACTATTCCAAGGAAGTCCGATGGTAAACAATAGGATCTCTATTTGGACATGTAGGGGTCCACATTAAATACACTGATTATTTGACTAGTGTTCATGGTATAAGGTCTCGTAGAACACTGCCTTCGGGAGTGATTTCCCAATAGGTTTCAAATTGATTTAACGAGATTAGTGCAATACTCTCAGGTAATGGGTCGGCAAATATAAACTCTAAACGCACACTCCCCGTTCGTACTATACTCATATCTTGAGTGCCAGATAAGTCTAGTACAATGATACCATGTGTTTTAGCGATCATTTCTTCGGTTATACCATTTTCAAATGGTTGTGAATCATGATCTAGGGTTTGCATTGCCAACTCATACAATGTCCTATAGGATTTATCAACAGATAGATTGTAGAGTGGCATTCCATTTACTTTGCAGACAAGAGATGAAAGCCCAAACATCTCAAATTAATGTGGGCAGCCAGTCCACGAACCTATTACACTAGCGCTTTTTACAAATGCCAATGCTAATATTGATGGAATTTCGCCATTGATAAAAGATGAGTCGGTGAAGGTGCGTGAACCTCTGGCAATTTGATGTTGATTGGTGATTGTATGAGGAACAAGTAGTTTAATATTATTTTCACCGGCTCTCAGTTTTTCCACTGCCAAAGCAACAGAACTCATAACCTGCTGCTTTCGTACATGTAGTATTACCGAAGTGAGGGAGAGAGTTACATCAGGATTGACAGGAAGTTCCTTTTGTAAAATGAAACTGGATGGAGCAAGCGTCAATTTTATATCCACTTTAATATTTGGTGGTAGCCATTGGGGTATATTAAATATCTAATGATATATTTTTCCAACTAGATGTAATAGTTGTAGCATTTTTAAGTGCATCTGTACTATCAGTATCTGTAATATATTCATATCCATTGGAGGTGCCTCTCAATTTCTTGTATGATTTGGGTGTCTTCAACGTGAACTGCATATAGCTTGTATAATTTGAGAGATTGTTGCTTGTGCTCACCAATTTGCCATTTATGTAGACACTGATTTGACGAAATAAACTATGTAATATAGAATTTTCATAGGAAATTCCATCAGCACAAATTGGCATTCCATTGTCGGATTTCTTGACTATCACATGTAAATCAATAAGTGTCGAAGACATGTCCATAAAGTAATCTTCACTGGAATAAATTTGAAAGTGGATATTATCGGAGAGCGGTTGTTGTGGGCAGAACTGTTCATAGTGTCCATGTTTTACACTCACATCGACATTTTCTGCATTGAAGATATTTAAAGATAAAGTGATTGAAGGATGGGAATCCTTAGGCGGTAGATATGCCATTGTTCAGTCTATGAAAGAAATCCATTTTCGATCTAACAATTCTCTTCCTAGGGATTCTTTTTCTTCTTCTACTGCTTATTGTGCTTGTCGTTTTTTTCCTTTTTTTCTTTGACAGGACTTGTGTCTTTCGCTTCTGCCCTGAGTAGAGGCTGATGAGTGGTGTACTTTCGACCTTTTTAAACCTTTTCCATTTTTTCGAGATTTCAATTGCTCGCCAAGGGTTCGCGCAGTGGACCTAAGATTGTCCGAAGCACTTTTTTTTTAAATCCTTGCCAGAGCCCCAATCGTATAGGATACAAAATCTGTCGCAGCCTGTGCAATATATTATTTAGCCAGAGGTAGTGCAGAGCAAAACAGCTTAGCAAACCAACTGCCATGACCATAGCCAGACATTGATGAACGACCTTTGTAATAGTCCGTTCCATTGCCAAGTTGTCTTGGGCCAAGAGTATTAACATAGCAGTCAATATCAGGACAAATGAATACCACTTTTTTATTAGACATCTTGTTTTTGAACATCGACAACGATGGGTCGAAAATGGAATGTAATCACAGCCAAACCTTTTGATATTGCTAAAGGCTCACCTAGTTCAGTTCTTAGTGTTAACTGACAGAGTTCCAAATAGAAAGTGTTTACGGGGATATACTGAAGATGCTTTATATTGTAATGATGAATATGATCTTGATTGGTTTTTCGTTCAAGAACTCGTAGGAGTGGAACATTGCTATCACCAACTTTGGATGTTTCAACAAATGAAGCATAAAGAAATATACAATTGTCCATGGAGAAGGCTGGTGGGTAGTCAGCAAAAATAACATTAGTGTTTCCAACACTTTTACCATTGACAATATTAAGTTTAAAGCCAAGAACATCTTTTAGATTATCATTGACAATAACCTTTTCACTGACAATGGGCGAACTAATGTTGATCTTGCTTTCTTCCTTTGAATAGTTGAAATGAAAGGCTCCTTTTTTATGAGCGAACATTCTTTTATTGATGGAACGACATAAATCATTCATACAACTGAGTTCCTCGTATGATAATTCAAGATATGGATAATCCAACCAATTGATCTTTTGAAGTATATGTTGTTCGCCAACGGGTGGCGGCCAATCATAGGGTCTAATTTTCATATCGTATTTGCGATCTTTTCTCAGGATATCATAGGTATTTCTGAGAATATAGTCGACAAGAGCAACTTCATTCGCGCCATCGAATTTGATAGTGGGAGAGAGTTTTGTCCAAAAGTCACTTGTTTTATTCAAATCTTTGTAGAGAGGGTCGGAGACATTGGACTTGAATTTTACATAGAAATCATTTGGCATTGTTAATGTCTTCAACTGCAACCCAAAAATCAAAATCAGAGTTGTTCTAAACACTGTTCGATTTTTGCCTCTACATCTAATCTACGAGTGCGAATGAAAAAATTATTGCTTAATTTTATTCTCTGGTGCTGTAGGGTTTTGTTTTTCTTTTTTGGGTTTGTATTACTCCGCTCTTCTTTTTCTTCTATGAGCGGGCAAAAATAAAACTATTATTATTTCTGTTAAGTTTTTACGAGCCGGGCAAAATTTTGTGGGGTACAAACCCGATGCGCTATTTCTCAAGAGCTATTTCTCAGTTGTTTTGTGGGAAAGTTACGGACAAGTTTGTGCTGATGAAATACAAAGTTAAGTTGCACTCATCAAGAATGTCTGCTCTAGAAGAGAGAAGAAATGCTCTAATATTTGAAATTTTTGCATGATAATTTAAAGACGATGAATGAACTACTTAAATTTAATTCCTTTCTGGTTCAAAACTAAGAAAGAGACATATGAAATGTTGAAGTCCGTATTTTTAGGCCATCTTTAAGTACTAAGTACAAAGAAGAACGAAAGAAAAACAGTTTTAGCAATCTAAATTTATTTTCAACCATAGTTACATTGAGTCATTACAGAGGGATCATTTCTTTAATTGTAGGGATTCCATAGGTCCTAGGCCAATAGCGAAATGGTAAATTTAGCCCTAATAGGATGTAAGGCAAAATGGGTAGTTTTGGGAGAATTGTTTCTGCACATGACTACCCGAAAAACGTTTCAATATTCTTGCTCAAGGATTATTTGATTACTTAGACTTGTGAAGAATAATGATAAAGTTAAATGAAATAATAAGATGTCGTGCAGAGTCTTGTAATTTAACATACAAAGAAAGGAAAAAATGAGCAGCATTGCGAGTAAGATTACAAGTAGTGTGGTATCTACACAGAACCTACAAACCTGGGGCATGAACATGTGTGCAGTTTCGACGGGACATGACTTGCCACGGACAGGTATCTAGTACTACAGAAGGGACATGACTTACAAAACAGGTTTGTAGAGTCAACACGCATTTTCTGGACTAATCAGAGACAACGAATACAGAGGGTACTCCACACACGGTAGCTTGATTATCATAGCTGTAGCAATCAAATTCAATATAAGGAGTGATTTTCATTGTAGTTCATATTAGTAAGAGAATTGAATTCAGAGAGAGAACAGTTTATTATTGAACTCTATTATTTGACACGATATTAGCAAAGAAAATGAGCGGTATGTTTCCACTATTGGAGCTTGATGGTGGAGAACATAGTAGCAATTATACAAAAGCGAGAGTACCAAACATAGCAGTGGAAATTACACGAAGATGACGACTAAGGCTTGAATGGGACGATATGTACGCAAGGGGGTGATATCACAGAGCAAATTTAAACTGGAGGAGCAATTTTGCTTTGCAGCGAAAGAAAATATAGTGCATGTAAATAGACTTCAAGCTGCTTTAGATAACCTAGTGAAATATATCGAGGAAAATAAATTATATCAGTGATTATTATTATTGTAATTATATTTAATAAAATTGTTTCTAAATCGAAGATATTTTTTGTAGTAGGTTTTCGTATATTTTAAAGTAGAAAAAGAATCTTGGTTAGTCTGAAGCTGGTTGTGAAAACGTTCGGACTCTAAAAACAACATGAATAAATTTGAGAAAGAGAGAAATATAGGGAATCTTGTGTTTATGGGAAAACGTTTGAAACTAGGGAATGCTTGTCGATATAATGAAAACTGATTCTCCATCATTAGACGGTTGTATGAAGCTTTTACGTCGTGGTCCAAAGGCATCTACACAATTTATCGACATATTAATCACGACAAGACAAAATTATATTCTGGACTTTCTTTTAAACAAACTAGCTTAAAAATTTAAGACTATGATTTTTTCACGAGAAAGATGTTGTTCAAAGAGGATTTACTCCTCTCTCTCTCTCCCAACCAATTTGTTGATCGTAGCTCAGTTTCTTTTGAAGGTGAAAGCGTCAACACAAAAAAAATGTTGTATACATGTCCACTATGCACTGTATACACGGGGTAGTTAGTCATCATGTGAGAACTGTACAATGATTGATGAGTATGATGAGAAGTGCAGATTATGCAACCCGTGTAAATTGCATAGAGGATATGCCGTACAAATTAAAGGTTGTAATTCCTGTCTTGAAAAAATCTTTGACTCTCACCCTAGAGGACACCTATGCTCTAATTGCCACTATGATAAATGTAATCAGCGGGAAAACACATATCCTGGTATGATTGGGAATAATCCTAAACGTGATTTTAGTTTATTGCTAAAAGACTGGTAGCGTCGTAGCTTTATATTGTTTTGGGAGGAGGAGCCAGGTCTACGATTCAACTGTTGGAATAACCAAAGAAATTGGTTTCTATGTCATCGTTGTGAAGACAATGGCTGCTATGATTATAAGCCTACTGATTTTTATTTGGCTGTTACAGAATGTGATTCACCCCTTGAGGTCACTGTTTGTGACACTGCTTCAAATAAGCAAATTGAAACACACGAATTTTAAAAATTGAATGAAATTAGTATTATTGACTATACAAAGAGATATGATAAGAGTGAAGTTACATTATACTGTAGAAAAAGTGACCCTGAAATTGTAACAAATCAGGATCAGTATACAGTGAATTCAAATAATCTACCTGCATTAGTTGTTCTCGACAAATACCTACACGAAGTAGAAGAAGAAATCTAAAGAGTAGAAAATTCGTTTTTATCATATATATATATATATATATATATATATATATATATATATATATATATATATATATATATATATATAATATATATATATATATATATATATATATATATATATATATATATATATATATATATATATATATATATATATATATATATATATATATTATATATATATATATATATATATATATATATATATAATATATATATATATTATATATATATATATATATATATATATATATATATATATATATATATATATATACTATATATATATATATATATATATATATATATATATATATATATATATATATATATATATATACATATATATATATATACGCTGTATACAACTTTGTATTTCATCAGCACAAACTTGTCCGTAACTTTCCCACAAAACAACTGAGAAATAGCTCTTGAGAAATAGCGCATCGGGTTTGTACCCCACAAAATTTTGCCCGGCTCGTAAAAACTTAACAGAAATAATAATAGTTTTATTTTTGCCCGCTCATAGAAGAAAAAGAAGAGCGGAGTAATACAAACCCAAAAAGGAAAAACAAAAACCCTACAGCACCAGAGAATAAAATTAAGCAATAATTTTTTCCTTCGCACTCGTAGATTAGATGTAGAGGCAAAAATCGAACAATGTTTAGAAAGCCTGTTTTCTGCAATTTTTTAAAGCAGAAGGCACAATGACAATGGGGTCTACCATATTTTGAGATCTTAAATGAACGCGGGTCCCTCATAGAGCGGGTAACGCAGCAAAAACTTGAGGTATTTGCTGTATACAGATCGAAGTTTTTGCCTTATCTAATTTATTTTAATAAAAAGAAAATTACAAAATTTATTACATGTCAATCGGACAGATTTTGCGTAGGAAATAATCTCAGAGCAGACAGGATACAATTCGGTTTCCCATTGTACGGCTTTAGTACGTCTGTGACGATCACTTTGATATTGAGAGTTCTCTCAAGCACCGAATTAAGTACATTTTTATTACACTTTTCTACATGACGTTCTGTGTTTACACATCCATTTGCAATGATAAGAGCATTAAACATGACACTGGTTAAACTTAGATAGGGGGAGGAGAAACTGTAAACAGTACCTAGATAGGGGCAGGAGAAACTGTAATTTATAGTTACCGTGCTTCGTTCTCTCTTATCACCTATTTTACACACGTGCTTGATTCAGGTTTACTGATTCTTCAGTTTTTATATCATTCATTTTAGTTGTTTACAATCTACATTCGTATATTTATAATGTTTTGCTTGATTCGTTGGTTTATTTCTGTTTTATTTATTCTAATAACTTTATGTATTATTCATAATATATTTTCTAGGCTATTATTAAAATTTAAATTGATTTAGTATTAACGAGAAGAACGCACTTGGTACTTTGTGTCAAAAATAATATTTAAACTTTCTTTTTGTTATCTTTTTTTTTATTTAAATGAAGTAGAGTGGGCAATTGGAAGTTTGCAAGTAAATTAAATCCAAAAATTTTCAATTTCCAATAACTTCATGGCCATTTCTTTAAAATAAAAGTATTTAACAATAAAAGTAAAATATTGTGATGATTTGGATCTGATTCAGTTATTCCATTTTGATCTCTTAAGAGGACTAAAAACAGCCAATAGTTAGAGTCTGAAGTCTATTTTGGACATTATCGCAAAACGAAAGATATACCATTAGAATCATCACTGTTGAAAACCCTAAATAACAAATAGGTACAAAAGGCATCTAATATTTGTTTATATTCATGCTTGTTACGTTTTTATGAGTCAAAGATACATTTTGGGTTGGGGGAGGGGGGGGTCGAATAGAAATTATTACATATATGAGGGGGGTTGCCCTCTCCTCAATACCTCAATCTTTACGCTAAATTTTAACTTTTAGTCCCAAATTCTTTAAGAACGACTCTTGAAAAACAAGTGTCGTTTAAATAGAACAATAAGAAGTTTTTTTTAAATACTGAACAACTTAACCATGAAGAGCACGGTATTGAAGAGGGAGTGCCCCCTCTCCTCTCATATCCATTATAATTTCTTTCCGTTTTAAGTTGTAACGTTGCTCCTTAATTTTAGTTGAAATAACTTTTTTTTAATTTAATTAAACAAAAAGAAAGAACCACACCTAAAAGCAGTGCTCCTGTCCTTTCTCAAAACTACATAAAAACTAGAATGCCATAGGAAATTAATGTGATCGAAGAGTCTTTAATCTCCTTATAGGAAAAAAATAATTTCCATGCAATAAAATATACACTCTCGACAGAAAAAGCAGACGTTTATGCTTTTTGCGAGATAAAACCTAAGTGGAATAAAACCCCTGTTGGAGATGTTGCGATCCCCACATCCCTTGTGTATACCGTAGTGTATACGAGTCGGACAAATATATTACGTGTCATGTGAAAGACACAAGGAAACATCAATGAAGACAAAAAAATTAAAAAAAAGGAAAAAATGCAGGTAAAAAATGACTTGTAAATAAGAGTGTCTGCTCTTAAAGTTGATATTATTGATTGATCGCTTAACATTCTATAATTCAATTACTTTCTTTTCGAATCTTACTCCCTTCGAGAAAAAAAAA